>JAJOZX010003968.1:0-200000 GCA_023014485.1 Bathynomus jamesi
ATGAATGGATTTTTCTGAAGAAGGTTTCCATACCATTGAATTATGAAATAAATAAAATCTAAATTCTAATGAGTTTTACAATATATTAATGGTATATTTAAGTGTATGTAGAGAATTCGGATTAAAATATAGAGAAAAGCAACTTTCTCAAAAGTTGAAAATATGAATGTCGTTTTCTTTAAATGCAAAACTATACCTTATTAAGATTACATTTTCATTACAATTATTTGAAGATTTTATACTTCCTTTTATATTATATCGTATAAAACAATAAAATACCACTGTTTATAGCCAAAAATTTGAAATTTGTTAAAAAATTATTGAGACATCCATCTTTCTTTGACTTTATATTTGTACTGTATTTCAATACTTTGTGTGAAAAATAGTGGAAATGAAGGGATTTTCTGAATAAAGTTTCCATACTATTGTAATATAAACTAAATTAAATCATAAATTCTAATAATTTTTACAATATATTAATGGTATATTTAAGTTTATGTTGAAAATTTTTGAAAAGTTGAAATTATGACTGTCGTTTTCCTTAAAAGCAATAATATACTATATAAAGATTCCATTTTTAATAAAATTATTGAAGATTTTATACTTCAGTTCACATTATATTGTATAAAACAATAAAATACAGCTTTTTATGACCAAAATTTCGAAATTTGTTTAAAAATTATTGAAAAAGATCCATCCTTCTCGGACTTTATTTTTGGACGGTATTTGAATACTGCTTGGAAATAGTCGAAATGAATGGATTTCATGAAGAAAGTTTCATACTATTTATTGATGAAATAAATTAAATCGTAAATTCTAAGATTTTTACAATGTATTAGTGGTATGTTTAAAATTATGTAGAAATTTCGGATTAAAATATTATATGTTAAAGCAATTTCCTGAAAAGTTGAAATTATAAATGTCGTTTTCCGTTAATGCAAAACTATACTTTATTAAGATTGCATTTTTATTAAAATTACTTAAATGATATTCATGTTCAAAATTTCGACATTTGTTTAAAAATTATTGAAAGAGATCCATCCTTCTCGGACTTTATTTTAGGATGGTATTTCAATACTTCCTCCAAAAAGAGTCGAAATGATTGGATTTAAAAAAAAAAATTTCCATACTATTGAATTATGAAATATCTTTAACTGTAAATTCTATTGATTTTTACAATATATTAATGTTATATTTAAGATTATAAAGAAAATTCGGAATAAAATATAGGGAAAAGTAACTTTCTGAAAAGTTGAAATTATGAATGTCGTTTTCCTTAAACACAATAACGTACGATATAAAGATTCCATTTTTAATAAAATTATTGAAGATTTTCTAATTCATTTCACATTATATTGTATAAAAAAATAAAATAAACTGTTTATGTCCAAAAATTCATAATTCGTTTAAAAATTATTGAAAAAGAGCGATCCTTCTCGAAATTTAATTTTGGTTTGTATTTCCATACTTCTTGTAAAAACAGTTTTAATGAATGGATTTTTTTTAGGAAGTATCGGTACAATTGGATTAAGAATTAAATTAAATCGTAAATTCTAATAATCTTTACAACATATTGATGGTGTATTTAAGATTATGTAGAAAATTCGTATTAAAATAGAGGGAAAAGCAACTTTCTGAAAAGTTGTAATTATGAATGTCGTTTTCCTTAAATGCAATAATATACTATATAAAGATTCCATTTTTAATAAAATTATTGTAGATTTTATACTTCATTTCACATTATATTGTATAAACCAATAAAATACAGCTGTTTATGACCAAAATTTCGAAATTTGTTTAAAAATTATTGAGAGAGATCCATTCTTCTCAGACTATATTTTTGGACCGTATTTGAATACTGCTTGGAACAATATTCGAAATGAATGGATTTTTTGAAGAAAGTTTCATACCATTGATTGCTGAAATAAATTAAATCGTAAATTCTAATGATTTTTACAATATATTAATGGTATATTTAAGAATATGTAGAAAATTGGGAATAAAATATTGAGAAAAGCAATTTTCTGAAAAGATGAAATTATGAAAGTCGTTTTCGTTAAAAGAAAAACTATACTTTATTTAGATCGCATTTATATTAAAATTACTTGAAGATTTTTTACTTTATTTCACATTATTTGGTATAAAACATTAAAATACAGCTGTTTATGGCAAAAACTTCAAAATTTGTTAAAAAATTATTGAAAGAGATCCATCCTTCTTGGACTTTATTTTAGGATGGTATTTCAATACGTCTTGTAAAAACAGTCGAAATGATGGGATTTTTTTTAAAAGAATTTCCATGCCATTCAATTATGAAATATCTTTAATCGTAAATTCTATTGATTTTTACAATATGGTATATTTAAGATTATAAAGAAAATTCGGATTAAAATATAGGGAAAAGCAACTTTCTGGAAAGTTGAAATTATGAATGTCGTTTTCCTTAAATGCAATAATATACTATATAAAGATTCCATTTTTAATAAAATTATTGAAGATTTTAAACTTCATTTCACATTATATTGTATAGAACAATAAAATACAGCTTTTTATGACCAAAATTTCGAAATTTGTTTAAAAATTATTGAAAGACATCCATCATTCTCGGATTTTATTTTTGGACGGTATTTGAATACTGCTTTGAAATAGTCGAAATGAATGGATTTTTTTAGGAAAGTTTCATACAATTGATTGAGGAAATAAATTAAATCGTAAATTATAATGATTTTTACAATATATTAATGGTATATTTAAGAATATGTAGAAAATTGGGAATAAAATATAGAGAAAAGCAACTTTCTGAAAAGTCTTTCTTATGAAAGTCGTTTTCGTTAAAAGCAAAACTATACTTTATTTAGGTTGCATTTATATTAAAATTATTTGAAGATTTTATACTTTATTTCGCATTATTTTGTGTAAAATATTAAAATACAGCTGTTTATGGCCAAAACTTCGAAATTTGTTAAAAAATTATTGAAAGAGATCCATTCTTCTCGGACTTTATTTTTGGATGGTATTTCAATACTTCTTGTAAAAACAGTTGAAATGAGTGGATTTTTTGTAGAAATTTAACATACCATTAAAATATGAAATAAATTAAATCGGAAATTCTAATGATTTTTCAGATATATTAATGGTATATTCAAAATGATGTAGAAAATTCGGAATAAAATTTAGGATAAATCAACTTTCCGAAAACTTAAAGTTATGAATGTCATTTTCCGTAAATGCAAAACTATGCTTTATTAAGATTGAATTTTATTAAAATTATTTGAAGATTTTATACTTCATTTGACATTATATTGTATAAAGAAATAAAATACCGCTGATTATGGCCAAAATATCGAAATTTGTTTAAAAATTGTTGAAAAAGATCCATCCTTCTGGAACTTTATTTTTGGACGGTATTTCAATACGCCTTGAAAAAATAGTCGTTAATTATAATGATTTTTAAAATATATTAATGGCATATTTAAGATTATTTAGAAAATTCGGAATAAAATATAAAGGAAAGCAAGTTTCTGTAAAGTTGAAATTATGAATGTCGTTTTCCTGAAATGCAATAATATACTATATAAAGATTCCATTTTTAATAAATTTATTGTAGATTTTATACTTCATTTCACATTATTTTGTATAAAACAATAAAATACAGCTGTTTATGACCAAAATTTCGAAATTTGTTTAAAAATTATTGAAAGAGATCCATCATTCTCGGATTTTATTTTTGGAATGTATTTGAATACTGCTTAGAATAATATTCGAAATGAATGGATTTTTTGAAGAAAGTTTCATACCATTGATTGCTGAAATAAATTAAATCGTAAATTCTAATGATTTTTACAATATATTAATGGTATATTTAAGAATATGTAGAAAATTGGGAATAAAATATTGAGAAAAGCAATTTTCTGAGAAGTTGAAATTATGAAAGTCGTTTCCGTTAAAAGAAATCTATACTTTATTTAGATTGCATTTATATTAAAATTACTTGAAGATTTTTTACTTTATTTCACATTATTTGGTATAAAACATTAAAATACAGCTATTTATGGCAAAAATTTCAAAATTTGTTAAAAAATTATTGAAAAAGATCCATCCTTCTTGGACATTATTTTAGGATGGTATTTCAATACGTCTTGTTAAAACTGTCGAAATGAAGGGATTTTTTAAAAATAATTTCCAAACCATTGAATTATGAAATATCTTTAATCGTAATTTTATTGATTTTTACAATATATTAATGGTATATTTAAGATTATAAAGAAAATTCGGATTAAAATATAGGGAAAAGCAAATTTCTGAAAACTTGTAATTATGAATATCGTTTTCCTTAAATGCAATAATATACTATATAAAGATTCCATTTTTAATAAAATTATTGAAGATTTTAAAATTCATTTCACATTGTATTGTATAAAACAATAAAATACAGCTGTTTATGGCCAAAAATTGGATTTTTAAAAAAAAATTATTGTCAGAGATCCATGTTTCTTAGACTTTGTAGCTTATTTGGAAGGTATTTCAATACTTCTTGTAAAAATAGTCGAAATGAATGGATTTTTTTGAAACAATTTCATTACCATTGGATTATGAAATAAATTAAATCGTAAATTCTAATGATTTTTACAATATATTAATGGTATGTTTAAGATTATGTAGAAAAATATGATTAAAATATAAGTTAAAGCAATTTTCTGAAAAGTTGAAATTATGAATGTCGTTTTCCTTAAAAGCAATAATATACTATATAAAGATTCCATTTTTAATAAAATTATTGAAGATTTTAAAATACATTTCACATTGTATTGTATAAAACAATAAAATACAGCTGTTTATGGCCAAAAATTGGATTTTTTTTTAAAATTATTGTCAGAGATCCATGTTTCTTAGACTTTGTATTTGGATGGTATTTCAATACTTCTAGTAAAAATAGTCGAAATGAATGGATTTTTTTAAAACAATTTCAGCACCATTGGATTATGATATAAATTAAATCGTAAATTCTAATGATTTTTACAATATATTAATGGTATATTTAAGAATATGTAGAAAATTGGGAATAAAATATAGAGAAAAGCAACTTTCTGAAAAGTCTTTATTATGAAAGTCGTTTTCGTTAAAAGCAAAACTATACTTTATTTAGGTTGCATTTATATTAAAATTATTTGAAGATTTAATACTTTATTTCACATTATTTTGCGTAAAATATTAAAATACAGATGTTTATGGCCAAATCTTCAAAATTTGTTAAAAAAATATGTAAAGAGATCCATTCTTCTCGGACTTTATTTTTGGATGGTATTTCAATACTTCTTGTAAAAACAGTTGAAATGAGTGGATTTTTTGTAGAAATTTAACATACCATTAAAATATGAAATAAATTAAATCGGAAATTCTAATGATTTTTCAAATATATTAATGGTATATTCAAAATGATGTAGAAAATTCGGAATAAAATTTAGGATAAATCAACTTTCCGAAAACTTAAAGTTATGAATGTCATTTTCCGTAAATGCAAAACTATGCTTTATTAAGATTGAATTTTATTAAAATTATTTGAAGATTTTATACTTTATTTGACATTATATTGTATAAAGAAATAAAATACCGCTGATTATGGCCAAAGTATCGAAATTTGTTTAAAAATTGTTGAAAAAGATCCATCCTTCTGGAACTTTATTTTTGGACGGTATTTCAATACGCTTTGAAAAAATAGTCGTTAATTATAATGATTTTTAAAATATATTAATGGCATATTTAAGATTATTTAGAAAATTCGGAATAAAATATAAAGGAAAGCAACTTTCTGAAAAGTTGAAATTATGAATGTCGTTTTCCTTAAATGCAATAATATACTATATAAAGATTCCATTTTTAATAAATTTATTGTAGATTTTATACTTCATTTCACTTGTTTAAAAATTATTGAAAGAGATCCATCATTCTCGGATTTTATTTTTGGACTGTATTTGAATACTGCTTGGAATAATATTCGAAATGAATGGATTTTTTGAAGAAAGTTTCATACCATTGATTGCTGAAATAAATTAAATCGTAAATTCTAATGATTTTTACAATATATTAATGGTATATTTAAGAATATGTAGAAAATTGGGAATAAAATATTGAGAAAAGCAATTTTCTGAAAAGTCTTTATTATGAAAGTCGTTTTCGTTAAAAGAAAAACTATACTTTATTTAGATTGCATTTATATTAAAATTACTTGAAGATTTTTTACTTTATTTCACATTATTTGGTATAAAACATTAAAATACAGCTGCTTATGGCAAAAATTTCAAAATTTGTTAAAAAATTATTGATTTTTACAATATATTAATGGTATATTTAAGATTATAAAGAAAATTCGGATTAAAATATAGGGAAAAGCAACTTTCTGAAAAGTTGTAATTATGAATATCGTTTTCCTTAAATGCAATAATATATATAAAGATTCCTTTTTTAATAAAATTATTGAAGATTTTAAAATTCATTTCACATTGTATTGTATGAAACAATAAAATACAGCTGTTTATGGCCAAAAATTGGATTTTTTTTAAAAACATTATTGTCAGAGATCCATGTTTCTTAGACTTTGTATTTGGATGGTATTTCAATACTTTTAGTAAAAATAGTCGAAATGAATGGATTTTTTTAAAACAATTTGAGTACCATTGGATTATGAAATAAATTAAATCGTAAATTCTAATGATTTTTACAATATATTAATGGTATATTTAAGATTATGTAGAAAATTCGGATTAAAATATAAGTTAAAGCAATTTTCTGAAAAGTTGAAATTATGAATTTCGTTTTCCTTCATTTCACATTATATTGTATAAAACAATAAAATACAGCTATTTATGACCAAAATTTCGAAATTTGTTTAAAAATTATTGAAAGAGATCAATCATTCTCGGATTTTATTTTTGGACGGTATTTGAATACTGCTTTGAAATAGTCGAAATGAATGGAATTTTTGAGGAAAGTTTCATACCATTGATTGATGAAATAAATTAAATCGTAAATTATAATGATTTTTACAATATATTAATGGTATATTTAAGAATATGTAGAAAATTGGGAATAAAATATAGAGAAAAGCAACTTTCTGAAAATTCTTTATTATGAAAGTCGTTTTCATTAAAAGCAAAACTATACTTTATTTAGGTTGCATTTATATTAAAATTATTTGAAGATTTTATACTTTATTTCACATTATTTTGTGTAAAATATTAAAATACAGCTGTTTATGGCCAAAACTTCGAAATTTGTTAAAAAATTATTGAAAGAGATCCATTCTTCTCGGACTTTATTTTTGGATGGTATTTCAATACTTCTTGTAAAAACAGTTGAAATGAGTGGATTTTTTGTAGAAATTTAACATACCATTAAAATATGAAATAAATTAAATCGGAAATTCTAATGATTTTTCAAATATATTAATGGTATATTCAAAATGATGTAGAAAATTCGGAATAAAATTTAGGATAAATCAACTTTCCGAAAACTTAAAGTTATGAATGTCATTTTCCGTAAATGCAAAACTATGCTTTATTAAGATTGAATTTTATTAAAATTATTTGAAGATTTTATACTTTATTTGACATTATATTGTGTAAAGAAATAAAATACCGCTGATTATGGCCAAAATATCGAAATTTGTTTAAAAATTGTTGAAAAAGATCCATCCTTCTGGAACTTTATTTTTGGACGGTATTTCAATACGCCTTGAAAAAATAGTCGTTAATTATAATGATTTTTAAAATATATTAATGGCATATTTAAGATTATTTAGAAAATTCGGAATAAAATATAAAGGAAAGCAACTTTCTGAAAAGTTGAAATTATGAATGTCGTTTTCCTTAAATGCAATAATATACTATATAAAGATTCCATTTTTAATAAATTTATTGTAGATTTTATACTTCATTTCACAATATATTGTATAAACAATAAAATACAGCTTTTTATGACCAAAATTTCGAAATTTGTTTAAAAATTATTGAAAGAGATCCATCATTCTCGGATTTTATTTTTGGACGGTATTTGAATACTGCTTTGAAATAGTCGAAATGGATTTTTTTAGGAAAGTTTCATACCATTGATTGATGAAATAAATTAAATCGTAAATTATAATGATTTTTACAATATATTAATGGTATATTTAAGAATATGTAGAAAATTGGGAATAAAATATAGAGAAAAGCAACTTTCTGAAAGTCTTTATTATGAAGTCGTTTTCGTTAAAAGCAAAACTATACTTTATTTAGGTTGCATTTATATTAAAATTATTTGAAGATTTAATACTTTGTTTCACATTATTTTGTTTAAAATATTAAAATACAGCTGTTTATGGCCAAATCTTCAAAATTTGTTAAAAAATTATTGAAGAGATCCATTCTTCTCGGACTTTATTTTTGGATGGTATTTCAATACTTCTTGTAAAAACAGTTGAAATGAGTGGATTTTTTGTAGAAATTTAACATACCATTAAAATATGAAATAAATTAAATCGGAAATTCTAATGATTTTTCAGATATATTAATGGTATATTCAAAATGATGTAGAAAATTCGGAATAAAATTTAGGATAAATCAACTTTCCGAAAACTTAAAGTTATGAATGTCATTTTCCGTAAATGCAAACTATGCTTTATTAAGATTGAATTTTATTAAATTATTTGAAGATTTTATACTTCATTTGACATTATATTGTATAAAGAAATAAAATACCGCTGATTATGGCCAAAATATCGAAATTTGTTTAAAAATTGTTGAAAAAGATCCATCCTTCTGGAACTTTATTTTTGGACGTTATTTCAATACGCCTTGAAAAAATAGTCGTTAATTATAATGATTTTTAAAATATATTAATGGCATATTTAAGATTATTTAGAAAATTCGGAATAAAATATAAAGGAAAGCAAGTTTCTGTAAAGTTGAAATTATGAATGTCGTTTTCCTGAAATGCAATAATATACTATATAAAGATTCCATTTTTAATAAATTTATTGTAGATTTTATACTTCATTTCACATTATTTTGTATAAAACAATAAAATACAGCTGTTTATGACCAAAATTTCGAAATTTGTTTAAAAATTATTGAGAGAGATCCATTCTTCTCAGACTATATTTTTGGACCGTATTTGAATACTGCTTGGAACAATATTCGAAATGAATGGATTTTTTGAAGAAAGTTTCATACCATTGATTGCTGAAATAAATTAAATCGTAAATTCTAATGATTTTTACAATATATTAATGGTATATTTAAGAATATGTAGAAAATTGGGAATAAAATATTGAGAAAAGCAATTTTCTGAAAAGATGAAATTATGAAAGTCGTTTTCGTTAAAAGAAAAACTATACTTTATTTAGAACGCATTTATATTAAAATTACTTGAAGATTTTTTACTTTATTTCACATTATTTGGTATAAAACATTAAAATACAGCTGTTTATGGCAAAAACTTCAAAATTTGTTAAAAAATTATTGAAAGAGATCCATCCTTCTTGGACTTTATTTTAGGATGGTATTTCAATACGTCTTGTAAAAACAGTCGAAATGATGGGATTTTTTTTAAAAGAATTTCCATGCCATTCAATTATGAAATATCTTTAATCGTAAATTCTATTGATTTTTACAATATGGTATATTTAAGATTATAAAGAAAATTCGGATTAAAATATAGGGAAAAGCAACTTTCTGGAAAGTTGAAATTATGAATGTCGTTTTCCTTAAATGCAATAATATACTATATAAAGATTCCATTTTTAATAAAATTATTGAAGATTTTAAACTTCATTTCACATTATATTGTATAGAGCAATAAAATACAGCTTTTTATGACCAAAATTTCGAAATTTGTTTAAAAATTATTGAAAGACATCCATCATTCTCGGATTTTATTTTTGGACTGTATTTGAATACTGCTTGGAATAATATTCGAAATGAATGGATTTTTTGAAGAAAGTTTCATACCATTGATTGCTGAAATAAATTAAATCGTAAATTCTAATGATTTTTACAATATATTAATGGTATATTTAAGAATATGTAGAAAATTGGGAATAAAATATGGAGAAAAGCAACTTTCTGAAAATTCTTTATTATGAAAGTCGATTTCATTAAAAGCAAAACTATACTTTATTTAGGTTGCATTTATATTAAATTATTTGAAGATTTTATACTTTATTTCACATTATTTTGTGTAAAATATTAAAATACAGCTGTTTATGGCCAAAACTTCGAAATTTGTTAAAAATTATTGAAAGAGATCCATTCTTCTCGGACTTTATTTTTGGATGGTATTTCTATACTTCTTGTAAAAACAGTTGAAATGAGTGGATTTTTTTAGAAATTTAACATACCATTAAAATATGAAATAAATTAAATCGGAAATTCTAATGATTTTTCAAATATATTAATGGTATATTCAAAATGATGTAGAAAATTCGGAATAAAATTTAGGATAAATCAACTTTCCGAAAACTTAAAGTTATGAATGTCATTTTCCGTAAATGCAAAACTATGCTTTATTAAGATTGAATTTTATTAAAATTATTTGAAGATTTTATACTTTATTTGACATTATATTGTATAAAGAAATAAAATACCGCTGATTATGGCCAAAATATCGAAATTTGTTTAAAAATTGTTGAAAAAGATCCATCCTTCTGGAACTTTATTTTTGGACGGTATTTCAATACGCTTGAAAAATAGTCGTTAATTATAATGATTTTTAAAATATATTAATGGCATATTTAAGATTATTTAGAAAATTCGGAATAAAATATAAAGGAAAGCAACTTTCTGAAAAGTTGAAATTATGAATGTCGTTTTCCTTAAATGCAATAATATACTATATAAAGATTCCATTTTTAATAAATTATTGTAGATTTTATACTTCATTTCACTTGTTTAAAATTATTGAAAGAGATCCATCATTCTCGGATTTTATTTTTGGACTGTATTTGAATACTGCTTGGAATAATATTCGAAATGAATGGATTTTTTGAAGAAAGTTTCATACCATTGATTGCTGAAATAAATTAAATCGTAAATTCTAATGATTTTTACAATATATTAATGGTATATTTAAGAATATGTAGAAAATTGGGAAAAATATTGAGAAAAGCAATTTTCTGAAAAGTCTTTATTATGAAAGTCGTTTTCGTTAAAAGAAAAACTATACTTTTTAGATTGCATTTATATTAAAATTACTTGAAGATTTTTTACTTTATTTCACATTATTTGGTATAAAACATTAAAATACAGCTGTTTATGGCAAAAATTTCAAAATTTGTTAAAAATTATTGAAAAACATCCATCCTTCTTGGACATTATTTTAGGATGGTATTTCAATACGTCTTGCAAAAACAGTCGAAATGATGGGACTTTTTAAAAAATTTCCATACCATTGAATTATGAAATATCTTTAATCGTAAATTTTATTGATTTTTACAATATATTAATGGATATTTAAGATTATAAAGAAAATTCGGATTAAAATATAGGGAAAAGCAACTTTCTGAAAAGTTGTAATTATGAATATCGTTTTCCTTAAATGCAATAATATACTATATAAAGATTCCTTTTTTAATAAAATTATTGAAGATTTTAAAATTCATTTCACATTGTATTGTATGAAACAATAAAATACAGCTGTTTATGGCCAAAAATTGGATTTTTTTTAAAAACATTGTCAGAGATCCATGTTTCTTAGACTTTGTATTTGGATGGTATTTCAATACTTTTAGTAAAAATAGTCGAAATGAATGGATTTTTTTAAAACAATTTGAGTACCATTGGATTATGAAATAAATTAAATCGTAAATTCTAATGATTTTTACAATATATTAATGGTATATTTAAGATTATGTAGAAAATTCGGATTAAAATATAAGTTAAAGCAATTTTCTGAAAAGTTGAAATTATGAATTTCGTTTTCCTTCATTTCACATTATATTGTATAAAACAATAAAATACAGCTATTTATGACCAAAATTTCGAAATTTGTTTAAAAATTATTGAAAGATCAATCATTCTCGGATTTTATTTTTGGACGGTATTTGAATACTGCTTTGAAATAGTCGAAATGAATGGAATTTTTGAGGAAAGTTTCATACCATTGATTGATGAAATAAATTAAATCGTAAATTATAATGATTTTTACAATATATTAATGGTATATTTAAGAATATGTAGAAAATTGGGAATAAAATATAGAGAAAAGCAACTTTCTGAAAATTCTTTATTATGAAAGTCGTTTTCATTAAAAGCAAAACTATACTTTATTTAGGTTGCATTTATATTAAAATTATTTGAAGATTTTATACTTTATTTCACATTATTTTGTGTAAAATATTAAAATACAGCTGTTTATGGCCAAAACTTCGAAATTTGTTAAAAAATTATTGAAAGAGATCCATTCTTCTCGGACTTTATTTTTGGATGGTATTTCAATACTTCTTGTAAAAACAGTTGAAATGAGTGGATTTTTTGTAGAAATTTAACATACCATTAAAATATGAAATAAATTAAATCGGAAATTCTAATGATTTTTCAAATATATTAATGGTATATTCAAAATGATGTAGAAAATTCGGAATAAAATTTAGGATAAATCAACTTTCCGAAAACTTAAAGTTATGAATGTCATTTTCCGTAAATGCAAAACTATGCTTTATTAAGATTGAATTTTATTAAAATTATTTGAAGATTTTATACTTTATTTGACATTATATTTGTAAAGAAATAAAATACCGCTGATTATGGCCAAAATATCGAAATTTGTTTAAAAATTGTTGAAAAAGATCCATCCTTCTGGAACTTTATTTTTGGACGGTATTTCAATACGCCTTGAAAAAATAGTCGTTAATTATAATGATTTTTAAAATATATTAATGGCATATTTAAGATTATTTAGAAAATTCGGAATAAAAGGAAAGGAAGCAACTTTCTGAAAAGTTGAAATTATGAATGTCGTTTTCCTTAAATGCAATAATATACTATATAAAGATTCCATTTTTAATAAATTTATTGTAGATTTTATACTTCATTTCACAATATATTGTATAAAACAATAAAATACAGCTTTTTATGACCAAAATTTCGAAATTTGTTTAAAAATTATTGAAAGAGATCCATCATTCTCGGATTTTATTTTGGACGGTATTTGAATACTGCTTTGAAATAGTCGAAATGAATGGATTTTTTTAGGAAAGTTTCATACCATTGATTGATGAAATAAATTAAATCGTAAATTATAATGATTTTTACAATATATTAATGGTATATTTAAGAATATGTAGAAAATTGGGAATAAAATATAGAGAAAAGCAACTTTCTGAAAGTCTTTATTATGAAAGTCGTTTTCGTTAAAAGCAAAACTATACTTTATTTAGGTTGCATTTATATTAAAATTATTTGAAGATTTAATACTTTGTTTCACATTATTTTGTTTAAAATATTAAAATACAGCTGTTTATGGCCAAATCTTCAAATTTGTTAAAAATTATTGAAAGAGATCCATTCTTCTCGGACTTTATTTTTGGATGGTATTTCAATACTTCTTGTAAAAACAGTTGAAATGAGTGGATTTTTTGTAGAAATTTTCCATACCATTAAAATATGAAATAAATTAAATCGGAAATTCTAATGATTTTTCAAATATATTAATGGTATATTCAAAATGATGTAGAAAATTCGGAATAAAATTTAGGATAAATCAACTTTCCGAAAACTTAAAGTTATGAATGTCATTTTCCGTAAATGCTTTATTAAGATTGAATTTTATCAAAATTATTTGAAGATTTTACACTTCATTTGACATTATATTGTATAAAGAAATAAAATACCGCTGACTATATCCAAAATATCGAAATTTGTTTAAAATTTGTTAAAAAAGATCCATCCTTCTTGGACTTTATTTTAGGATGGTATTTCAATACGCCTTGAAAAAATAGTCGTTAATTCTAATGATTTTTACAATATATTAATGGCATATTTAAGATTATTTAGAAAATTCGGAATAAAATATAAAGGAAAGCAACTTTCTGGAAAGTTGAAATTATGAATGTCGTTTTCCTTAAATGCAAAACAATACTTTATTAAGATTGTATTTTTAAAATTATTTGAAATTTTCACCTGATTTGGCATTATAGTTTATAAGACAATAAAATTCATCTGTTTATCTCTAAAAATTCGAAATTTTTAAAATTTTTTTTGACTGAGATCCATGTTTCTTGGAATTTATATTTCGACGGTATTTCAACACTTCTTGTAAAAATAGTCGAAATGAATAGATTTTTTGAAGAAAGTTTCCATGCAATTGGATTATGAAATAAATTAAATCGTAAATTCTAATGCTTTTCCAATATATTAATGGTATATTTAAGATTATGTAGAAAATTTGGATTAAAATATAGAGAAAAGGAACTTTCTCTAAAGATGAAATTATGAAAGTCGTTTTCCTTAAATGCAAAAATACTTTATTAGGAATACAATTTTTGTTAAATTTTTTTATTATTTTATATTTCTTTTAACATTATGTTGGATATAACAATAAAATACAGGTGTTTATATCCAAAAATTCGAAATTTGTTAAGAATTATTGAAAGAGATCCATCCTTCTCGAACTTTATTTTTGGACGGTACTTCAATTCTTTTAAAAAAGAGTCAAAATGATTGGATTTTTTAAAAAAAATTTCCATACCATTGAATTATGAAATAACTTTAATCGTAAACTTTAATGATCTTTGCAATATATTAATGGTATATTTAAGATTATGTAGAAAATTTGCATTAAAATATAGAGAAAATGAAGTTTCTGAAAACTTAAAATTATGCACGTCGTTTTCCTTATATGCAAAACTATACTTTGTTAAGATTGCATTTTTAGCAAAATTATTTGATGATTTTATACTTCGTTTGACATTATGTAGTATAAAACAATAATATACAGCTGTTAATATCCAAAAATTCGAAATTTTTAAAAAAATTATTGAAAGAGATCCATCCTTCTATGACTATTTTAGGACTGTATTTCAATACTTCTTGTAAAAATAGTCGAAATGATAGGATTTTTCAAGAAAGTATCGATACCATTGGATTATGAAATAAATTAAATCGTAAATTCTAATGATTTTTATAATATATGGTATTTTTAAGATTATTAGAAAATTCGGATTAAAATGTAGAGAAAAACAACTTTCTGAAACGTTGAAATTACGAATGTCGTTTTCCTTTTAAATGCAATAATATACTGTATAAAGATTCCATTTTTAATAAAATTATTGAAGATTTTATACTTCATTTCATATTATATTGTATAAAACAATAAAATACAGCTGTTTATGTCCAAAAATTCGAAATATTTTTAAAAATTATTGAAAGAGATCCATCCTATCCGGACTTTATTTTTGGACCGTATTTCAATTCTCCCTGTAAAAATAGTTGAAATGAATGGATTTTTTGAAGAAAGTTTCATACTGTTTATTGATGAAATATATTCAATCGTAAATTCTAATGATTTTTACAATATATTAATGGTGTATTTAAGATTATGTAGAAAATTCGAAATAAAATATAGAGAAAAACAACTTTCTGAAAAGTTGAAATTATGAATGTCGTTTTCCTTAAATGCAATAATATACTATATAAAGATTCCATTTTTAATAAAATTATTGTAGATTTTATAATTCATTTCACTTGTTTAAAAATTATTGAAAGAGATCCATCATTCTCGGATTTTATTTTTGGACTGTATTTGAATACTGCTTGGAATAATATTCGAAATGAATGGATTTTTTGAAGAAAGTTTCATACCATTGATTGCTGAAATAAATTAAATCGTAAATTCTAATGATTTTTACAATATATTAATGGTATATTTAAGAATATGTAGAAAATTGGGAATAAAATATAGAGAAAAGCAACTTTCTGAAAATTCTTTATTATGAAAGTCGTTTCATTAAAAGCAAAACTATACTTTATTTAGGTTGCATTTATATTAAAATTATTTGAAGATTTTATACTTTATTTCACATTATTTTGTGTAAAATATTAAAATACAGCTGTTTATGGCCAAAACTTCGAAATTTGTTAAAAAATTATTGAAAGAGATCCATTCTTCTCGGACTTTATTTTTGGATGGTATTTCAATTCTTGTAAAAACAGTTGAAATGAGTGGATTTTTTGTAGAAATTTAACATACCATTAAAATATGAAATAAATTAAATCGGAAATTCTAATGATTTTTCAAATATATTAATGGTATATTCAAAATGATGTAGAAAATTCGGAATAAAATTTAGGATAAATCAACTTTCCGAAAACTTAAAGTTATGAATGTCATTTTCCGTAAATGCAAAACTATGCTTTATTAAGATTGAATTTTATTAAAATTATTTGAAGATTTTATACTTTATTTGACATTATATTGTATAAAGAAATAAAATACCGCTGATTATGGCCAAAATATCGAAATTTGTTTAAAAATTGTTGAAAAAGATCCATCCTTCTGGAACTTTATTTTTGGACGGTATTTCAATACGCCTTGAAAAAATAGTCGTTAATTATAATGATTTTTAAAATATATTAATGGCATATTTAAGATTATTTAGAAAATTCGGAATAAAATATAAAGGAAAGCAACTTTCTGAAAAGTTGAAATTATGAATGTCGTTTTCCTTAAATGCAATAATATACTATATAAAGATTCCATTTTTAATAAATTATTGTAGATTTTATACTTCATTTCACTTGTTTAAAAATTATTGAAAGAGATCCATCATTCTCGGATTTTATTTTTGGACTGTATTTGAATACTGCTTGGAATAATATTCGAAATGAATGGATTTTTTGAAGAAAGTTTCATACCATTGATTGCTGAAATAAATTAAATCGTAAATTCTAATGATTTTTACAATATATTAATGGTATATTTAAGAATATGTAGAAAATTGGGAATAAAATATTGAGAAAAGCAATTTTCTGAAAAGTCTTTATTATGAAAGTCGTTTTCGTTAAAAGAAAAACTATACTTTATTTAGATTGCATTTATATTAAAATTACTTGAAGATTTTTTACTTTATTTCACATTATTTGGTATAAAACATTAAAATACAGCTGTTTATGGCAAAAATTTCAAAATTTGTTAAAAAATTATTGAAAAACATCCATCCTTCTTGGACATTATTTTAGGATGGTATTTCAATACGTCTTGCAAAAACAGTCGAAATGATGGGACTTTTTAAAAAGAATTTCCATACCATTGAATTATGAAATATCTTTAATCGTAAATTTTATTGATTTTTACAATATATTAATGGTATATTTAAGATTATAAAGAAAATTCGGATTAAAATATAGGGAAAAGCAACTTTCTGAAAAGTTGTAATTATGAATATCGTTTTCCTTAAATGCAATAATATACTATATAAAGATTCCTTTTTTAATAAAATTATTGAAGATTTTAAAATTCATTTCACATTGTATTGTATGAAACAATAAAATACAGCTGTTTATGGCCAAAAATTGGATTTTTTTTAAAAACATTGTCAGAGATCCATGTTTCTTAGACTTTGTATTTGGATGGTATTTCAATACTTTTAGTAAAAATAGTCGAAATGAATGGATTTTTTTAAAACAATTTGAGTACCATTGGATTATGAAATAAATTAAATCGTAAATTCTAATGATTTTTACAATATATTAATGGTATATTTAAGATTATGTAGAAAATTCGGATTAAAATATAAGTTAAAGCAATTTTCTGAAAAGTTGAAATTATGAATTTCGTTTTCCTTCATTTCACATTATATTGTATAAAACAATAAAATACAGCTATTTATGACCAAAATTTCGAAATTTGTTTAAAATTATTGAAAGAAATCAATCATTCTCGGATTTTATTTTTGGACGGTATTTGAATACTGCTTTGAAATAGTCGAAATGAATGGAATTTTTGAGGAAAGTTTCATACCATTGATTGATGAAATAAATTAAATCGTAAATTATAATGATTTTTACAATATATTAATGGTATATTTAAGAATATGTAGAAAATTGGGAATAAAATATAGAGAAAAGCAACTTTCTGAAAATTCTTTATTATGAAGGTCGTTTTCATTAAAAGCAAAACTATACTTTATTTAGGTTGCATTTATATTAAATTATTTGAAGATTTTATACTTTATTTCACATTATTTTGTGTAAAATATTAAAATACAGCTGTTTATGGCCAAAACTTCGAAATTTGTTAAAAAATTATTGAAAGAGATCCATTCTTCTCGGACTTTATTTTTGGATGGTATTTCAATACTTCTTGTAAAAACAGTTGAAATGAGTGGATTTTTTGTAGAAATTTAACATACCATTAAAATATGAAATAAATTAAATCGGAAATTCTAATGATTTTTCAAATATATTAATGGTATATTCAAAATGATGTAGAAAATTCGGAATAAAATTTAGGATAAATCAACTTTCCGAAAACTTAAAGTTATGAATGTCATTTTCCGTAAATGCAAAACTATGCTTTATTAAGATTGAATTTTATTAAAATTATTTGAAGATTTTATACTTTATTTGACATTATATTGTGTAAAGAAATAAAATACCGCTGATTATGGCCAAAATATCGAAATTTGTTTAAAAATTGTTGAAAAAGATCCATCCTTCTGGAACTTTATTTTTGGACGGTATTTCAATACGCCTTGAAAAAATAGTCGTTAATTATAATGATTTTTAAAATATATTAATGGCATATTTAAGATTATTTAGAAAATTCGGAATAAAATATAAAGGAAAGCAACTTTCTGAAAAGTTGAAATTATGAATGTCGTTTTCCTTAAATGCAATAATATACTATATAAAGATTCCATTTTTAATAAATTTATTGTAGATTTTATACTTCATTTCACAATATATTGTATAAAACAATAAAATACAGCTTTTTATGACCAAAATTTCGAAATTTGTTTAAAAATTATTGAAAGAGATCCATCATTCTCGGATTTTATTTTTGGACGGTATTTGAATACTGCTTTGAAATAGTCGAAATGAATGGATTTTTTTAGGAAAGTTTCATACCATTGATTGATGAAATAAATTAAATCGTAAATTATAATGATTTTTACAATATATTAATGGTATATTTAAGAATATGTAGAAAATTGGGAATAAAATATAGAGAAAAGCAACTTTCTGAAAAGTCTTTATTATGAAAGTCGTTTTCGTTAAAAGCAAAACTATACTTTATTTAGGTTGCATTTATATTAAAATATTTGAAGATTTAATACTTTGTTTCACATTATTTTGTTTAAAATATTAAAATACAGCTGTTTATGGCCAAATCTTCAAAATTTGTTAAAAAATTATTGAAAGAGATCCATTCTTCTCGGACTTTATTTTTGGATGGTATTTCAATACTTCTTGTAAAAACAGTTGAAATGAGTGGATTTTTTGTAGAAATTTTCCATACCATTAAAATATGAAATAAATTAAATCGGAAATTCTAATGATTTTTCAAATATATTAATGGTATATTCAAAATGATGTAGAAAATTCGGAATAAAATTTAGGATAAATCAACTTTCCGAAAACTTAAAGTTATGAATGTCATTTTCCGTAAATGCTTTATTAAGATTGAATTTTATCAAAATTATTTGAAGATTTTACACTTCATTTGACATTATATTGTATAAAGAAATAAAATACCGCTGACTATATCCAAAATATCGAAATTTGTTTAAAATTTGTTAAAAAGATCCATCCTTCTTGGACTTTATTTTAGGATGGTATTTCAATACGCCTTGAAAAAATAGTCGTTAATTCTAATGATTTTTACAATATATTAATGGCATATTTAAGATTATTTAGAAAATTCGGAATAAAATATAAAGGAAAGCAACTTTCTGGAAAGTTGAAATTATGAATGTCGTTTTCCTTAAATGCAAAACAATACTTTATTAAGATTGTATTTTTATTAAAATTATTTGAAATTTTCACCTGATTTGGCATTATAGTTTATAAGACAATAAAATTCATCTGTTTATCTCTAAAAATTCGAAATTTTTAAAATTTTTTTTGACTGAGATCCATGTTTCTTGGAATTTATATTTCGACGGTATTTCAACACTTTTGTAAAAATAGTCGAAATGAATAGATTTTTTGAAGAAAGTTTCCATGCAATTGGATTATGAAATAAATTAAATCGTAAATTCTAATGCTTTTCCAATATATTAATGGTATATTTAAGATTATGTAGAAAATTTGGATTAAAATATAGAGAAAAGGAACTTTCTCTAAAGATGAAATTATGAAAGTCGTTTTCCTTAAATGCAAAAATACTTTATTAGGAATACAATTTTTGTTAAATTTTTTTATTATTTTATATTTCTTTTAACATTATGTTGGATATAACAATAAAATACAGGTGTTTATATCCAAAAATTCGAAATTTGTTAAGAATTATTGAAAGAGATCCATCCTTCTCGAACTTTATTTTTGGACGGTACTTCAATTCTTTTAAAAAAGAGTCAAAATGATTGGATTTTTTAAAAAAATTTCCATACCATTGAATTATGAAATAACTTTAATCGTAAACTTTAATGATCTTTGCAATATATTAATGGTATATTTAAGATTATGTAGAAAATTTGCATTAAATATAGAGAAAATGAGTTCTGAAAACTTAAAATTATGCACGTCGTTTTCCTTATATGCAAAACTATACTTTGTTAAGATTGCATTTTTAGCAAAATTATTTGATGATTTTATACTTCGTTTGACATTATGTAGTATAAAACAATAATATACAGCTGTTAATATCCAAAAATTCGAAATTTTTAAAAAAATTATTGAAAGAGATCCATCCTTCTATGACTATTTTAGGACTGTATTTCAATACTTCTTGTAAAAATAGTCGAAATGATAGGATTTTTCAAGAAAGTATTGATACCATTGGATTATGAAATAAATTAAATCGTAAATTCTAATGATTTTTAATATATTAATGGTATTTTTAAGATTATTAGAAAATTCGGATTAAAATGTAGAGAAAAACAACTTTCTGAAACGTTGAAATTACGAATGTCGTTTTCCTTTTAAATGCAATAATATACTGTATAAAGATTCCATTTTTAATAAAATTATTGAAGATTTTATACTTCATTTCATATTATATTGTATAAAACAATAAAATACAGCTGTTTATGTCCAAAAATTCGAAATATTTTTAAAAATTATTGAAAGAGATCCATCCTATCCGGACTTTATTTTTGGACCGTATTTCAATTCTCCCTGTAAAAATAGTTGAAATGAATGGATTTTTTGAAGAAAGTTTCATACTGTTTATTGATGAAATATATTCAATCGTAAATTCTAATGATTTTTACAATATATAATGGTGTATTTAAGATTATGTAGAAAATTCGAAATAAAATATAGAGAAAAACAACTTTCTGAAAAGTTGAAATTATGAATGTCGTTTTCCTTAAATGCAATAATATACTATATAAAGATTCCATTTTTAATAAAATTATTGTAGATTTTATAATTCATTTCACTTGTTTAAAAATTATTGAAAGAGATCCATCATTCTCGGATTTTATTTTTGGACTGTATTTGAATACTGCTTGGAATAATATTCGAAATGAATGGATTTTTTGAAGAAAGTTTCATACCATTGATTGCTGAAATAAATTAAATCGTAAATTCTAATGATTTTTACAATATATTAATGGTATATTTAAGAATATGTAGAAAATTGGGAATAAAATATAGAGAAAAGCAACTTTCTGAAAATTCTTTATTATGAAAGTCGTTTCATTAAAAGCAAAACTATACTTTATTTAGGTTGCATTTATATTAAAATTATTTGAAGATTTTATACTTTATTTCACATTATTTTGTGTAAAATATTAAAATACAGCTGTTTATGGCCAAAACTTCGAAATTTGTTAAAAAATTATTGAAAGAGATCCATTCTTCTCGGACTTTATTTTTGGATGGTATTTCAATACTTCTTGTAAAAACAGTTGAAATGAGTGGATTTTTTTAGAAATTTAACATACCATTAAAATATGAAATAAATTAAATCGGAAATTCTAATGATTTTTCAAATATATTAATGGTATATTCAAAATGATGTAGAAAATTCGGAATAAAATTTAGGATAAATCAACTTTCCGAAAACTTAAAGTTATGAATGTCATTTTCCGTAAATGCAAAACTATGCTTTATTAAGATTGAATTTTATTAAAATTATTTGAAGATTTTATACTTTATTTGACATTATATTGTATAAAGAAATAAAATACCGCTGATTATGGCCAAAATATCGAAATTTGTTTAAAAATTGTTGAAAAAGATCCATCCTTCTGGAACTTTATTTTTGGACGGTATTTCAATACGCCTTGAAAAAATAGTCGTTAATTATAATGATTTTTAAAATATATTAATGGCATATTTAAGATTATTTAGAAAATTCGGAATAAAATATAAAGGAAAGCAACTTTCTGAAAAGTTGAAATTATGAATGTCGTTTTCCTTAAATGCAATAATATACTATATAAAGATTCCATTTTTAATAAAATTATTGTAGATTTTATACTTCATTTCACTTGTTTAAAAATTATTGAAAGATCCATCATTCTCGGATTTTATTTTTGGACTGTATTTGAATACTGCTTGGAATAATATTCGAAATGAATGGATTTTTTGAAGAAAGTTTCATACCATTGATTGCTGAAATAAATTAAATCGTAAATTCTAATGATTTTTACAATATATTAATGGTATATTTAAGAATATGTAGAAAATTGGGAACAAAATATTGAGAAAAGCAATTTTCTGAAAAGTCTTTATTATGAAAGTCGTTTTCGTTAAAAGAAAAACTATACTTTATTTAGATTGCATTTATATTAAAATTATTGAAGATTTTTTACTTTATTTCACATTATTTGGTATAAAATTAAAATACAGCTGTTTATGGCAAAAACTTCAAAATTTGTTAAAAAATTATTGAAAAACATCATCCTTCTTGGACATTATTTTAGGATGGTATTTCAATACGTCTTGTAAAAACAGTCGAAATGATGGGACTTTTTAAAAAGAATTTCCATACCATTGAATTATGAAATATCTTTAATCGTAAATTTTATTGATTTTTACAATATATTAATGGTATATTTAAGATTATAAAGAAAATTCGGATTAAAATATAGGGAAAGCAACTTTCTGAAAAGTTGTAATTATGAATATCGTTTTCCTTAAATGCAATAATATACTATATAAAGATTCCATTTTTAATAAAATTATTGAAGATTTTAAAATTCATTTCACATTGTATTGTATGAAACAATAAAATACAGCTGTTTATGGCCAAAAATTGGATTTTTTTTAAAACATTATTGTCAGAGATCCATGTTTCTTAGACTGTATTTGGATGGTATTTCAATACTTCTAGTAAAAATAGTCGAAATGAATGGATTTTTTTAAAACAATTTCAGTACCATTGCATTATGAAATAAATTAAATCGTAAATTCTAATGATTTTTACAATATATTAATGGTATATTTAAGATTATGTAGAAATTCGGATTAAAATATAAGTTAAAGCAATTTTCTGAAAAGTTGAAATTATGAATTTCGTTTTCCTTCATTTCACATTATATTGTATAAAACAATAAAATACAGCTATTTATGACCAAAATTTCGAAATTTGTTTAAAAATTATTGAAAGAAATCAATCATTCTCGGATTTTATTTTTGGACGGTATTTGAATACTGCTTTGAAATAGTCGAAATGAATGGAATTTTTGAGGAAAGTTTCATACATTGATTGATGAAATAAATTAAATCGTAAATTATAATGATTTTTACAATATATTAATGGTATATTTAAGAATATGTAGAAAATTGGGAATAAAATATAGAGAAAAGCAACTTTCTGAAAATTCTTTATTATGAAGGTCGTTTTCATTAAAAGCAAAACTATACTTTATTTAGGTTGCATTTATATTAAAATTATTTGAAGATTTTATACTTTATTTCACATTATTTTGTGTAAAATATTAAAATACAGCTGTTTATGGCCAAAACTTCGAAATTTGTTAAAAAATTATTGAAAGAGATCCATTCTTCTCGGACTTTATTTTTGGATGGTATTTCTATACTTCTTGTAAACCAGTTGAAATGAGTGGATTTTTTTTAGAAATTTAACATACCATTAAAATATGAAATAAATTAAATCGGAAATTCTAATGATTTTTCAAATATATTAATGGTATATTCAAAATGATGTAGAAAATTCGGAATAAAATTTAGGATAAATCAACTTTCCGAAAACTTAAAGTTATGAATGTCATTTTCCGTAAATGCAAAACTATGCTTTATTAAGATTGAATTTTATTAAAATTATTTGAAGATTTTATACTTTATTTGACATTATATTGTATAAAGAAATAAAATACCGCTGATTATGGCCAAAATATCGAAATTTGTTTAAAAATTGTTGAAAAAGATCCATCCTTCTGGAACTTTATTTTTGGACGGTATTTCAATACGCCTTGAAAAAATAGTCGTTAATTATAATGATTTTTAAAATATATTAATGGCATATTTAAGATTATTTAGAAAATTCGGAATAAAATATAAAGAAAGCAACTTTCTGAAAAGTTGAAATTATGAATGTCGTTTTCCTTAAATGCAATAATATACTATATAAAGATTCCATTTTTAATAAATTTATTGTAGATTTTATACTTCATTTCACTTGTTTAAAAATTATTGAAAGAGATCCATCATTCTCGTTTTATTTGGACTGTATTTGAATACTGCTTGGAATAATATTCGAAATGAATGGATTTTTTGAAGAAAGTTTTCATACCATTGATTGCTGAAATAAATTAAATCGTAAATTCTAATGATTTTTTACAATATATTAATGGTATATTTAAGAATATGTAGAAAATTGGGAATAAAATATTGAGAAAAGCAATTTTCTGAAAAGTCTTTATTATGAAAGTCGTTTTCGTTAAAAGAAAAACTATACTTTATTTAGATTGCATTTATATTAAAATTACTTGAGATTTTTTACTTTATTTCACATTATTTGGTATAAAACATTAAAATACAGCTGTTTATGGCAAAAATTTCAAATTTGTTAAAAAATTATTGAAAAACATCCATCCTTCTTGACATTATTTTAGGATGGTATTTCAATACGTCTTGCAAAAACAGTCGAAATGATGGGACTTTTTAAAAAGAATTTCCATACCATTGAATTATGAAATATCTTTAATCGTAAATTTTATTGATTTTTACAATATATTAATGGTATATTTAAGATTATAAAGAAAATTCGGATTAAAATATAGGGAAAAGCAACTTTCTGAAAAGTTGTAATTATGAATATCGTTTTCCTTAAATGCAATAATATACTATATAAAGATTCCTTTTTTAATAAAATTATTGAAGATTTTAAAATTCATTTCACATTGTATTGTATGAAACAATAAAATACAGCTGTTTATGGCCAAAAATTGGATTTTTTTTAAAAACATTATTGTCAGAGATCCATGTTTCTTAGACTTTGTATTTGGATGGTATTTCAATACTTTTAGTAAAAATAGTCGAAATGAATGGATTTTTTTAAAACAATTTGAGTACCATTGGATATGAAAAAATTAAATCGTAAATTCTAATGATTTTTACAATATATTAATGGTATATTTAAGATTATGTAGAAAATTCGGATTAAAATATAAGTTAAAGCAATTTTCTGAAAGTTGAAATTATGAATTTCGTTTTCCTTCATTTCACATTATATTGTATAAAACAATAAAATACAGCTATTTATGACCAAAATTTCGAATTTGTTTAAAAATTATTGAAAGAAATCAATCATTCTCGGATTTTATTTTTGGACGGTATTTGAATACTGCTTTGAAATAGTCGAAATGAATGGAATTTTTGAGAAAGTTTCATACCATTGATTGATGAAATAAATTAAATCGTAAATTATAATGATTTTTACAATATATTAATGGTATATTTAAGAATATGTAGAAAATTGGGAATAAAATATAGAGAAAAGCAACTTTCTGAAAATTCTTTATTATGAAGTCGTTTTCATTAAAAGCAAAACTATACTTTATTTAGGTTGCATTTATATTAAAATTATTTGAAGATTTTATACTTTTTTCACATTATTTTGTGTAAAATATTAAAATACAGCTGTTTATGGCCAAAACTTCGAAATTTGTTAAAAAATTATTGAAAGAGATCCATTCTTCTCGGACTTTATTTTGGATGGTATTTCAATACTTCTTGTAAAAACAGTTGAAATGAGTGGATTTTTTGTAGAAATTTAACATACCATTAAATATGAAATAAATTAAATCGGAAATTCTAATGATTTTTCAAATATTTAATGGTATATTCAAAATGATGTAGAAAATTCGGAATAAAATTTAGGATAAATCAACTTTCCGAAAACTTAAAGTTATGAATGTATGTCATTTTCCGTAAAATGCCAAACTATGCTTTATTAAGATTGAATTTTTATTAAAATTATTTGAAGATTTTTATACTTTATTTGACATTATCTTGTGTAAAGAAATAAAATACCGCTGATTATGGCCACAATAATTCGAAATTTGTTTAAAAATTGTTGAAAAAAGATCCATTCCTTCTGTCAAGAAATTTATTTTTGGACGTATTTTTCAATACGCCTTGAAAAAATAGTCGTTAATTATAATGATTTTTAAAATATAGTTAATTGGCATATTTTATTGATTAAGATTTTTAGAAAATTCGGAATAAAATATAAAAGGAAAGCAACTTTTCTGAAAAGTTGAAATTATGAATGTCGTTTTCCTTAAATGCAATAATATACTATATAAAGATTCCCTTTTTAATAAATTTAATTGTAGATTTTATAACTTCATTTCACAATATATTGTATAAAAACAAATAAAATACAGCTTTTTATGACCAAATTTCGAAATTTGTTTAAAAAATTATTGAAAGAGATCCATCATTTCTCGGATTTTATTTTTTTATTTTTGGACGGTATTTGAATACTGCTTTGAAATAGTCGAAATGAATGGGTTTTTTTAGGAAAGTTTTCATACCATTGATTGATGAAATAAAATTAAATCGTAAATTAATAATGATTTTTTACAATATATTAATGGTATATTTAAGAATATGTAGAAAATTGGGAATGAAAATATAGAGAAAGCAACTTTCTGAAAAGTCTTTATTATGAAAGTCGTTTTCCGTTAAAAGCAAAAACTAATACTTTATTTAGGTTGCATTTAATATTAAAATTATTTGAAGATTTAATACTTTGTTTCACATTATTTTGTTTAAAATATTAAAATACAGCTGTTTATGGCCAAATCTTCAAAATTTGTTAAAAAATTATTGAAAGAGATCCATTCTTCTCGGACTTTATTTTTGGATGGTATTTCAATACTTCTTGTAAAAACAGTTGAAATGAGTGGATTTTTTGTAGAAATTTTCCATACCATTAAAATATGAAATAATTAATCGGAAATTCTAATGATTTTTCAATATATTAATGGTATATTCAAAATGATGTAGAAAATTCGGAATAAAATTTAGGATAAATCAACTTTCCGAAAACTTAAAGTTATGAATGTCATTTTTCCGTAAATGCTTTATTAAGATTGAATTTTATCAAAATTATTTGAAGATTTTACACTTCATTTGACATTATATTGTATAAAGAAATAAAATACCGCTGACTATATCCAAAATATCGAAATTTGTTTAAAATTTGTTAAAAAAGATCCATCCTTCTTGGACTTTATTTTAGGATGGTATTTCAATACGCCTTGAAAAAATAGTCGTTAATTCTAATGATTTTTACAATATATTAATGGCATATTTAAGATTATTTAGAAAATTCGGAATAAAATATAAAGGAAAGCAACTTTTCTGGAAAGTTGAAATTATGAATGTCGTTTTCCTTAAATGCAAAACAATACTTTATTAAGATTGTATTTTTATTAAATTATTTGAAATTTTCACCTGATTTGGCATTATAGTTTATAAGACAATAAAATTCCTCTGTTTTATCTCTAAAAATTCGAAATTTTTTAAAATTTTTTTTGACTGAATCCATGTTTCTTGGAATTTATATTTCGAGACGGTATTTCAACACTTTTGTAAAAATAGTCGAAATGAATAGATTTTTTTGAAGAAAGTTTCCATGCAATTGGATTATGAATAAATTAAATCGTAAATTCTAATGCTTTTCCAATATATTAATGGTATATTTAAGATTATGTAGAAATTTGGATTAAAATATGAGAAAAGGAACTTTCTCTAAAGATGAATTATGAAAGTCGTTTTCCTTAAATGCAAAAATACTTTATTAGGAATACAATTTTTGTTAAATTTTTTTTATTATTTATATTTCTTTTAACATTATGTTGGATATAACAATAAAATACAGGTGTTTATATCCAAAATTCGAAATTTTGTTAAGAATTATTGAAAGAGATCCATCCTTCTCGAACTTTATTTTTGGACGGTACTTCAATTCTTTTAAAAAAGAGTCAAAATGATTGGATTTTTTAAAAAAAAATTTCCATACCATTGAATTATGAAATAACTTTAATCGTAAACTTTAATGATCTTTGCAATATATTAATGGTATATTTAAGATTATGTAGAAATTTGCATTAAAATATAGAGAAAATGAAGTTTCTGAAAACTTAAAATTATGCACGTCGTTTTCCTTATATGCAAAACTATACTTTGTTAAGATTGCATTTTTAGCAAAATTATTTGATGATTTTATATTCGTTTGACATTATGTAGTATAAAACAATAATATACAGCTGTTAATATCCAAAAATTCGAAATTTTTAAAAAAATTATTGAAGAGATCCATCCTTCTATGACTATTTTAGGACTGTATTTCAATACTTCTTGTAAAAAATAGTCGAAATGATAGGATTTTTCAAGAAAGTATTGATACCATTGGATTATAATAAATTAAATCGTAAATTCTAATGATTTTTTATAATAATTAATGGTTATTTTTAAAAGATTATTAGAAAATTCGGATTAAAATGTAGAGAAAACAACTTTCTGAAACGTTGAAATTACGAATGTCGTTTTCCTTTTAAATGCAATAATATACTGTATAAAGATTCCATTTTAATAAAATTATTGAAGATTTTATACTTCATTTCATATTATATTGTATAAAACAATAAAATACAGCTGTTTATGTCCAAAAATTCGAAATATTTTTAAAAATTATTGAAAGAGATCCATCCTATCCGGACTTTATTTTTGGACCGTATTTCAATTCTCCCTGTAAAAATAGTTGAAATGAATGGATTTTTTGAAGAAAGTTTCATACTGTTTATTGATGAAATATATTCAATCGTAAATTCTAATGATTTTTACAATATATTAATGGTGTATTTAAGATTATGTAGAAAATTCGAAATAAAATATAGAGAAAAACAACTTTCTGAAAAGTTGAAATTATGAATGTCGTTTTCCTTAAATGCAATAATATACTATATAAAGATTCCATTTTTAATAAAATTATTGTAGATTTTATAATTCATTTCACTTGTTTAAAAATTATTGAAAGAGATCCATCATTCTCGGATTTTATTTTTGGACTGTATTTGAATACTGCTTGGAATAATATTCGAAATGAATGGATTTTTTGAAGAAAGTTTCATACCATTGATTGCTGAAATAAATTAAATCGTAAATTCTAATGATTTTTACAATATATTAATGGTATATTTAAGAATATGTAGAAAATTGGGAATAAAATATAGAGAAAAGCAACTTTCTGAAAATTCTTTATTATGAAAGTCGATTTCATTAAAAGCAAAACTATACTTTATTTAGGTTGCATTTATATTAAAATTATTTGAAGATTTTATACTTTATTTCACATTATTTTGTGTAAAATATTAAAATACAGCTGTTTATGGCCAAAACTTCGAAATTTGTTAAAAAATTATTGAAAGAGATCCATTCTTCTCGGACTTTATTTTTGGATGGTATTTCAATACTTCTTGTAAAAACAGTTGAAATGAGTGGATTTTTTGTAGAAATTTAACATACCATTAAAATATGAAATAAATTAAATCGGAAATTCTAATGATTTTTCAAATATATTAATGGTATATTCAAAATGATGTAGAAAATTCGGAATAAAATTTAGGATAAATCAACTTTCCGAAAACTTAAAGTTATGAATGTCATTTTCCGTAAATGCAAAACTATGCTTTATTAAGATTGAATTTTATTAAAATTATTTGAAGATTTTATACTTTATTTGACATTATATTGTATAAAGAAATAAAATACCGCTGATTATGGCCAAAATATCGAAATTTGTTTAAAAATTGTTGAAAAAGATCCATCCTTCTGGAACTTTATTTTTGGACGGTATTTCAATACGCCTTGAAAAAATAGTCGTTAATTATAATGATTTTTAAAATATATTAATGGCATATTTAAGATTATTTAGAAAATTCGGAATAAAATATAAAGGAAAGCAACTTTCTGAAAAGTTGAAATTATGAATGTCGTTTTCCTTAAATGCAATAATATACTATATAAAGATTCCATTTTTAATAAAATTATTGTAGATTTTATACTTCATTTCACTTGTTTAAAAATTATTGAAAGAGATCCATCATTCTCGGATTTTATTTTTGGACTGTATTTGAATACTGCTTGGAATAATATTCGAAATGAATGGATTTTTTGAAGAAAGTTTCATACCATTGATTGCTGAAATAAATTAAATCGTAAATTCTAATGATTTTTACAATATATTAATGGTATATTTAAGAATATGTAGAAAATTGGGAACAAATATTGAGAAAAGCAATTTTCTGAAAAGTCTTTATTATGAAAGTCGTTTTCGTTAAAAGAAAAACTATACTTTATTTAGATTGCATTTATATTAAAATTACTTGAAGATTTTTTACTTTATTTCACATTATTTGGTATAAAACATTAAAATACAGCTGTTTATGGCAAAAACTTCAAAATTTGTTAAAAAATTATTGAAAAACATCCATCCTTCTTGGACATTATTTTAGGATGGTATTTCAATACGTCTTGTAAAAACAGTCGAAATGATGGGACTTTTTAAAAAGAATTTCCATACCATTGAATTATGAAATATCTTTAATCGTAAATTTTATTGATTTTTACAATATATTAATGGTATATTTAAGATTATAAAGAAAATTCGGATTAAAATATAGGGAAAAGCAACTTTCTGAAAAGTTGTAATTATGAATATCGTTTTCCTTAAATGCAATAATATACTATATAAAGATTCCATTTTTAATAAAATTATTGAAGATTTTAAAATTCATTTCACATTGTATTGTATGAAACAATAAAATACAGCTGTTTATGGCCAAAAATTGGATTTTTTTTAAAACATTATTGTCAGAGATCCATGTTTCTTAGACTGTATTTGGATGGTATTTCAATACTTCTAGTAAAAATAGTCGAAATGAATGGATTTTTTTAAAACAATTTGAGTACCATTGGATTATGAAATAAATTAAATCGTAAATTCTAATGATTTTTACAATATATTAATGGTATATTTAAGATTATGTAGAAATTCGGATTAAAATATAAGTTAAAGCAATTTTCTGAAAAGTTGAAATTATGAATTTCGTTTTCCTTCATTTCACATTATATTGTATAAAACAATAAAATACAGCTATTTATGACCAAAATTTCGAAATTTGTTTAAAAATTATTGAAAGAAATCAATCATTCTCGGATTTTATTTTTGGACGGTATTTGAATACTGCTTTGAAATAGTCGAAATGAATGGAATTTTTGAGGAAAGTTTCATACCATTGATTGATGAAATAAATTAAATCGTAAATTATAATGATTTTTACAATATATTAATGGTATATTTAAGAATATGTAGAAAATTGGGAATAAATATAGAGAAAAGCAACTTTCTGAAAATTCTTTATTATGAAGGTCGTTTTCATTAAAAGCAAAACTATACTTTATTTAGGTTGCATTTATATTAAATTATTTGAAGATTTTATACTTTATTTCACATTATTTTGTGTAAAATATTAAAATACAGCTGTTTATGGCCAAAACTTCGAAATTTGTTAAAAAATTATTGAAAGAGATCCATTCTTCTCGGACTTTATTTTTGGATGGTATTTCAATACTTCTTGTAAAAACAGTTGAAATGAGTGGATTTTTTTAGAAATTTAACATACCATTAAAATATGAAATAAATTAAATCGGAAATTCTAATGATTTTTCAAATATATTAATGGTATATTCAAAATGATGTAGAAAATTCGGAATAAAATTTAGGATAAATCACTTTCCGAAAACTTAAAGTTATGAATGTCATTTTCCGTAAATGCAAAACTATGCTTTATTAAGATTGAATTTTATTAAAATTATTTGAAGATTTTATACTTTATTTGACATTATATTGTGTAAAGAAATAAAATACCGCTGATTATGGCCAAAATATCGAAATTTGTTTAAAAATTGTTGAAAAAGATCCATCCTTCTGGAACTTTATTTTTGGACGGTATTTCAATACGCCTTGAAAAAATAGTCGTTAATTATAATGATTTTTAAAATATATTAATGGCATATTTAAGATTATTTAGAAAATTCGGAATAAAATATAAAGGAAAGCAACTTTCTGAAAAGTTGAAATTATGAATGTCGTTTTCCTTAAATGCAATAATATACTATATAAAGATTCCATTTTTAATAAATTTATTGTAGATTTTATACTTCATTTCACAATATATTGTATAAAACAATAAAATACAGCTTTTTATGACCAAAATTTCGAAATTTGTTTAAAAATTATTGAAAGAGATCCATCATTCTCGGATTTTATTTTTGGACGGTATTTGAATACTGCTTTGAAATAGTCGAAATGAATGGATTTTTTTAGGAAAGTTTCATACCATTGATTGATGAAATAAATTAAATCGTAAATTATAATGATTTTTACAATATATTAATGGTATATTTAAGAATATGTAGAAAATTGGGAATAAAATATAGAGAAAAGCAACTTCTGAAAAGTCTTTATTATGAAAGTCGTTTTCGTTAAAAGCAAAACTATACTTTATTTAGGTTGCATTTATATTAAAATTATTTGAAGATTTAATACTTTGTTTCACATTATTTTGTTTAAAATATTAAAATACAGCTGTTTATGGCCAAATCTTCAAAATTTGTTAAAAAATTATTGAAAGAGATCCATTTCTCTCGGACTTTATTTTTGGATGGTATTTCAATACTTCTTGTAAAAACAGTTGAAATGAGTGGATTTTTTGTAGAAATTTTCCATACCATTAAAATATGAAATAAATTAAATCGGAAATTCTAATGATTTTTCAAATATATTAATGGTATATTCAAAATGATGTAGAAAATTCGGAATAAAATTTAGGATAAATCAACTTTCCGAAAACTTAAAGTTATGAATGTCATTTTCCGTAAATGCTTTATTAAGATTGAATTTTATCAAAATTATTTGAAGATTTTACACTTCATTTGACATTATATTGTATAAAGAAATAAAATACCGCTGACTATATCCAAAATATCGAAATTTGTTTAAAATTTGTTAAAAAAGATCCATCCTTCTTGGACTTTATTTTAGGATGGTATTTCAATACGCCTTGAAAAAATAGTCGTTAATTCTAATGATTTTTACAATATATTAATGGCATATTTAAGATTATTTAGAAAATTCGGAATAAAATATAAAGGAAAGCAACTTTCTGGAAAGTTGAAATTATGAATGTCGTTTTCCTTAAATGCAAAACAATACTTTATTAAGATTGTATTTTTATTAAAATTATTTGAAATTTTCACCTGATTTGGCATTATAGTTTATAAGACAATAAATTCATCTGTTTATCTCTAAAAATTCGAAATTTTTAAAATTTTTTTTGACTGAGATCCATGTTTCTTGGAATTTATATTTCGACGGTATTTCAACACTTTTGTAAAAATAGTCGAAATGAATAGATTTTTTGAAGAAAGTTTCCATGCAATTGGATTATGAAATAAATTAAATCGTAAATTCTAATGCTTTTCCAATATATTAATGGTATATTTAAGATTATGTAGAAAATTTGGATTAAAATATAGAGAAAAGGAACTTTCTCTAAAGATGAAATTATGAAAGTCGTTTTCCTTAAATGCAAAAATACTTTATTAGGAATACAATTTTTTTAAATTTTTTTTTTTTATATTCTTTTAACATTATGTTGGATATAACAATAAAATACAGGTGTTTATATCCAAAAATTCGAAATTTGTTAAGAATTATTGAAAGAGATCCATCCTTCTCGAACTTTATTTTTGGACGGTACTTCAATTCTTTTAAAAAAGAGTCAAAATGATTGGATTTTTTAAAAAAAATTTCCATACCATTGAATTATGAAATAACTTTAATCGTAAACTTTAATGATCTTTGCAATATATTAATGGTATATTTAAGATTATGTAGAAAATTTGCATTAAAATATAGAGAAAATGAAGTTTCTGAAAACTTAAAATTATGCACGTCGTTTTCCTTATATGCAAAACTATACTTTGTTAAGATTGCATTTTTAGCAAAATTATTTGATGATTTTATACTTCGTTTGACATTATGTAGTATAAAACAATAATATACAGCTGTTAATATCCAAAAATTCGAAATTTTTAAAAAAATTATTGAAAGAGATCCATCCTTCTATGACTATTTTAGGACTGTATTTCAATACTTCTTGTAAAAATAGTCGAAATGATAGGATTTTTCAAGAAAGTATTGATACCATTGGATTATGAAATAAATTAAATCGTAAATTCTAATGATTTTTATAATATATTAATGGTATTTTTAAGATTATTAGAAAATTCGGATTAAAATGTAGAGAAAAACAACTTTCTGAAACGTTGAAATTACGAATGTCGTTTTCCTTTTAAATGCAATAATATACTGTATAAAGATTCCATTTTTAATAAAATTATTGAAGATTTTATACTTCATTTCATATTATATTGTATAAAACAATAAAATACAGCTGTTTATGTCCAAAAATTCGAAATATTTTTAAAAATTATTGAAAGAGATCCATCCTATCCGGACTTTATTTTTGGACCGTATTTCAATTCTCCCTGTAAAAATAGTTGAAATGAATGGATTTTTTGAAGAAAGTTTCATACTGTTTATTGATGAAATATATTCAATCGTAAATTCTAATGATTTTTACAATATATTAATGGTGTATTTAAGATTATGTAGAAAATTCGAAATAAAATATAGAGAAAAACAACTTTCTGAAAAGTTGAAATTATGAATGTCGTTTTCCTTAAATGCAATAATATACTATATAAAGATTCCATTTTTAATAAAATTATTGTAGATTTTATAATTCATTTCACTTGTTTAAAAATTATTGAAAGAGATCCATCATTCTCGGATTTTATTTTTGGACTGTATTTGAATACTGCTTGGAATAATATTCGAAATGAATGGATTTTTTGAAGAAAGTTTCATACCATTGATTGCTGAAATAAATTAAATCGTAAATTCTAATGATTTTTACAATATATTAATGGTATATTTAAGAATATGTAGAAAATTGGGAATAAAATATAGAGAAAAGCAACTTTCTGAAAATTCTTTATTATGAAAGTCGTTTCATTAAAAGCAAAACTATACTTTATTTAGGTTGCATTTATATTAAAATTATTTGAAGATTTTATACTTTATTTCACATTATTTTGTGTAAAATATTAAAATACAGCTGTTTATGGCCAAACTTCGAAATTTGTTAAAAAATTATTGAAAGAGATCCATTCTTCTCGGACTTTATTTTTGGATGGTATTTCAATACTTCTTGTAAAAACAGTTGAAATGAGTGGATTTTTTGTAGAAATTTAACATACCATTAAAATATGAAATAAATTAAATCGGAAATTCTAATGATTTTTCAAATATATTAATGGTATATTCAAAATGATGTAGAAAATTCGGAATAAAATTTAGGATAAATCAACTTTCCGAAAACTTAAAGTTATGAATGTCATTTTCCGTAAATGCAAAACTATGCTTTATTAAGATTGAATTTTATTAAAATTATTTGAAGATTTTATACTTTATTTGACATTATATTGTGTAAAGAAATAAAATACCGCTGATTATGGCCAAAATATCGAAATTTGTTTAAAAATTGTTGAAAAAGATCCATCCTTCTGGAACTTTATTTTTGGACGGTATTTCAATACGCCTTGAAAAAATAGTCGTTAATTATAATGATTTTTAAAATATATTAATGGCATATTTAAGATTATTTAGAAAATTCGGAATAAAATATAAAGGAAAGCAACTTTCTGAAAAGTTGAAATTATGAATGTCGTTTTCCTTAAATGCAATAATATACTATATAAAGATTCCATTTTTAATAAATTATTGTAGATTTTATACTTCATTTCACTTGTTTAAAAATTATTGAAAGAGATCCATCATTCTCGGATTTTATTTTTGGACTGTATTTGAATACTGCTTGGAATAATATTCGAAATGAATGGATTTTTTGAAGAAAGTTTCATACCATTGATTGCTGAAATAAATTAAATCGTAAATTCTAATGATTTTTACAATATATTAATGGTATATTTAAGAATATGTAGAAAATTGGGAACAAAATATTGAGAAAAGCAATTTTCTGAAAAGTCTTTATTATGAAAGTCGTTTTCGTTAAAAGAAAAACTATACTTTATTTAGATTGCATTTATATTAAAATTACTTGAAGATTTTTTACTTTATTTCACATTATTTGGTATAAAACATTAAAATACAGCTGTTTATGGCAAATACTTCAAAATTTGTTAAAAAATTATTGAAAAACATCCATCCTTCTTGGACATTATTTTAGGATGGTATTTCAATACGTCTTGTAAAAACAGTCGAAATGATGGGACTTTTTAAAAAGAATTTCCATACCATTGAATTATGAAATATCTTTAATCGTAAATTTTATTGATTTTTACAATATATTAATGGTATATTTAAGATTATAAAGAAAATTCGGATTAAAATATAGGGAAAAGCAACTTTCTGAAAAGTTGTAATTATGAATATCGTTTTCCTTAAATGCAATAATATACTATATAAAGATTCCATTTTTAATAAAATTATTGAAGATTTTAAAATTCATTTCACATTGTATTGTATGAAACAATAAAATACAGCTGTTTATGGCCAAAAATTGGATTTTTTTTAAAACATTATTGTCAGAGATCCATGTTTCTTAGACTGTATTTGGATGGTATTTCAATACTTCTAGTAAAAATAGTCGAAATGAATGGATTTTTTTAAAACAATTTGAGTACCATTGGATTATGAAATAAATTAAATCGTAAATTCTAATGATTTTTACAATATATTAATGGTATATTTAAGATTATGTAGAAAATTCGGATTAAAATATAAGTTAAAGCAATTTTCTGAAAAGTTGAAATTATGAATTTCGTTTTCCTTCATTTCACATTATATTGTATAAAACAATAAAATACAGCTATTTATGACCAAAATTTCGAAATTTGTTTAAAAATTATTGAAAGAAATCAATCATTCTCGGATTTTATTTTTGGACGGTATTTGAATACTGCTTTGAAATAGTCGAAATGAATGGAATTTTTGAGGAAAGTTTCATACCATTGATTGATGAAATAAATTAAATCGTAAATTATAATGATTTTTACAATATATTAATGGTATATTTAAGAATATGTAGAAAATTGGGAATAAAATATAGAGAAAAGCAACTTTCTGAAAATTCTTTATTATGAAGGTCGTTTTCATTAAAAGCAAAACTATACTTTATTTAGGTTGCATTTATATTAAAATTATTTGAAGATTTTATACTTTATTTCACATTATTTTGTGTAAAATATTAAAATACAGCTGTTTATGGCCAAAACTTCGAAATTTGTTAAAAAATTATTGAAAGAGATCCATTCTTCTCGGACTTTATTTTTGGATGGTATTTCAATACTTCTTGTAAAAACAGTTGAAATGAGTGGATTTTTTTAGAAATTTAACATACCATTAAAATATGAAATAAATTAAATCGGAAATTCTAATGATTTTTCAAATATATTAATGGTATATTCAAAATGATGTAGAAAATTCGGAATAAAATTTAGGATAAATCAACTTTCCGAAAACTTAAAGTTATGAATGTCATTTTCCGTAAATGCAAAACTATGCTTTATTAAGATTGAATTTTATTAAAATTATTTGAAGATTTTATACTTTATTTGACATTATATTGTGTAAAGAAATAAAATACCGCTGATTATGGCCAAAATATCGAAATTTGTTTAAAAATTGTTGAAAAAGATCCATCCTTCTGGAACTTTATTTTTGGACGGTATTTCAATACGCCTTGAAAAAATAGTCGTTAATTATAATGATTTTTAAAATATATTAATGGCATATTTAAGATTATTTAGAAAATTCGGAATAAAATATAAAGGAAAGCAACTTTCTGAAAAGTTGAAATTATGAATGTCGTTTTCCTTAAATGCAATAATATACTATATAAAGATTCCATTTTAATAAATTTATTGTAGATTTTATACTTCATTTCACAATATATTGTATAAAACAATAAAATACAGCTTTTTATGACCAAAATTTCGAAATTTGTTTAAAAATTATTGAAAGAGATCCATCATTCTCGGATTTTATTTTTGGACGGTATTTGAATACTGCTTTGAAATAGTCGAAATGAATGGATTTTTTTAGGAAAGTTTCATACCATTGATTGATGAAATAAATTAAATCGTAAATTATAATGATTTTTACAATATATTAATGGTATATTTAAGAATATGTAGAAAATTGGGAATAAAATATAGAGAAAAGCAACTTTCTGAAAAGTCTTTATTATGAAAGTCGTTTTCGTTAAAAGCAAAACTATACTTTATTTAGGTTGCATTTATATTAAAATTATTTGAAGATTTAATACTTTGTTTCACATTATTTTGTTTAAAATATTAAAATACAGCTGTTTATGGCCAAATCTTCAAAATTTGTTAAAAAATTATTGAAAGAGATCCATTCTTCTCGGACTTTATTTTTGGATGGTATTTCAATACTTCTTGTAAAAACAGTTGAAATGAGTGGATTTTTTGTAGAAATTTTCCATACCATTAAAATATGAAATAAATTAAATCGGAAATTCTAATGATTTTTCAAATATATTAATGGTATATTCAAAATGATGTAGAAAATTCGGAATAAAATTTAGGATAAATCAACTTTCCGAAAACTTAAAGTTATGAATGTCATTTTCCGTAAATGCTTTATTAAGATTGAATTTTATCAAAATTATTTGAAGATTTTACACTTCATTTGACATTATATTGTATAAAGAAATAAAATACCGCTGACTATATCCAAAATATCGAAATTTGTTTAAAATTTGTTAAAAAAGATCCATCCTTCTTGGACTTTATTTTAGGATGGTATTTCAATACGCCTTGAAAAAATAGTCGTTAATTCTAATGATTTTTACAATATATTAATGGCATATTTAAGATTATTTAGAAAATTCGGAATAAAATATAAAGGAAAGCAACTTTCTGGAAAGTTGAAATTATGAATGTCGTTTTCCTTAAATGCAAAACAATACTTTATTAAGATTGTATTTTTATTAAAATTATTTGAAATTTTCACCTGATTTGGCATTATAGTTTATAAGACAATAAAATTCATCTGTTTATCTCTAAAAATTCGAAATTTTTAAAATTTTTTTTGACTGAGATCCATGTTTCTTGGAATTTATATTTCGACGGTATTTCAACACTTTTTGTAAAAATAGTCGAAATGAATAGATTTTTTGAAGAAAGTTTCCATGCAATTGGATTATGAAATAAATTAAATCGTAAATTCTAATGCTTTTCCAATATATTAATGGTATATTTAAGATTATGTAGAAAATTTGGATTAAAATATAGAGAAAAGGAACTTTCTCTAAAGATGAAATTATGAAAGTCGTTTTCCTTAAATGCAAAAATACTTTATTAGGAATACAATTTTTGTTAAATTTTTTTATTATTTTATATTTCTTTTAACATTATGTTGGATATAACAATAAAATACAGGTGTTTATATCCAAAAATTCGAAATTTGTTAAGAATTATTGAAAGAGATCCATCCTTCTCGAACTTTATTTTTGGACGGTACTTCAATTCTTTTAAAAAAGAGTCAAAATGATTGGATTTTTTAAAAAAAATTTCCATACCATTGAATTATGAAATAACTTTAATCGTAAACTTTAATGATCTTTGCAATATATTAATGGTATATTTAAGATTATGTAGAAAATTTGCATTAAAATATAGAGAAAATGAAGTTTCTGAAAACTTAAAATTATGCACGTCGTTTTCCTTATATGCAAAACTATACTTTGTTAAGATTGCATTTTTAGCAAAATTATTTGATGATTTTATACTTCGTTTGACATTATGTAGTATAAAACAATAATATACAGCTGTTAATATCCAAAAATTCGAAATTTTTAAAAAAATTATTGAAAGAGATCCATCCTTCTATGACTATTTTAGGACTGTATTTCAATACTTCTTGTAAAAATAGTCGAAATGATAGGATTTTTCAAGAAAGTATTGATACCATTGGATTATGAAATAAATTAAATCGTAAATTCTAATGATTTTTATAATATATAATGGTATTTTTAAGATTATTAGAAAATTCGGATTAAAATGTAGAGAAAAACAACTTTCTGAAACGTTGAAATTACGAATGTCGTTTTCCTTTTAAATGCAATAATATACTGTATAAAGATTCCATTTTTAATAAAATTATTGAAGATTTTATACTTCATTTCATATTATATTGTATAAAACAATAAAATACAGCTGTTTATGTCCAAAAATTCGAAATATTTTTAAAAATTATTGAAAGAGATCCATCCTATCCGGACTTTATTTTTGGACCGTATTTCAATTCTCCCTGTAAAAATAGTTGAAATGAATGGATTTTTTGAAGAAAGTTTCATACTGTTTATTGATGAAATATATTCAATCGTAAATTCTAATGATTTTTACAATATATTAATGGTGTATTTAAGATTATGTAGAAAATTCGAAATAAAATATAGAGAAAAACAACTTTCTGAAAAGTTGAAATTATGAATGTCGTTTTCCTTAAATGCAATAATATACTATATAAAGATTCCATTTTTAATAAAATTATTGTAGATTTTATAATTCATTTCACTTGTTTAAAAATTATTGAAAGAGATCCATCATTCTCGGATTTTATTTTTGGACTGTATTTGAATACTGCTTGGAATAATATTCGAAATGAATGGATTTTTTGAAGAAAGTTTCATACCATTGATTGCTGAAATAAATTAAATCGTAAATTCTAATGATTTTTACAATATATTAATGGTATATTTAAGAATATGTAGAAAATTGGGAATAAAATATAGAGAAAAGCAACTTTCTGAAAATTCTTTATTATGAAAGTCGTTTTCATTAAAAGCAAAACTATACTTTATTTAGGTTGCATTTATATTAAAATTATTTGAAGATTTTATACTTTATTTCACATTATTTTGTGTAAAATATTAAAATACAGCTGTTTATGGCCAAAACTTCGAAATTTGTTAAAAAATATTGAAAGAGATCCATTCTTCTCGGACTTTATTTTGGATGGTATTTCAATACTTCTTGTAAAAACAGTTGAAATGAGTGGATTTTTTGTAGAAATTTAACATACCATTAAAATATGAAATAAATTAAATCGGAAATTCTAATGATTTTTCAAATATATTAATGGTATATTCAAAATGATGTAGAAAATTCGGAATAAAATTTAGGATAAATCAACTTTCCGAAAACTTAAAGTTATGAATGTCATTTTCCGTAAATGCAAAACTATGCTTTATTAAGATTGAATTTTATTAAAATTATTTGAAGATTTTATACTTTATTTGACATTATATTGTATAAAGAAATAAAATACCGCTGATTATGGCCAAAATATCGAAATTTGTTTAAAAATTGTTGAAAAAGATCCATCCTTCTGGAACTTTATTTTTGGACGGTATTTCAATACGCCTTGAAAAAATAGTCGTTAATTATAATGATTTTTAAAATATATAATGGCATATTTAAGATTATTTAGAAAATTCGGAATAAAATATAAAGGAAAGCAACTTTCTGAAAAGTTGAAATTATGAATGTCGTTTTCCTTAAATGCAATAATATACTATATAAAGATTCCATTTTTAATAAAATTATTGTAGATTTTATACTTCATTTCACTTGTTTAAAAATTATTGAAAGAGATCCATCATTCTCGGATTTTATTTTTGGACTGTATTTGAATACTGCTTGGAATAATATTCGAAATGAATGGATTTTTTGAAGAAAGTTTCATACCATTGATTGCTGAAATAAATTAAATCGTAAATTCTAATGATTTTTACAATATATTAATGGTATATTTAAGAATATGTAGAAAATTGGGAACAAAATATTGAGAAAAGCAATTTTCTGAAAAGTCTTTATTATGAAAGTCGTTTTCGTTAAAAGAAAAACTATACTTTATTTAGATTGCATTTATATTAAAATTAATTGAAGATTTTTTACTTTATTTCACATTATTTGGTATAAAACATTAAAATACAGCTGTTTATGGCAAAAACTTCAAAATTTGTTAAAAAATTATTGAAAAACATACATCCTTCTTGGACATTATTTTAGGATGGTATTTCAATACGTCTTGTAAAAACAGTCGAAATGATGGGACTTTTTAAAAAGAATTTCCATACCATTGAATTATGAAATATCTTTAATCGTAAATTTTATTGATTTTTACAATATATTAATGGTATATTTAAGATTATAAAGAAAATTCGGATTAAAATATAGGGAGAAGCAACTTTCTGAAAAGTTGTAATTATGAATATCGTTTTCCTTAAATGCAATAATATACTATATAAAGATTCCATTTTTAATAAAATTATTGAAGATTTTAAAATTCATTTCACATTGTATTGTATGAAACAATAAAATACAGCTGTTTATGGCCAAAAATTGGATTTTTTTTAAAACATTATTGTCAGAGATCCATGTTTCTTAGACTGTATTTGGATGGTATTTCAATACTTCTAGTAAAAATAGTCGAAATGAATGGATTTTTTTAAAACAATTTCAGTACCATTGCATTATGAAATAAATTAAATCGTAAATTCTAATGATTTTTACAATATATTAATGGTATATTTAAGATTATGTAGAAATTTCGGATTAAAATATAAGTTAAAACAATTTTCTGAAAAGTTGAAATTATGAATTTCGTTTTCCTTAAATGCAATAATATACTATATAAAGATTCCATTTTTAATAAAATTATTGAAGATTTTAAACTTCATTTCACATTATATTGTATAAAACAATAAAATACAGCTTTTTATGACCAAAATTTCGAAATTTGTTTAAAAATTATTGAAAGAGATCCTTCATTCTCGGATTTTATTTTTGGACGGTATTTGAATACTGCTTTGAAATAGTCGAAATGAATGGAATTTTTGAGGAAAGTTTCATACCATTGATTGATGAAATAAATTAAATCGTAAATTATAATGATTTTTACAATATATTAATGGTATATTTAAGAATATGTAGAAAATTGGGAATAAAATATAGAGCAAAGCAACTTTCTGAAAAGTCTTTATTATGAAAGTCGTTTTCTTTAAAAGCAAAACTATACTTTATTTAGGTTTGCATTTATATTAAAATTATTTGAAGATTTTATACTTTATTTCACATTATTTTGTGTAAAATATTAAAATACAGCTGTTTATGGCCAAAACTTCGAAATTTGTTAAAAAATTATTGAAAGAGATCCATTCTTCTCGGACTTTATTTTTGGATGGTATTTCAATACTTCTTGTAAAAACAGTTGAAATGAGTGGATTTTTTGTAGAAATTTAACATACCATTAAAATATGAAATATATTAAATCGGAAATTCTAATGATTTTTCAAATATATTAATGGTATATTCAAAATGATGTAGAAAATTCGGAATAAAATTTAGGATAAATCAACTTTCCGAAAACTTAAAGTTATGAATGTCATTTTCCGTAAATGCAAAACTATGCTTTATTAAGATTGAATTTTATTAAAATTATTTGAAGATTTTATACTTCATTTGACATTATATTGTATAAAGAAATAAAATACCGCTGATTATGGCCAAAATATCGAAATTTGTTTAAAAATTGTTGAAAAAGATCCATCCTTCTGGAACTTTATTTTTGGACGGTATTTCAATACGCCTTGGAAAAATAGTCGTTAATTATAATGATTTTTAAAATATATTAATGGCATATTTAATTATTTAGAAAATTCGGAATAAAATATAAAGGAAAGCAACTTTCTGAAAAGTTGAAATTATGAATGTCGTTTTCCTTAAATGCAATAATATACTATAAAAAGATTCCATTTTTAATAAAAATACACTGGCCAACAAAATGAAACTTTGTTTCCTCATCACAAACATGATCATACTTTTCTTAATGCATCTTTCGCGCTGATTCCGAATCTGGTTTTATTTTGTTTCTAACACGTATAGTTATATAGATACACTGGTTTTGATATTTTTAAGTTTTTGATATTGCTATAAGAAAATTTATGGATGTATAGATCACACTTAGGAATGCTAAACAACAAATACATCATATACCTTATTCAATGTATTTATAAATAAAGAATATATACATTATTTTATTAAAAGCGCTGTGAGTGTGATTTCCTTTTGTAAATTTGGCCTGGATTGTCACGATACAGCATCCAACAATGGTCCGCCATCATGCTTTCATTCCAATATCCTTGGTAGCGCTTCTCCATCATCTGAATATCTTGATGGAAGCGCTCTCCTTGCTCGTCACTCACTGCACCAAGGTTTTCAGGAAAGAAATCTAAGTGGGAATGCAGGAAGTGAATTTTTAACGACATTCAACACTCCATTTCTTTGAAGGCATCAAGGAGGTTCTTGACTCCATCCTTATACGCAGGTGACTTGTTGCTTCCAAGAAAGTTTTCACATATCCATTTGTTCGCTAGCCAAGCCTTCAATTCCAGCGGACTTAGGACTTTTTCAAATTCAGTGTCATTCAAAACCTCCCTTATTTGTGGCCCAACAAAAATTCCTTCCTTCAATTTTGCTGCAGTAACCTTCGGAAATTTCCTTGAAAGTTATTGGAACCCTTCAGAATTGACTTTACCCATTGCTTTAACAAAATTCTTCATTAAACCAAGTTTAATGTGAAGAGGTGGCAGGTAGATCTTTTGGGGATCCACTAAAGGGACAGACTGGACATTGCTTATCCCTGGGACATATGTATACCTAAGTGGCCAGTCACTTTTGGTGTAATGTTCTATAGTGGCGCGACTGTCCCACAGGCAAAGGAAACAACAAAATTTTGTGAATCCTGACTGCATACCCATAAGCATTCCTATAACTTTTAGATCTCTACAAACATTCCATTGATGACTGTCGTATTTGATTGCCTTAAGTAGTATATCCATATTGTCATATGTCTCTTTTAGATGGACGGAATGGGCAATGGGGATGGATGGCATTATATTACCATTATGCAAAAGAATTGCTTTCAGGCTTCTCTGCGACGAATCAATAAAGAGGCGCCACTCAGATGCCACATAAGTCTAAGATATGGCTGTAAATAGTCCATTGTTGTCATGGCAATAACAGAGAGGACCGTCTACTGAAAAGAATGCTGTTAATTCAAAATTCCGCTTTCGATAGTAACTAATACGAACATTATTGAAAGAGATCCTTCATTCTCGGATTTTATTTTTGGACGGTATTTGAATACTGCTTGGAAATAGTCGAAATGAATGGAATTTTTGAGGAAAGTTTCATACCATTGATTGATGAAATAAATTAAATCGTAAATTACAATGATTTTTACAATATATTAATGGTATATTTAAGAATATGTAGAAAATTGGGAATAAAATATAGAGAAAAGCAACTTTCTGAAAAGTCTTTATTATGAAAGTCGTTTTCATTAAAAGCAAAACTATACTTTATTTAGGTTGCATTTATATTAAAATTATTTGAAGATTTTATACTTTATTTCACATTATTTTGTGTAAAATATTAAAATACAGCTGTTTATGGCCAAAACTTCGAAATTTGTTAAAAAATTATTGAAAGAGATCCATTCTTCTCGGACTTTATTTTTGGATGGTATTTCAATACTTCTTGTAAAAACAGTTGAAATGAGTGGATTTTTTGTAGAAATTTAACATACCATTAAAATATGAAATATATTAAATCGGAAATTCTAATGATTTTTCAAATATATTAATGGTATATTCAAAATGATGTAGAAAATTCGGAATAAAATTTAGGATAAATCAACTTTCCGAAAACTTAAAGTTATGAATGTCATTTTCCGTAAATGCAAAACTATGCTTTATTAAGATTGAATTTTATTAAAATTATTTGAAGATTTTATACTTCATTTGACATTATATGTATACAGAAATAAAATACCGCTGATTATGGCCAAAATATCGAAATTTGTTTAAAAATTGTTGAAAAAGATCCATCCTTCTGGAACTTTATTTTTGGACGGTATTTCAATACGCCTTGGAAAAATAGTCGTTAATTATAATGATTTTTAAAATATATTAATGGCATATTTAATTATTTAGAAAATTCAGAATAAAATATAAAGGAAAGCAACTTTCTGAAAAGTTGAAATTATGAATGTCGTTTTCCTTAAATGCAATAATATACTATAAAAAGATTCCATTTTTAATAAAAATACACTGGCCAACAAAATGAAACTTTGTTTCCTCATCACAAACATGATCATACTTTTCTTAATGCATCTTTCGCGCTGATTCCGAATCTGGTTTTATTTTGTTTCTAACACGTATAGTTATATAGATACACTGGTTTTGATATTTTAAGTTTTTGATATTGCTATAAGAAAATTTATGGATGTATAGATCACACTTAGGAATGCTAAACAACAAATACATCATATACCTTATTCAATGTATTTATAAATAAAGAATATATACATTATTTTATTAAAAGCGCTGTGAGTGTGATTTCCTTTTGTAAATTTGGCCTGGATTGTCACGATACAGCATCCAACAATGGTCCGCCATCATGCTTTCATTCCAATATCCTTGGTAGCGCTTCTCCATCATCTGAATATCTTGATGGAAGCGCTCTCCTTGCTCGTCACTCACTGCACCAAGGTTTTCAGGAAAGAAATCTAAGTGGGAATGCAGGAAGTGAATTTTTAACGACATTCAACACTCCATTTCTTTGAAGGCATCAAGGAGGTTCTTGACTCCATCCTTATACGCAGGTGACTTGTTGCTTCCAAGAAAGTTTTCACATATCCATTTGTTCGCTAGCCAAGCCTTCAATTCCAGCGGACTTAGGACTTTTTCAAATTCAGTGTCATTCAAAACCTCCCTTATTTGTGGCCCAACAAAAATTCCTTCCTTCAATTTTGCTGCAGTAACCTTCGGAAATTTCCTTGAAAGTTATTGGAACCCTTCAGAATTGACTTTACCCATTGCTTTAACAAAATTCTTCATTAAACCAAGTTTAATGTGAAGAGGTGGCAGGTAGATCTTTTGGGGATCCACTAAAGGGACAGACTGGACATTGCTTATCCCTGGGACATATGTATACCTAAGTGGCCAGTCACTTTTGGTGTAATGTTCTATAGTGGCGCGACTGTCCCACAGGCAAAGGAAACAACAAAATTTTGTGAATCCTGACTGCATACCCATAAGCATTCCTATAACTTTTAGATCTCTACAAACATTCCATTGATGACTGTCGTATTTGATTGCCTTAAGTAGTATATCCATATTGTCATATGTCTCTTTTAGATGGACGGAATGGGCAATGGGGATGGATGGCATTATATTACCATTATGCAAAAGAATTGCTTTCAGGCTTCTCTGCGACGAATCAATAAAGAGGCGCCACTCAGATGCCACATAAGTCTAAGATATGGCTGTAAATAGTCCATTGATGTCATGGCAATAACAGAGAGGACCGTCTACTGAAAAGAATGCTGTTAATTCAAAATTCCGCTTTCGATAGTAACTAATACGAACATTATTGAAAGAGATCCTTCATTCTCGGATTTTATTTTTGGACGGTATTTGAATACTGCTTGGAAATAGTCGAAATGAATGGAATTTTTGAGGAAAGTTTCATACCATTGATTGATGAAATAAATTAAATCGTAAATTATAATGATTTTTACAATATATTAATGGTATATTTAAGAATATGTAGAAAATTGGGAATAAAATATAGAGAAAAGCAACTTTCTGAAAAGTCTTTATTATGAAAGTCGTTTTCATTAAAAGCAAAACTATACTTTATTTAGGTTGCATTTATATTAAAATTATTTGAAGATTTTATACTTTATTTCACATTATTTTGTGTAAAATATTAAAATACAGCTGTTTATGGCCAAAACTTCGAAATTGTTAAAAAATTATTGAAAGAGATCCATTCTTCTCGGACTTTATTTTTGGATGGTATTTCAATACTTCTTGTAAAAACAGTTGAAATGAGTGGATTTTTTGTAGAAATTTAACATACCATTAAAATATGAAATATATTAAATCGGAAATTCTAATGATTTTTCAAATATTAATGGTATATTCAAAATGATGTAGAAAATTCGGATAAAATTTAGGATAAATCAACTTTCCGAAAACTTAAAGTTATGAATGTCATTTTCCGTAAATGCAAAACTATGCTTTATTAAGATTGAATTTTATTAAAATTATTTGAAGATTTTATACTTCATTTGACATTATATTGTATAAAGAAATAAAATACCGCTGATTATGGCCAAAATATCGAAATTTGTTTAAAAATTGTTGAAAAGATCCATCCTTCTGGAACTTTATTTTGGACGGTATTTCAATACGCCTTGGAAAAATAGTCGTTAATTATAATGATTTTAAAATATATTAATGGCATATTTAATTATTTAGAAAATTCGGAATAAAATATAAAGGAAAGCAACTTTCTGAAAAGTTGAAATTATGAATGTCGTTTTCCTTAAATGCAATAATATACTATAAAAAGATTCCATTTTTAATAAAAATACACTGGCCAACAAAATGAAACTTTGTTTCCTCATCACAACATGATCATACTTTTCTTAATGCATCTTTCGCGCTGATTCCGAATCTGGTTTATTTTGTTTCTAACACGTATAGTTATATAGATACACTGGTTTTGATATTTTTAAGTTTTTGATATTGCTATAAGAAAATTTATGGATGTATAGATCACACTTAGGAATGCTAAACAACAAATACATCATATACCTTATTCAATGTATTTATAAATAAAGAATATATACATTATTTTATTAAAAGCGCTGTGAGTGTGATTTCCTTTTGTAAATTTGGCCTGGATTGTCACGATACAGCATCCAACAATGGTCCGCCATCATGCTTTCATTCCAATATCCTTGGTAGCGCTTCTCCATCATCTGAATATCTTGATGGAAGCGCTCTCCTTGCTCGTCACTCACTGCACCAAGGTTTTCAGGAAAGAAATCTAAGTGGGAATGCAGGAAGTGAATTTTAACGACATTCAACACTCCATTTCTTTGAAGGCATCAAGGAGGTTCTTGACTCCATCCTTATACGCAGGTGACTTGTTGCTTCCAAGAAAGTTTTCACATATCCATTTGTTCGCTAGCCAAGCCTTCAATTCCAGCGGACTTAGGACTTTTTCAAATTCAGTGTCATTCAAACCTCCCTTATTTGTGGCCCAACAAAAATTCCTTCCTTCAATTTTGCTGCAGTAACCTTCGGAAATTTCCTTGAAAGTTATTGGAACCCTTCAGAATTGACTTTACCCATTGCTTTAACAAAATTCTTCATTAAACCAAGTTTAATGTGAAGAGGTGGCAGGTAGATCTTTTGGGGATCCACTAAAGGGACAGACTGGACATTGCTTATCCCTGGGACATATGTATACCTAAGTGGCCAGTCACTTTTGGTGTAATGTTCTATAGTGGCGCGACTGTCCCACAGGCAAAGGAAACAACAAAATTTTGTGAATCCTGACTGCATACCCATAAGCATTCCTATAACTTTTAGATCTCTACAAACATTCCATTGATGACTGTCGTATTTGATTGCCTTAAGTAGTATATCCATATTGTCATATGTCTCTTTTAGATGGACGGAATGGGCAATGGGGATGGATGGCATTATATTACCATTATGCAAAAGAATTGCTTTCAGGCTTCTCTGCGACGAATCAATAAAGAGGCGCCACTCAGATGCCACATAAGTCTAAGATATGGCTGTAAATAGTCCATTGATGTCATGGCAATAACAGAGAGGACCGTCTACTGAAAAGAATGCTGTTAATTCAAAATTCCGCTTTCGATAGTAACTAATACGAACATTATTGAAAGAGATCCTTCATTCTCGGATTTTATTTTTGGACGGTATTTGAATACTGCTTGGAAATAGTCGAAATGAATGGAATTTTTGAGGAAAGTTTCATACCATTGATTGATGAAATAAATTAAATCGTAAATTATAATGATTTTACAATATATTAATGGTATATTTAAGAATATGTAGAAAATTGGGAATAAAATATAGAGAAAAGCAACTTCTGAAAAGTCTTTATTATGAAAGTCGTTTTCATTAAAAGCAAAACTATACTTTATTTAGGTTGCATTTATATTAAAATTATTTGAAGATTTTATACTTTATTTCACATTATTTTGTGTAAAATATTAAAATACAGCTGTTTATGGCCAAAACTTCGAAATTTGTTAAAAAATTATTGAAAGAGATCCATTCTTCTCGGACTTTATTTTTGGATGGTATTTCAATACTTCTTGTAAAAACAGTTGAAATGAGTGGATTTTTTGTAGAAATTTAACATACCATTAAAATATGAAATATATTAAATCGGAAATTCTAATGATTTTTCAAATATATTAATGGTATATTCAAAATGATGTAGAAAATTCGGAATAAAATTTAGGATAAATCAACTTTCCGAAAACTTAAAGTTATGAATGTCATTTTCCGTAAATGCAAAACTATGCTTTATTAGATTGAATTTTATTAAAATTATTTGAAGATTTTATACTTCATTTGACATTATTTTATAAAGAAATAAAATACCGCTGATTATGGCCAAAATATCGAAATTTGTTTAAAAATTGTTGAAAAAGATCCATCCTTCTGGAACTTTATTTTTGGACGGTATTTCAATACGCCTTGGAAAAATAGTCGTTAATTATAATGATTTTTAAAATATATTAATGGCATATTTAATTATTAGAAAATTCGGAATAAAATATAAAGGAAAGCAACTTTCTGAAAAGTTGAAATTATGAATGTCGTTTTCCTTAAATGCAATAATATACTATAAAAAGATTCCATTTTTAATAAAAATACACTGGCCAACAAAATGAAACTTTGTTTCCTCATCACAAACATGATCATACTTTTCTTAATGCATCTTTCGCGCTGATTCCGAATCTGGTTTTATTTTGTTTCTAACACGTATAGTTATATAGATACACTGGTTTTGATATTTTTAAGTTTTTGATATTGCTATAAGAAAATTTATGGATGTATAGATCACACTTAGGAATGCTAAACAACAAATACATCATATACCTTATTCAATGTATTTATAAATAAAGAATATATACATTATTTTATTAAAAGCGCTGTGAGTGTGATTTCCTTTTGTAAATTTGGCTGGATTGTCACGATACAGCATCCAACAATGGTCCGCCATCATGCTTTCATTCCAATATCCTTGGTAGCGCTTCTCCATCATCTGAATATCTTGATGGAAGCGCTCTCCTTGCTCGTCACTCACTGCACCAAGGTTTTCAGGAAAGAATCTAAGTGGGAATGCAGGAAGTGAATTTTTAACGACATTCAACACTCCATTTCTTTGAAGGCATCAAGGAGGTTCTTGACTCCATCCTTATACGCAGGTGACTTGTTGCTTCCAAGAAAGTTTTCACATATCCATTTGTTCGCTAGCCAAGCCTTCAATTCCAGCGGACTTAGGACTTTTTCAAATTCAGTGTCATTCAAAACCTCCCTTATTTGTGGCCCAACAAAAATTCCTTCCTTCAATTTTGCTGCAGTAACCTTCGGAAATTTCCTTGAAAGTTATTGGAACCCTTCAGAATTGACTTTACCCATTGCTTTAACAAAATTCTTCATTAAACCAAGTTTAATGTGAAGAGGTGGCAGGTAGATCTTTTGGGGATCCACTAAAGGGACAGACTGGACATTGCTTATCCCTGGGACATATGTATACCTAAGTGGCCAGTCACTTTTGGTGTAATGTTCTATAGTGGCGCGACTGTCCCACAGGCAAAGGAAACAACAAAATTTTGTGAATCCTGACTGCATACCCATAAGCATTCCTATAACTTTTAGATCTCTACAAACATTCCATTGATGACTGTCGTATTTGATTGCCTTAAGTATATCCATATTGTCATATGTCTCTTTTAGATGGACGGAATGGGCAATGGGGATGGATGGCATTATATTACCATTATGCAAAAGAATTGCTTTCAGGCTTCTCTGCGACGAATCAATAAAGAGGCGCCACTCAGATGCCACATACGTCTAAGATATGGCTGTAAATAGTCCATTGATGTCATGGCAATAACAGAGAGGACCGTCTACTGAAAAGAATGCTGTTAATTCAAAATTCCGCTTTCGATAGTAACTAATACGAACATTGTTCTCAAGTAAATTGTTCTCCTTTAGTCTTGAGGCGTGAAGCTCTGATTTCTCTTTAGACAGCGATAAGTCTCTAACAAGATCATTCAACTGTCCTTGGGTTAATTTTTTAGTCTCTAAATGTCTCCCTTCAAAATTGTACTCTGGTTCTGTAGATTGTCCGGAAATGCCAGTTGCACCTTCATCACTTTCCATGTCATCTATGATAGAATCTAGCCTATCACTTGGGGGAATTGGAATGGGCAATGTTTCATCATGTTTTACTGGTCTACGTGCTGAATCCAAGTTTGGATATACAATCTGGTGTTTGTTCTTGGCAGAAAACCCCATTAAGTTCACACTACAAAAATAACAGTCTTCATGATGATCTCTCGGCTCCCTCCATATCATGGGTATGGCAAATGGCATTGAAGCTTTCTTTTTGTTAAGCCAATCACGTAATCCATTTGAACAGCCAGAACAGATTTGATGTGGCGCCCATGGTTTATCTTGGTCACCTAGATGGCAACCAAAGTATAGCTTGTATATTTCCTTAATGTCGGTTGTAATACTTCGTCGCTGTGTTTTAGTTGTCAACTGGCCGCATACGAAACAGAACTTGTCGGGGTCATTCTTACATTGTCGAGGCATGTTGACTGACCTAAGCAAACTATAAATTAAAAAAAAATGTACACCAACTTCACACAACAAGTTCTTGGACTGGACTGATCTTTTTTCACCCATAGCACGGCGTTGTTGCCTGAATCACAATGCTGCTAGACGTAAAAGCTCACACCTGAAATACATAAGATGTATAATTAAGATAATTGAAATAAATAAGATGAATAAACTAAAAAAACACAATAAAATAAACACAATCAAATGTTGAAATATTAGTATTTTGCCTATTTAAAATGGTTAAATCTGTGTAGTTATATATATGCCTTCATCTTGAAAACTATACGTGCTAGAAAAAATCTGAATGCAGTTTTGGAATCAGCGTGAAAAATGTTATCCAGACACCACAAATTTTACTCTGATGAAACATCTTTGTTGACCAGTGTTATTGTAGATTTTATACTTCATTTCACATTATATTGTATAAAACAATAAAATACAGCTGTTTATGACCAAAATTTCGAAATTTGTTTAAAAATTATTGAAAGAGATCCATCATTCTCGGATTTTATTTTTGGACCGTATTTGAATACTGCTTGGAATAACATTCGAAATGAATGGATTTTTTGAAGAAAGTTTCATACCATTGATTGCTGAAATAAATTAAATCGTAAATTCTAATGATTTGTACAATATATTAATGGTATATTTAAGAATATGTAGAAAATTGGGAATAAAATATTGAGAAAAGCAATTTTCTGAAAAGTTGAAATTATGAAAGTCGTTTTCGTTAAAAGAAAAACTATACTTCATTAAGATTGCATTTTTATTAAAATTACTTAAATTTTGTACTGCATTTGATATTATATTGTATAAAAATAAAATACAGATATTTGGTCAAAATTTCGACATTTGTTTAAAAATTATTGAAAGAGATCCATCCTTCTCGGACTTTATTTTAGGATGGTATTTCAATACTTCGTCCAAAAACAGTCGAAATGATTGGATTTTTAAAAAAAAATTTCCATACTATTGAATTATGAAATATCTTTAATTGTAAATTGTATTGATTTTTACAATATATTAATGGTATATTTAAGATTATAAAGGAAATTCGGATTAAAATATAGGGAAAAGTAACTTTCTGAAAAGTTGAAATTATGAATGTCGTTTTCCTTAAATAGGGGTGTCAGGAAATGATTGCCCCCCCTGTAGAGCAAAAACTGGAAGAGATAGATAAAAACCGGCGAGACCACTTGAAAGAGCGTTAAAATCTGAATAAAAACCATTATATTCTATTCCTGTGATTTTAATTCTTACCATTTTTTTCCCCACAGAAACCATGGCATCATCTATTTTGAACGATTCCGAGAAAAAGCGAGTTCTTGACCGCATTCGTGCTGTCACATTTCGTGAAGCAAAGGAAGCTGGTGCAACTTTTATAACTCGACACTTGGGTGGCTGAGAGATTAAAAAGATCAGAAGACTTTGTCAAAAGGAATTGGAATAAGAATCCTGAAGATTGTGAAACAGAATTTCGAGGAGGAAGACCGGAGAAATTATCTCAAGAATCGAAAGACATTGTGCTTGCTGCATCACGGCGCCGAAAGAAGAGCTGCTCTGAGGTAGCGAAAGAGATACTTATCCGTCGTGGTAAGATAGTCAATCGGCAACTTGTGCATCAATTTCGAGTTCGCCAAGGCTTGAGTGCTTGGCATGAAATAGCTAAGCCTCGGAAGAGTGATCTTAATATTGAAGCTCGGCTATGGTTTTGTGATTATCTTGAGGAATGGACGGAAGACGATTTCCTTCACTTGGTTGTCAGCGAAGAATTCTTCGTTTATGTCTCCAGAAAACCAAATTTTCAGACAGATCGGGTTTGGGCAACAACTCCTGATGAAGTCCCAGACGACCAGAAGTATCGAGAAATAGTAACAAATCCAGCATGTGTGGGTGTTTTCATTATGTTCTCTATTCCGAAGCTCATCTGGGTTATCAAACCAAGAGGAACCAGTTGGGATGGGCCTTATTTTCGAAATGTAATTTTAGCCCAACATGTAATTCCGTTTTTGAAAGACCCCGAATGTGATTTGGATGTTGAACAGGCAACCTTTATTCACGACAAAGCCCCCTGTATGAAAGCACTTGCGACTCAACAACTGCTTAAGGACAATAACATTGATTTTTTCGGAAATAATGAATGGCCTGGCAATTCTCCCGATCTTAATGTCTGTGAACATGTCGGATCCATCATGAAGGATCGGGTGGAGTCCTTAATGCTGGAACAACCCATTCAGAATCGGTATTCAACAGAAATTATGACTGCAAAGATCAACGAAGTCCTTGAAGAAATAAGTCATGATACCGATCTCTTTGAGACACTTCTGGGATCATACCCCCGTCGATTAATGGCCGTCAGGGCTGCAAATGGGGGAAACAGCCGATATTAAAACAAGTGTTTTTTATTCAAAATTAAACGCTCTTTCGCGTGGTTTTCTCTGTTTTTTTCTATTCCTTTCAGTTTCTTCTGTACAGGGGGGGGGCAATCATTTCCTGACACCCTTATAATGTACTATGTAAAGATTCCATTTTTAATAAAATTATTGAAGATTTTCTAATTCATTTCACATTATATTGTATAAAAAAATAAAATAAACTGTTTATGTCCAAAAATTCGTAATTTGTTTAAAAATTATTGAAAAAGAGCGATCCTTCTCGGAATTTATTTTTGGTTTGTATTTCCATACTTCTTGTAAAAACAATTTTAATGAATGGATTTTTTTTAGGAAGTATCGGTACAATTGGATTAAGAAATTAATTAAATCGTAAATTCTAATACGTTTTACAACATATTGATGGTGTATTTAAGATTATGCAGAAAATTCCTATTAAAATAGAGGGAAAAGCAACTTTTGAAAAGTTGTAATTATGAATATCGTTTTCCTTAAATGCAATAATATACTATATAAAGATTCCATTTTTAATAAAATTATTGAAGATTTTAAAATTCATTTCACATTGTATTGTATAAAACAATAAAATACAGCTGTTTATGGCCAAAAATTGGATTTTTTTTAAAATATTATTGTCAGAGATCCATGTTTCTTAGATTTTGTATTTGGATGGTATTTCAATACTTCTTGGAAAAATAGTCGAAATGAATGGATTTTTTTAAAACAATTTCAGTACCATTGGATTATGAAATAAATTAAATCGTAAATTCTAATGATTTTTACAATATATTAATGGTATATTTAAGAATATGTAGAAAATTGGGAATAAAATATAGAGAAAAACAACTTTCTGAAAAGTCTTTATTTTGAAAGTCGTTTTCGTTAAAAGCAAAACTATACTTTATTTAGGTTGCATTTATATTAAAATTATTTGAAGATTTAATACTTTATTTCACATTATTTTGTGTAAAATATTAAAATACAGCTGTTTATGGCCAAATCTTCAAAATTTGTTAAAAAATTATTGAAAGAGATCCATTCTTCTCGGACTTTATTTTTGGATGGTATTTCAATACTTCTTGTAAAAACAGTTGAAATGAGTTGATTTTTTGTAGAAATTTTCCATACCATTAAAATATGAAATAAATTAAATCGGAAATTCTAATGATTTTTCAAATATATTAATGGTATATTCAAAATGATGTAGAAAATTCGGAATAAAATTTAGGATAAATCAACTTTCCGAAAACTTAAAGTTATGAATGTCATTTTCCGTAAATGCTTTATTAAGATTGAATTTTATTTAAATTATTTGAAGATTTTATACTTCATTTGACATTATATTGTATAAAGAAATAAAATACCGCTGATTATGTCCAAAATATCGAAATTTGTTTAAAATTTGTTAAAAAAGATCCATCCTTCTTGGACTTTATTTTAGGATGGTATTTCAATACGCCTTGAAAAAATAGTCGTTAATTCTGATGATTTTTACAATATATTAATGGCATATTTAAGATTATTTAGAAAATTCGGAATAAAATATAAAGGAAAGCAACTTTCTGGAAAGTTGAAATTATGAATGTCGTTTTCCTTAAATGCAAAACAATACTTTATTAAGATTGTATTTTTATTAAAATTATTTGAAATTTTCACCTGATTTGGCATTATAGTTTTAAGACAATAAAATTCATGTTTCTCTAAAAATTCGAAATTTTTAAAATTTTTTTGACTGAGATCCATGTTTCTTGGAATTTATATTTCGACGGTATTTCAACACTTCTTGTAAAAATAGTCGAAATGAATAGATTTTTTGAAGAAAGTTTCCATGCAATTGGATTATGAAATAAATTAAATCGTAAATTCTAATGCTTTTCCAATATATTAATGGTATATTTAAGATTATGTAGAAAATTTGGATTAAAATATAGAGAAAAGGAACTTTCTCTAAAGATGAAATTATGAAAGTCGTTTTCCTTAAATGCAAAAATACTTTATTAGGAATACAATTTTTGTTAAATTTTTTTATTATTTTATATTTCTTTTAACATTATGTTGGATATAACAATAAAATACAGGTGTTTATATCCAAAAATTCGAAATTTGTTAAGAATTATTGAAAGAGATCCATCCTTCTCGAACTTTATTTTTGGACGGTACTTCAATTCTTTTAAAAAAGAGTCAAAATGATTGGATTTTTAAAAAAAATTTCCATACAATTGAATTATGAAATAACTTTAATCGTAAACTTTAATGATCTTTGCAATATATTAATGGTATATTTAAGATTATGTAGAAAATTTGCATTAAAATATAGAGAAAATGAAGTTTCTGAAAACTTAAAATTATGCACGTCGTTTTCCTTATATGCAAAACTATTCTTTGTTAAGATTGCATTTTTAGCAAAATTATTTGATGATTTTATACTTCGTTTGACATTTTATAGTATAAAATAATAATATACAGCTGTTAATATCCAAAAATTCGAAATTTTTAAAAAAATTATTGAAAGAGATCCATCTTTCTATGACTATTTTAGGACTGTATTTCAATACTTCTTGTAAAAATAGTCGAAATGATAGGATTTTTCAAGAAAGTATTGATACCATTGGATTATGAAATAAATTAAATCGTAAATTCTAATGATTTTTATAATATATTAATGGTATTTTTAAGATTATTAGAAAATTCGGATTAAAATGTAGAGAAAAACAACTTTCTGAAACGTTGAAATTATGAATGTCGTTTTCCTTTTAAATGCAATAATATACTATATAAAGATTCCATTTTTAATAAAATTATTGAAGATTTTATAATTCATTTAACTTGTTTAAAAATTATTGAAAGAGATCCATCATTGTCGGATTTTATTTTTGGACTGTATTTGAATACTGCTTGGAATAATATTCGAAATGAATGGATTTTTTGAAGAAAGTTTAATACCATTGATTGCTGAAATAAATTAAATCGTAAATTCTAATGATTTTTACAATATATTAATGGTATATTTAAGAATATGTAGAAAATTGGGAATAAAATATAGAGAAAAGCAACTTTCTGAAAATTCTTTAATATGAAAGTCGTTTTCATTAAAAGCAAAACTATACTTTATTTAGGTTGCATTTATATTAAAATTATTTGAAGATTTTATACTTTATTTCACATTATTTTGTGTAAAATATTAAAATACAGCTGTTTATGGCCAAAACTTCGAAATTTGTTAAAAAATTATTGAAAGAGATCCATTCTTCTCGGACTTTATTTTTGGATGGTATTTCAATACTTCTTGTAAAAACAGTTGAAATGAGTGGATTTTTTGTAGAAATTTTCCATACCATTAAAATATGAAATAAATTAAATCGGAAATTCTAATGATTTTTCAAATATATTAGTGGTATATTCAAAATGATGTAGAAAATTCGGAATAAAATTTAGGATAAATCAACTTTCCGAAAACTTAAAGTTATGAATGTCATTTTCCGTAAATGCAAAGCTATGCTTTATTAAGATTGAATTTTATTAAAATTATTTGAAGATTTTATACTTCATTTGACATTATATTGTATAAAGAAATAAAATACCGCTGATTATGGCCAAAATATCGAAATTTGTTTAAAAATTGTTGAAAAAGATCCATCCTTCTGGAACTTTATTTTTGGACGGTATTTCAATACGCCTTGGAAAAATAGTCGTTAATTATAATGATTTTTAAAATATATTAATGGCATATTTAATTATTTAGAAAATTCGGAATAAAATATAAAGGAAAGCAACTTTCTGAAAAGTTGAAATTATGAATGTCGTTTTCCTTAAATGCAATAATATACTGTACTATAAAAAGATTCCATTTTTAATAAAAATACACTGGCCAACAAAATGAAACTTTTTTTCCTCATCACAAACATGATCATACTTTTCTTAATGCATCTTTCGCGCTGATTCCGAATCTGGTTTTATTTTATTTATAACACGTATAGTTATATAGATACACTGGTTTTGATATTTTTAAGTTTTTGATATTGCTATAAGAAAATTTATGGATGTATAGATCACACTTAGGAATGCTAAACAACAAATACATCATATACCTTATTCAATGTACTTATAAATAAAGAATATATACATTATTTTATTAAAAGCGCTGTGAGTGTGATTTCCTTTTGTAAATTTGGCCTGGATTGTCACGATACAGCATCCAACAATGGTCCGCCATCATGCTTTCATTCCAATATCCTTGGTAGCGCTTCTCCATCATCTGAATATCTTGATGGAAGCGCTCTCCTTGCTCGTCACTCACTGCACCAAGGTTTTCAGGAAAGAAATCTAAGTGGGAATGCAGGAAGTGAATTTTTAACGACATTCGACACTCCATTTCTTTGAAGGCATCAAGGAGGTTCTTGACTCCATCCTTATACGCAGGTGACTTGTTGCTTCCAAGAAAGTTTTCACATATCCATTTGTTCGCTAGCCAAGCCTTCAATTCCAGCGGACTTAGGACTTTTTCAAATTCAGTGTCATTCAAAACCTCCCTTATTTGTGGCCCAACAAAAATTCCTTCCTTCAATTTTGCTGCAGTAACCTTCGGAAATTTCCTTGAAAGTTATTGGAACCCTTCAGAATTGACTTTACCCATTGCTTTAACAAAATTCTTCATTAAACCAAGTTTAATGTGAAGACGTGGCAGGTAGATCTTTTGGGGATCCACTAAATGGACAGACTGGACATTGCTTATCCCTGGGACATATGTATACCTAAGTGGCCAGTCACTTTTGGTGTAATGTTCTATAGTGGCGCGACTGTCCCACAGGCAAAGGAAACAACAAAATTTTGTGAATCCTGACTGCATACCCATAAGCATTCCTATAACTTTTAGATCTCTACAAACATTCCATTGATGACTGTCGTATTTGATTGCCTTAAGTAGTATATCCATATTGTCATATGTCTCTTTTAGATGGACGGAATGGGCAATGGGGATGGATGGCATTATATTACCATTATGCAAAAGAATTGCTTTCAGGCTTCTCTGCGACGAATCAATAAAGAGGCGCCACTCAGATGCCACATACGTCTAAGATATGGCTGTAAATAGTCCATTGATGTCATGGCAATAACAGAGAGGACCGTCTACTGAAAAGAATGCTGTTAATTCAAAATTCCGCTTTCGATAGTAACTAATACGAACATTGTTCTCAAGTAAATTGTTCTCCTTTAGTCTTGAGGCGTGAAGCTCTGATTTCTCTTTAGACAGCGATAAGTCTCTAACAAGATCATTCAACTGTCCTTGGGTTAACTTTTTAGTCTCTAAATGTCTCCCTTCAAAATTGTACTCTGGTTCTGTAGATTGTCCGGAAATGCCAGTTGCACCTTCATCACTTTCCATGTCATCTATGATAGAATCTAGCCTATCACTTGGGGGAATTGGAATGGGCAATGTTTCATCATGTTTTACTGGTCTACGTGCTGAATCCAAGTTTGGATATACAATCTGGTGTTTGTTCTTGGCAGAAAACCACATTAAGTTCACACTACAAAAATAACAGTCTTCATGATGATCTCTCGGCTCCCTCCATATCATGGGTATGGCAAATGGCATTGAAGCTTTCTTTTTGTTAAGCCAATCACGTAATCCATTTGAACAGCCAGAACAGATTTGATGTGGCGCCCATGGTTTATCTTGGTCACCTAGATGGCAACCAAAGTATAGCTTGTATATTTTCTTAATGTCGGTTGTAATACTTCGTCGCTGTGTTTTAGTTGTCAACTGGCCGCATACGAAACAGAACTTGTCGGGGTCATTCTTACATTGTCGAGGCATGTTGACTGACCTAAGCAAACTATAAATTAAAAAAAAATGTACACCAACTTCACACAACAAGTTCTTGGACTGGACTGATCTTTTGACACCCAAAGCACGGCGTTGTTGCCTGAATCACAATGCTGCTAGACGTAAAAGCTCACACCTGAAATACATAAGATGTATAATAGGGTGGATCGATTTTACATTTTTTTCGATTTCCATATTCTAATAGAGACAAAAGCTTGCGCATGCATGAGAAAATAGCCTCTGCAAAATCTTAGCTTAATAGGTAATCATCTTCTTCCCCCGGCAGAGCGATGAAAATCATATTTTAGTAGTCAAAAACGTATTTTTCTTATAATTTTTAAAATATTTCAATATGCATCAAAATTATTCCTAATAACTATAAAGTCGATGAAAAAGACCTCTTATGATCGTTTTTCCAAGCGCGTTGTCTTACGTTAATATCTTTTGCCCCCGGCAACAACGTCAAATGTTGAAAAAATAGGTAATTTATATACATATTTTCAGATCGGCTCTTTGTCTTAAATAATGCATTTATATATTTCCCATAGCATTTATATCGTTGCTTAGGCATGAAATAACACACACGCAAAATCCCAGTACATGGGGCATTTCACTCTTGCATCAGGTTCTGCCACTGCAATAACATCAGGTATCATCAACTTTCTAGAGACTAACAATATTAGCACGGACGACATTGTGGCTATCGGCTGTGATGGTACCGCAGTGAACACGGGTCGAAAGGGTGGAGCCATTCGTATGATTGAAATGAAACTACAAAGGCCAGTTCAGTGGATCATATGCCTATTACACGGTAATGAATTATCACTGCGACACCTCATTCAAGACTTGGACGCAAAACAACTGGGCCAATGGGCTTTACTGGACCAGTTGGAAAACAACTGAACGACTGCGAAAAACTTCCAATTACAGAATTCGATGCCATTCCATCTCCCGACATTGACATAGATGATGCCGAGTTGAGCACTGACCAAAAATATTTGTTAGGCATCTACAGAGCAGTGTCGAGCGGTAGCTGCTCTTCAGCTCTCGTGGCTCGAAATCCAGGTAAGATGGCGCATTCCACGTGGCTGACAACAGCAAATAGATTTCTGCGCCTCTATGTTTCAACCAGTGAACCCTCCAGCACCTTCAACGAAATTGTGCGATTCATTATGACAGTTTACGCACCAATTTGGTTTAAGATAAAGAAAAACTCCAGTTTCACTGAGGGCGCAAAACATTTTTTCGAAATGATGCGTCTCTCTCAGACCATGCCTCAAAGATCTAAGACAATCGCCAACAAAGTCCTCCGTAGAAATTCTTTCTTTGCTCACCCAGAAAATATTTTGATCTCCATGCTACATGCCGATGAGCAACACAAGAGTATTGGGATGGAGAAGAATATTAAAAGCACGATCAAAACAATCACCAGCGGGGGAAATTCGAGCCTTCGCCATGCCTGAGCTGCTCTACGATAGTCAAAACTATTACGAAATGATCAACTGGCAAACGGCTGAGGTGACCGAACCCCCCGTTACAAAACAATACCTGATACCCGAATAAAAGAGTTTGTTGAGACGGGAGACCAGCCTGATGGACTGATCCCACTATTCCCTTGTCATACTCAAGCGGTCGAGAGACTCATCAAATTAGTAACCGAAGCCTCTGCCAGTGTAAGTGGAATAGAAGAGAGGGACGGATTCATCCGCTCCCTTCTTCACTCCCGAACAAAAATTCCACGATTTGATTCTAAGAAAGATTACCGTATGTAAATCGACATGCAGCCAAAGGAAGGGTGGTTGGGGCTGGATAGGGTGGAACTCGACGTACAGCCACCTCCTCGTGGTGAGTTCTGGGTTGCTAAATTTATAAAATTAGCAAGCGAGGAGCTGTACTTAGTACTTATCGTACTTATAACATCGCATTAACGTAATAATAATCCACATTTAGACTTTTCTCGGTGACAGAAGATATTACTCTAGTCATAAAATTTTGCCTGTGTGTTATTTCATGCCTAAGCAACGATATAAATGCTATGGGAAATATATAAATGCATTATTTAAGACAAAGAGCCGATCTGAAAATATGTATATAAATTACCTATTTTTTCAACATTTGACGTTGTTGCCTGGGGCAAAAGATATTAACATAGGACAACGCGCTTGGAAAAACGATCATATGAGGTCTTTCTCATCGACTTTATAGTTATTAGGAATAATTTTGATGCATATTGAAATATTTTAAAAATTATAAGAAAAATACGTTTTTGACTACTAAAATATGATATTCATCGCTCTGCCGGGGGCAGAAGATGATTATCTATTAAGCTAAGATTTTGCAGAGGCTATTTTCTCATGCATGCGCAAGTTTTTGTCTCTATTAGAATATGGAAATCGAAAAAAATGTAAAATCAATCCACCTTTTGTATAATTAAGATAATTGAAATAAATAAGATGAATAAACTAAAAAAACACAATAAAATAAACACAATCAAATGTTGAAATATTAGTATTTTGCCTATTTAAAATGGTTAAATCTGTGTAGTTATATATATGCCTTCATCTTGAAAACTATACGTGCTAGAAAAAATCTGAATGCAGTTTTGGAATCAGCGTGAAAAATGTTATCCAGACACCACAAATTTTACTCTGATGAAACATCTTTGTTGACCAGTGTTATTGTAGATTTTATACTTCATTTCACATTATATTGTATAAAACAATAAAATACAGCTGTTTATGACCAAAATTTCGAAATTTGTTTAAAAATTATTGAAAGAGATCCATCATTCTCGGATTTTATTTTTGGACCGTATTTGAATACTGCTTGGAATAACATTCGAAATGAATGGATTTTTTGAAGAAAGTTTCATACCATTGATTGCTGAAATAAATTAAATCGTAAATTCTAATGATTTGTACAATATATTAATGGTATATTTAAGAATATGTAGAAAATTGGGAATAAAATATTGAGAAAAGCAATTTTCTGAAAAGTTGAAATTATGAAAGTCGTTTTCGTTAAAAGAAAAACTATACTTCATTAAGATTGCATTTTTATTAAAATTACTTAAATTTTAATAAAATATTGAGAAAAGCAATTTTCTGAAAACTTGAAATTATGAAAGTCGTTTTCGTTAAAAGAAAAACTATACTTCATTAAGATTGCATTTTTATTAAAATTACTTAAATTTTGTACTGCATTTGATATTATATTGTATAAAAAATAAAATACAGATATTTATGGTCAAAATTTCGACATTTGTTTAAAAATTATTGAAAGAGATCCATCCTTCTCGGACTTTATTTTAGAATGGTATTTCAATACTTCCTCCAAAAACAGTCGAAATGATTGGATTTTAAAAAAAAAATTTCCATACTATTGAATTATGAAATATCTTTAATTGTAAATTGTATTGATTTTTACAATATATTAATGGTATATTTAAGATCATAAAGAAAATTCGGATTAAAATATAGGGAAAAGTAACTTTCTGAAAAGTTAAAATTATGAATGTCGTTTTCCTTAAATACGGGTGTCAGGAAATGATTGCCCCCCCTGTAGAGCAAAAACTGGAAGAGATAGATAAAAACCGGCGAGACCACTTGAAAGAGCGTTAAAATCTGAATAAAAACCATTATATTCTATTCCTGTGATTTTAATTCTTACCATTTTTTTCCCCACAGAAACCATGGCATCATCTATTTTGAACGATTCCGAGAAAAAGCGAGTTCTTGACCGCATTCGAGCTGTCACATTTCGTGAAGCAAAGGAAGCTGGTGCAACTTTCATAACTCGACACTGGGTGGCTGAGAGATTAAAAAGATCAGAAGACTTTGTCAAAAGGAATTGGAATAAGAATCCTGAAGATTGTGAAACAGAATTTCGAGGAGGAAGACCGGAGAAATTATCTCAAGAATCGAAAGACATTGTGCTTGCTGCATCACGGCGCCGAAAGAAGAGCTGCTCTGAGGTAGCGAAAGGGATACTTATCCGTCGTGGTAAGATAGTCAATCGGCAACTTGTGCATCAATTTCGAGTTCGCCAAGGCTTGAGTGCTTGGCATGAAATAGCTAAGCCACGGAAGAGTGATCTTAATATTGAAGATCGGCTATGGTTTTGTGATTATCTTGAGGAATGGACGGAAGACGATTTCCTTCACTTGGTTGTCAGCGAAGAATTCTTCTTTTATGTCTCCAGAAAACCAAATTTTCAGACAGATCGGGTTTGGGCAACAACTCCTGATGAAGTCCCAGACGACCAGAAGTATCGAGAAATAGTAACAAATCCAGCATGTGTGGGTGTTTTCATTATGTTCTCTATTCCGAAGCTCATCTGGGTTATCAAACCAAGAGGAACCAGTTGGGATGGGCCTTATTTTCGAAATGTAATTTTAGCCCAACATGTAATTCCGTTTTTGAAAGACCCCGAGTGTGATTTGGATGTTGAACAGGCAACCTTTCTTCACGACAAAGCCCCCTGTATGAAAGCACTTGCGACTCAACAACTGCTTAAGGACAATAACATTAATTTTTTCGGAAATAATGAATGGCCTGGCAATTCTCCCGATCTTAATGTCTGTGAACATGTCGGATCCATCATGAAGGATCGGGTGGAGTCCTTAATGCTGGAACAACCCATTCAGAATCGGTATTCAACAGAAATTATGACTGCAAAGATCAACGAAGTCCTTGAAGAAATAAGTCATGATACCGATCTCTTTGAGACACTTCTGGGATCATACCCCCGTCGATTAATGGCCGTCAGGGCTGCAAATGGGGGAAACACCCGATATTAAAACTAGTGTTTTTTATTCAAAATTAAACGCTCTTTCGCGTGGTTTTCTCTGTTTTTTTCTATTCCTTTCAGTTTCTTCTGTACAGGGGGGGGGCAATCATTTCCTGACACCCTTTACAATAATGTTTACAATAATGTACTATGTAAAGATTCCATTTTTAATAAAATTATTGAAGATTTTCTAATTCATTTCACATTATATTGTATAAAAAAATAAAATAAACTGTTTATGTCCAAAAATTCGTAATTTGTTTAAAAATTATTGAAAAAGAGCGATCCTTCTCGGAATTTATTTTTGGTTTGTATTTCCATACTTCTTGTAAAATCAATTTTAATGAATGGATTTTTTTTAGGAAGTATCGGTACAATTGGATTAAGAAATTAATTAAATCGTAAATTCTAATAAGTTTTACAACATATTGATGGTGTATTTAAGATTATGCAGAAAATTCGTATTAAAATAGAGGGAAAAGCAACTTTCTGAAAAGTTGTAATTATGAATATCGTTTTCCTTAAATGCAATAATATACTATATAAAGATTCCATTTTTAATAAAATTATTGAAGATTTTAAAATTCATTTCACATTGTATTGTATAAAACAATAAAATACAGCTGTTTATGGCCAAAAATTTGATTTTTTTTAAAACATTATTGTCAGAGATCCATGTTTCTTAGATTTTGTATTTGGATGGTATTTCAATACTTCTTGGAAAAATAGTCGAAATGAATGGATTTTTTTAAAACAATTTCAGTACCATTGGATTATGAAATAAATTAAATCGTAAATTCTAATGATTTTTACAATATATTAATGGTATGTTTAAGATTATGTAGAAAATTCGGATTAAAATATAAGTTAAAGCAATTTTCTGAAAAGTTGAAATTATGAATGTCGTTTTCCTTAAATGCAATAATATACTATATAAAATTCCATTTTTAATAAAATTATTGAAGATTTTAAACTTCATTTCACAATATATTGTATAAAACAATAAAATACAGCTTTTTATGACCAAAATTTCGAAATTTGTTTAAAAATTATTGAAAGAGATCCATTATTCTCGGATTTTATTTTTGGACGGTATTTGAATACTGCTTTGAAATAGTCGAAATGAATGGATTTTTTGAGGAAAGTTTCATACCATTGATTGATGAAATAAATTAAATCGTAAATTATAATGATTTTTACAATATATTAATGGTATATTTAAGAATATGTAGAAAATTGGGAATAAAATATAGAGAAAAGCAACTTTCTGAAAAGTCTTTATTATGAAAGTCGTTTTCGTTAAAAGCAAAACTATACTTTATTTAGGTTGCATTTATATTAAAATTATTTGAAGAATTAATACTTTATTTCACATTATTTTGTGTAAAATATTAAAATACAGCTGTTTATGGCCAAATCTTCAAAATTTTTAAAAAAATTATTGAAAGAGATCCATTCTTCTCGGACTTTATTTTTGGATGGTATTTCAATACTTCTTGTAAAAACAGTTGAAATGAGTGGATTTTTTGTAGAAATTTTCCATACCATTAAAATATGAAATAAATTAAATCGGAAATTCTAATGATTTTTCAAATATATTAATGGTATATTCAAAATGATGTAGAAAATTCGGAATAAAATTTAGGATAAATCAACTTTCCAAAAACTTAAAGTTATGAATGTCATTTTCCGTAAATGCTTTATTAAGATTGAATTTTATTAAAATTATTTGAAGATTTTACACTTCATTTGACATTATATTGTATAAAGAAATAAAATACCGCTGATTATGTCCAAAATATCGAAATTTGTTTAAAATTTGTTAAAAAAGATCCATCCTTCTTGGACTTTATTTTAGGATGGTATTTCAATACGCCTTGAAAAAATAGTCGTTAATTCTAATGATTTTTACAATATATTTATGGCATATTTAAGATTATTTAGAAAATTCGGAATAAAATTTAAAGGAAAGCAACTTTCTGGAAAGTTGAAATTATGAATGTCGTTTTCCTTAAATGCAAAACAATACTTTATTAAGATTGTATTTTTATTAAAATTATTTGAAATTTTCACCTGATTTGGCATTATAGTTTATAAGACAATAAAATTCATCTGTTTATCTCTAAAAATTCGAAATTTGTAAAAATTTTTTTGACTGAGATCCATGTTTCTTGGAATTTATATTTCGACGGTATTTCAACACTTCTTGTAAAAATAGTCGAAATGAATAGATTTTTTGAAGAAAGTTTCCATGCAATTGGATTATGAAATAAATTAAATCGTAAATTCTAATGCTTTTCCTATATATTAATGGTATATTTAAGATTATGTAGAAAATTTGGATTAAAATATAGAGAAAAGGAACTTTCTCTAAAGATGAAATTATGAAAGTCGTTTTCCTTGAATGCAAAAATACTTTATTAGGAATACAATTTTTGTTAAATTTTTTTATTATTTTATATTTCTTTTAACATTATGTTGGATATAACAATAAAATACAGGTGTTTATATCCAAAAATTCGAAATTTGTTAAGAATTATTGAAAGAGATCCATCCTTCTCGAACTTTATTTTTGGACGGTACTTCAATTCTTTTAAAAAAGAGTCAAAATGATTGGATTTTTTAAAAAAAATTTCCATACCATTGAATTATGAAATAACTTTAATCGTAAACTTTAATGATCTTTCCAATATATTAATGGTATGTTTAAGATTATGTAGAAAATTTGCATTAAAATATAGAGAAAATGAAGTTTCTGAAAACTTAAAATTATGCACGTCGTTTTCCTTAAATGCAAAACTATACTTTAAGATTGCATTTTTAGCAAAATTATTTGATGATTTTATACTTCGTTTGACATTAGAGTATATAGTATAAAACAATAATATACAGCTGTTTATATCCAAAAATTCGAAATTTTTAAAAAAATTATTGAAAGAGATCCATCCTTCTATGACTATTTTAGGACTGTATTTCAATACTTCTTGTAAAAATAGTCGAAATGATAGGATTTTTCAAGAAAGTATCGATACCATTGGATTATGAAATAAATTAAATCGTAAATTCTAATGATTTTTATAATATATTAATGGTATTTTTAAGATTATTAAAAAATTCGGATTAAAATGTAGAGTAAAACAACTTTCTGAAACGTTGGAATTATGAATGTCGTTTTCCTTTTAAATGCAATAATATACTATATAAAGATTCCATTTTTAATAAAATTATTGAAGATTTTATACTTCATTTCATATTTTATTGTATAAAACAATAAAATACAGCTGTTTATGTCCAAAAATTCGAAATATTTTTAAAAATTATTGAAAGAGATCCATCCTATCCGGACTTTATTTTTGGACCGTATTTCAATTCTCCCTGTAAAAATAGTTGAAATGAATGGATTTTTTGTAGAAAGTTTCATACTGTTTATTGATGAAATATATTCAATCGTAAATTCTAATGATTTTTACGATATATTAATGGTGTATTTAAGATTACGTAGAAAATTCGAAATAAAATATAGAGAAAAACAACTTTCTGAAAAGTTGAAATTATGAATGTTGTTTACATTAAATTCAAAACTATACGTTATTTAGACTGCATTTTTATTAAAATTAGTTGAATATTTTATAATTTATTTCACATTATTTTGTATAAAACATTAAAATACAGTTGCTTATTGCCGAAAATTCGAAATTTGTTTAAAAATTATTGAAAAAGATCCATCCTTCTCGGACTTTATTTATGGACTGTATTTCAATATTCTTCTATAAATAGTCGAAATGAATGGATTTTTGGAAGAAAGTTTCCATACCATTAAATTAAGAAATGAATTAAATCGTAAATTCCAATGATTTCTACAATATATTAATGATATATTTAAGATTATGTAGAAAATAATAAACAACTTTCTGACAAGTTGAAATTATGAATGTCGTTTTCCTTAAATGCAAAAATACTTTATTAAGACTGCATTTTTATTAAAATGAGTTGAAGATTTTGTACTTCATTTTACATTATATTTTATTAAACAATAAAATACAGCTGTTTAAGTCCAAAAATTCGAAATTTTTTTTAAAAATTATTGAAAGAGATCCATCCTTCTCGGATATTATTTTTGGACGGTAATTCAATACTTTTAAAAAGATTCGAAATGATAGGATTTTTTGAAATAAATTTCCATGCCATTTAATTATGAAATAACTTTAATCGTAAATTCTAATGATTTTTACAATATATTAATGGTATGTTTAAGATTATGAAGAAAATTCGGATTAAAATATAGAAAAAAGCAACTTTCTGAATAGTTGAAATTATGAATGTCGTTTTCCTTAAATGCAATAATATACTTTATTACGATTGCATTTTTATTAAAGTATTTGAAGATTTTATACTTCATTTGAAATTTTATTGCATAAAACAATAAAGTACAGTGTTTATGGCCAAAAATTCGAAATTTGTTTTAAAATTATTGAAAGGGATTTCTTCTCGGAATTTATTTTTGGACAGTATTTCAATACTTCTTGTAAAAATATTTGAAATGAATGGATTTTTTGAAGAAAGTTTCCATACCATTGAATTATGAAATAAATTAAATCGTAAATTCTAATGCGTTTTACAATATATTAATGGTATATTTAAGTGTATGTAGAGAATTCGGATTAAAATATAGAGAAAAGCAACTTTCTCAAAAGTTGAAAATATGAATGTCGTTTTCTTTAAATGCAAAACTATACCTTATTAAGATTACATTTTCATTACAATTATTTGAAGATTTTATACTTCCTTTTATATTATATCGTATAAAACAATAAAATACCACTGTTTATGGCCAAAAATTTGAAATTTGTCAAAAATTATTTAGAGATCCATCTTTCTTTGACTTCATATTTGTACTGTATTTCAATACTTTGTGTGAAAAATAGTGGAAATGAATGGATTTTCTGAATAAAGTTTCCATACTATTGTAATATAAACTAAATGAAATCATAAATTCTAATAATTTTTACAATATATTAATGGTATGTTTAAGTTTATGTTGAAAATTTGGAATAAAATATAGAGTAAAGCAAATTTTTGAAAAGTTGAAATTATCAATGTCGTTTTCTTTAATTGCAAAACTATACTTTGTTAAGATTGCATTCTTATTAAAATTGTTTGATTCTTTTATACTTCACTTGACATTGTATTGTATAAAACAATAAAATACAGCTCTTTATGGCCAAAAATTCGAAATTTTTTTAAAAATTATTGAAAGAGACCCATCTTTCTCATACTTTATTGTTGGTCTGTATTTCAATACTTCCTGGAAAAATAGTCGAAATGAATGGATTTTTTGAAGAAAGTTTCCTTAACATTGAATTATGAAATAAATTCAATCGTAAATTCCAATGATTTTTAAAATATATTTATGGTATATTTAAGATTATGTAGAAAATTCGGATTAAAATATAGAATAAGCAACTTTCTGAAAAGATGTTTTTGTTGATTCTCCGATCAGCCCACCCTGATCGAGCAAGCCGGCGGCACGCAGGTAACCGATCCCCCTCTCTGGAGTGGACCAGAGGTTCCGCGCACTAGTGATGTTGTGTTCTGTTCTATGTTGTGCTAAGGACAAATTGGAAGAACAAGTTATATTATCTGGCAAGGTACTAATGAATAAAATAATAAAATAAAAAAAACGTTTACTTATACATCGTGTCTACAAAGTCCCGTTCTAGTTTTAATATTTTATTGCAATAAAACCAAAAGAGATAGAATAACGCATTTTGTTGCTTAACTAATGAAGTTTTTTCTTCATTTACAGGTCATCTGAGTGTCAAGTTGCTATTGATAGAAGCTTGAACGAAAATGGCAACTACACAGGAGAACGCTCAATATGTAATCTAGTTTGCAAAGCTTGGCCTATTTGCACGTGCAGATGCAATCCCTTGTTTACAACTTTGTGTACCGCTGATCTTGATAGCTGTAGTTCACTTGAGGCACGACGAATAGACTTTCTAGGGCTGCGTTGGAACGTCTCTTTGACTAGTCTTGGTGAGTCAAACACACTTCCTCTTTCCTGAAACATGCAAACACCACCTCCTAATGCTAGGTTTGGAGGGAGAATCGTTGCCATATTGACGGCGGTAATTCCGTTGAACAGTTGTCACTGATTTCGACTCCGCAAACCAAATTACACTTTGTGCTTTCTCCTGTGTAGTCGCCATTTTCGTTCAAGCTTCTATCAATGGCGACTTGACACTTAGATTACAACCTGTAAATCAAGAAAAACGTCATCAATTAAACAACACAATGCAAGAAACCGCATTATTTTATATCTTTTGGTTTTCTTGCAATAAAATATTAAAACTGGAACGGGACTTTGTGGACACCCTGTAATGTAGATCCTTTTACCTAGATTACACATTACTAACCCTCATTTCTATGTAGATATTATAATTTATGGATCCTCAACCAAATATAATGGCTTCCATAATCACTTAAAATAAGATTAATTCACTTTTCTTATTACACCTTTCTTTCCCTTGTCTCATTTCAAGACGCTCTCCAAAAACCCTCAGATCTTTTTGTGAGGTCAAATTTAAGCTCACTAAAGGTGGTGGTTTATGAGTATAAACCAACCAAACAACCTAATATTTACATATATACACTAGACATAAGGGCCATTGAAGTGGCTGGAATACTAGGGTTGCATTCCAACCGTTTCACATTCATCTCTGATTTCATTACTATCGCTGCGGTTGTAGATGGTACTGACTGTTCTTCTCCTGAAGCTATTAATAATTGTGCTCCTCAGGCTCTTTCCTGTTACCTACTCTCTTCCTTTCATTTATTAATGATCTTTTAAGTCGCACTTCCTGTCCCATCCGCTCCTATGGTGATGATCCCACCCTTCACTTTTCCATCCACTTCAGAAAACGCCCCTCTCAATACCCACTCCATGATTCGCGTCGGACGGCTATGGTGCGCCTTACCACTGATCTTTCTACTGTCTCTGATTGAGGCAGAGAAAACTTTGTGGCTTTCAACGCCTCAAAACCTCAGTTTCTTCATTTGTCTACTCGTTACAGTGTTCCACACGACTATCCCCTTATCCTCAACAATAAACAACTCAATCCTCCTTTTCTATTAACATTCTTGGTGTTTCCTTTTCCCTTTATCTTTCTTGGAAAGATCATATATACTCTCTCTCTCTCTTAAACAGCTTCTAAGAGGTTAAGTGTGTTTTACCGGCCCCGCAGTTTCTTCACCACCCCTCAGTTGCTCTCTCTTTACAGGGGTCTTATCCGGCTCTGTATGAAGTACGCTTCTCATGTGTGGGGTGGCTCAACCCACACAGCTCTACTTGACCAGGTGGAATAAAAGGATTTTCGTCTCATCAATTCCTTACCTCTGACTGACTGTCTTCAATCCTTCTCTTTTGGCCACAATGTTGCCTCACTCTCTATTTACTATCGCCATTATGATGGACACTACTCTTATGAACTCTCCAACAGCATGCCTCTTCCTTCGAGGGGAATACGCAGTCCCAGACTTTCAACATTCTCATTCCTTTTCTTTCCAACTCTTTAATGCAAAGGTTAATCGGTATCATCAGTCTTTCATCTACTCAGAGGGTCAACTCTGGAACAATCTTCCTCAATCCATCATTTCTCCTGGCTATGACCTCCAATCTTTCAAACGCAGAGTGTCCAGGCACCTTAAAAACTTTCGATCTTAATTTTGGCTTTCTTGTTCCTCTGTGGGGACGTTTTTGTGGGCATTTGCCCTTGGAACCTCCTTCCTTCATAAAACAAAATGTGTAAATTTGTGTAAATTTTCGTCTGCGACAAATTTTTACGCAGTAGGTCGAACAGTTTATCTAATGGATATATCCAATTTTTTTTATTACTTTCATTTGTGTTAAAGCAGGGAGTGGTTCCATAATAAAGTTTATGGAAAGTGCTTTTTCATCGCATACAAAGATTACACTGGTTAACAAAACCAAACTTTTTTTCTGCTTGAAGTACTTCAATACCTCTTTTTGACTAATTTTCGGGTGCTGATTATGAATATGGCAATGTTTTTGCTGTATCAGGTTACAATTTTTGGAATTCTGGCCCCCCCCGCCTGCAGAGGAAATTTTGCACATATAGTCCAAAATTTGGCTCATTACGTAAAAGATTCTTATGAATTTTCAAAGCATTTCAGTTACTATTTACTTTAAAATGGAACAAATTACAATGTATAAATTTCATTACATGTATATTTCACAATGATTATACACTGGATGTTCAGAAATGAGTTTTTTTTATTTTCATTTGAATTTAGCACCTGGTTTATCTCTTCTCAGCATCCAGCAAATGTCAGCCATCATGTGTGGGGTCATGCTGTATATCAAAGAATGAAAATAAACCTCCAATATCAGAGCAGAAGCACAAGTGATTCACAGTTTTGAAATAGCATGAAACATCAGAACTTCTTTTTCGAAAGGATGTTATCCGAACATCTCCATCAACCAAATTCCATTGTTTCACTCCTGATGCCAAAAGTTCAGACTGCAGTTTAGAGAGATACAAATCCCTTACTAAGTCATTCAAGATATCTTGTGTGACGAAAGAGGGTTCATTTTCATTACCAGGAGGGCAAAACTCTTCATCACCAGCACTGTGTTCTGAAGATTCTTTATCAGGAGAGAAATTAAGTACTTTTTTGTCTTCTGGTGGTGCTGGAACTGGCATTTCAACTGTGAGGTACTGGTTTGATAGCTGAGTCAACCACAGGATAAACAATCTTATGCCTGGTTTTGGAAGTAAACCCAGTTATTTTGATCTGGCAGAAGTAGCAGTGATTCACATGATTTTTTGGCTCACGCTAAATCATTGGTACTGCAAATGGCATGCTTTTTTGCTTACCATTCAGCCAGTATCTTATCTGTTCTGAACATAAAGTGCAGCAAACATGTGGTGCCCAGTTTTTCTCTTGGTCTCCAAGTTGACAACCAAAGTAGAGATAGTAGGCTGTTTTAATGAGTCGTGTAATGTTCCTGCGTTGTGAAGATGAAGTGAATAAACCACAAATATAGCAGGATGAATCAGGTTTATTGCTGCAACCTCTAGAAGCACACATTGTCATCAAATCTGAAAAGAGAGAAAAGTAGATGAAAACATAGTTAAACACAAACATTTGAAAAGTAATCATGAATGAAAAATCTACAGGAAATACAGTCAATCAAACAAACCCACCTTCTGTACAGAAAAACCCTAACCCGATATGCAAAAAAAAGTTTATATTTGAAATCAGCAAATTAGTGGAATACCGTTACTTTTGAGTCTGAAGCAAAAACTTTGTTGACCAATGTTATTTTCTCGAGTTTCACCGGCGTTAGAATCTTAATTAAAAAAATCGAAATCAAATAAGTCGTCCTCAGACTTCATACACCTTATGATTTGTTTTAGGTTAGGTTATGTTAGATTAACCTGAGTTAACATAATCTAACCTAACCTAGCGTAACCTAAACTCAGAAAAGTAGGTCTTTTAAGAAAATCCGTCTTATTTAGAAAGATATAGAGGTCCAGTCAATATATTTTGCCCCACCATTTTTTTTTTCTTTCCAAGTTTCCTTTAAGTTCCAGAAATTTTGTACACAAGTAGTTACATACCTTTTTTACAAGTTTTTATTTTTTCACATAGTCTCCATCCTTTTCCACAGCTTTCCTCCACCTCGAAACAAGGGCCTTTATTCCTTGTTGGTAAAAGTCCGCTGGGTTCCGCTCGAGCCACCTCTTAACCTACTTAACAACCTCATCGTCACTCTGAAACTTTCTTCCACGAATAGCACCCTTCATTGGCCCAAACAAATGGAAGCCTGAAGGTTCCAGATCAGGGCTGTATGGAGGGTGGGGTAACAATCAAGCGCATTTTTGTGATGGCCTCTCTTGTTTGCAAACTGTTGTGTGGTCTTGCGTTATCGTGCAAACGAAGGACGTCTTCCAGTTTTCTCCCCAGTCGAACTCGTTTTATACGTCTCTGGAGTCTCTGTATGCCTCTGAGTTGATTGTTTGTCCTTTCTTTATAATGTCCACCAGAATCACCCCTTTCATGTCCCACAAGATGGTGGCCATAACCTTTCCTGCAGAGGGAGCCATTTTGAACTTTTTCTTGCGTGGGGAATCTACGTGATGCCACTCCATGGATTGACGTTTTGTTTCAGGTTCAAAGTGGTGTACTCAAGTCTCATCCCCAGTCACAATTCGTGGAAGGAAGTCATCCCCTTCTGTCTCGTATCGAACCAACGACTCAGAAGCAATTTCTTTTCTTTGGGCTTTGTGATCTTCAGTCAGTTCGCGAAGAACAAACTGTGAACACACTTTTGAGTATCCCAGTTGTTGAATTATCGTATTCACACTTCCTTCACTAATTCCTAGCTCCAGTGATAGCTCCTTGTATGTGACGCGCCGATTTGATCGAATGATGCTGTTAGCACGTTGCACAGTGTGAGATGTCACAGCCGTGCCGGGCGACCGCTATGTGGCTCTCCCTCTCTCCGATGATCTCACACGTTTAGACCAGCATCCAACTGTGTTTCGATGACAACAGCATCTCCGTAAACGTTTTGTAGACGTTTGTGAATATTTCCAACTGTTTCCTTCTCTGCGGTTAAGAACTCGATAACAGCTCTCCGTTTACGACGCACATCACTGTCAGACGCCATTTTCGAAACTGCGTTAACCATCGGTTTTATACAAGGAAGTTTAAAAGCGGTTTTATACAAGGAGGGAAGGTTCAAACTGGAAAAATCCGATTATGTGAAGCGCAGAAAGTTCAAACTTATGGCCCAAAAGACATTTCAGCCCCATGGCCTATTATTTAACTAAGAAAAAAGGGTGGGACAAAATATATTATGTGTCCCTAGTACATATGAAAATGAAAATGAAAATGAAGAGGTTTATTGGCAGACCATAGTCCATATGACAAATATTAATAATACAATGACAGTTCACATACTAAGGATATGAATATATACAATTAATTAGAAATAATACAGTAGTGTCGAAGTTAAGTGGAGCTACAGACAGACGTTTTCGTAACATGTATTCCATCGCTTAGGCCTTAGAAGACAAATGACAGGATTCATGGATAGCTTGGATAATCGGGTTGGTTGATTTTTTAATTCTTTGTATTAGACTGTATTCAGCACGTCTTTACCTCCAGAAAGCTCGGGACATTGCGGGTAGCAAACATTTGTGAAACTGAGCATCTTGGGGGTAATTTATGTAGGAGTCTAAAAGATCTGTTGTACAGCAAATTTAGGGTTCTCCCAAAACCTTTTTTATAATTCACCCAGAGTTGCTGTCCGTATGTATTACTGCAGAAAGTACGAAAGAGAGTGGCTTTAGCTTCACTTGTACATAACCGGAAGTTCCTTATAGTCATATTCCCTTTATTAGAAAGGCTTCGAGATTGTTTTCTTATATCTGAATTATCACTGAAGGAGCTGGTGATACTTTGACCCAAATACTTAAACTCTTGTACTTCCTCAATTACTTCACCTCTCACTTTAAACCCAATATCAGTTGACTGATTACAGCTTTTCGGATGGAATTGCATAACCTTAGTTTTTGTAACATTAAAAAGAATATCATGCTTCTGTGAATACACTTCGCAGAATTTTAGTAGCCGATCCAAACCTTTAACAGAGGGACTTATTAACACCATATCATCGGCATAAACTAAGTTATTTATTCTTGTGTTATCTATACAACTTCCCACTGTTGCCTCGTTAAGTGAAACAATTAATCCGTCAATATACACCCCGCAAGAGGAGCCAAAGCATTCGGATAGAACATTGCGCCACCTAACGGTAAAAGATTGGTGGGAATACCAAAATTTCAATAAATTTAATATGTACACGGGAACCTTCCTGTCTTCTAGTTTTTTAAATAAAATATTGTGGTTCACTCTATCATATGCCTTACTTATACCTAGGAAACAGCTATAAATAGTTGAATTACTGTCAGTATATTTAGATATTATTTCCTTAAGTACATAGATGCACAGGTCAGTTGAGTGGGACCTTTTAAAACCAAACTGATTAGGAGATGTCCATAAGGGAGTAACAAGATTTTTACTAGTACTTTCGAGAAGCAGGAAGCGACAGCAATAGGCCTGTAGTTATTGCTGGATAGAATATCCCCATACTTATTTCTGACCATGGACAAGATATATACCCTCATGAACTCTGCAGGGATATAGCTCTGAGCAAGCATGGCTGACGCAGAACCAGTCTTTAACGCTTTAATTAACCTCTTTACTTCAGGAACTGATATAAAGTATATCAAAGTGTATATTATGTGTATGTGTATGGGTTCTTATCTGGCTTACGAAACCGCGACAATATTAAAGATGCATTCCGTCATATGTATATGTGTACAAGCGTGCGCTGCCTCAGGATGGCGTTATAGGTGTGCGGGCGTCACGGGTGGACGCCGGCGCGAGTAGAGCATTCATTCACAAAAGACATAAGATATGTATACCATCAAAATTATCCGTTAAAATATAGACAGTCTCGTATGTAATATATTTTAATTTTTTTATAAAATAATTCGCCATTCACTCCTCCTCAACCCCTTACCCCATACCCCACTCCCCATTCACCCTTTCTCACATTCTTGTCTCCACTCTTTCCCAAGTGTAATTCACTACCAGTCCAACCACCTCCCACCACGGAGAGTTCCTCGAGAGATGTACGACTTTACTACATCATGGCATAATCTATTAACAATTTCTAGAGATAGGATACGATATTTATCAGGATAGACAAAAAAACTTCGCTTCATTTGACCTCAGATTTAGTTTTTGCATGAACTAAAATATTTAATAAACATTAAATATTTTCATTCTTCTTTCTAACAAGTTCTTATCAAAGATTCATCTCTTTTAGTCATCTATAAGTTTTCACAAATATTATTATTAATATTATGAATATAAAAAATTATATTAAATAAGATACAGTATTAAAAGTAAAAAATAATATTTATTATAGTTACACTTACTAGACAATAAATCAAAGCAGCTCCAAAAATCTAATTAAAATTCAAAAAGTCTAATTATATATTTTTCTGTTCCCTGTTTTTCAAAAATTTTGATTCAAAAGAGGAGCAAACACTGCAGTGCAAATGACAGAAATTCAAATTGGATTCTGAATAAGTAACGGAAGCTCTACCATACGTTTTGATCGATTTGCCATGAGTTTTCCCGCTGAACGTTTCCATTTGCTTTTATTTAACTTATAAATAAAATTGACCCAAACATGTTTTTACAAATCGAAATGTTTTTGTATATTAAATGTTCTTTATTTTTTTATGTAAGTAAAAATTACTTGGCGCTGAATAAAAAGCGAGTCAGTTATGTTAAAAGAAACCTTAATTCCTAACATTCAACCATCATTTTCGTTAATGTTCAATGACGTCAGTATCCCTTCTTGAAATATTTGGGAAACTAATAATACACGGGTGTATATATATATATATATATATTATATATATATATATGTCAAAGCAAGCTATAACGATATGAGTTCATGATAGTACCTATACCTATGCTTATACCTATACCTACCTATACCTATAATAGTTTTCAAAGGTAGAAATTGAATGATAACCTATATCTATGATTACATATTATGAACAATTTATACAAAAATTCGCATTACCGTTCTTTCAGTGGAACACATATAAAATATATAATTAAGCACAAGAAAAGTACACATAAATAAATGAAAAGCACAAAAAAGTACACATAAATAAATGAAAAGCACAAAAAAGTACACATAAATAAATGAAAAGCACAAAAAAGTACACATAAATAAATGAAAAGCACAAAAAAAGTACACATAAATAAATGAAAAGCACAAAAAAAGTACACATAAATAAATGAAAAGCACATGACTGATATGAATTATTTATTTTAGACGCAGTGGCAACTCCGTTTCCAGGATGTATGGTAGTCCTTTCTCTCTCTTCCTTTCAGTTTCATTTCAGCGTTTATGGAGGGAGCACCAGCTTCCGGTTTGAAAAATATATTGCCAGTTGTGAGTTTCTTATAATGTACACTGATAAATGTTCATTCGTATATGTATTGTACTAATATTAAGCTAAACCAAATTACACTTTTATATTACGCCCAAAATGTGCAAATAAAGTGTTGATATAATATATATATATATAACAGAAGTACACAAAAATATATTTTTTAGATCGTATGTGTTAATAATTAATAATTTTTGGCAATTACTAAATTTCCGTTATGCTGTAAAAATAATAAAGTGCAATAAAATAAGACGATTGAATAGTGATACCTCTTTCATATAACATAATGAAGGTTGTTGGAAACGTCCAAGTATGGTGATTGTGTAACTAGTTTGGTCAGTTAGTTGTTTGTGGATTAATCTCTGGATCAATCAGGAAGGCTGTTTACGCAGAAAGGTCACATAGATTAGCGTGGAATCCGAACCACTGACCACGGCATCATTTGAACACAGAAGACGGTCTCCAACTGAACTACTGAACACATTCAACGGCGCTTAAAATCACTAAGCACGGAAAGCGGCATCGCTATGAAGCCACGACGTAGTCTTGTGTGATGAGGTAAGGATAGATCCACTTTTAAATCTTTTCAAATACATTTAGAAAATTTGTAGAGTGCCTCTGTGTATATATATATATATATATATATATATATATATATATATATATATATATATATATATATATATATTGTGAGCCTATCTTTCTGTGTGAATTGTATTTAAAATACAGATGAAAGAGAATCCTTATAAACTTTGTCCAATATAAATAATTTTTTCTTGCAATCTATTCAAGGAGGAAAACTCTACAAAGGCCTGTCTTGTTTTTAATTATATATATATATATTATTGATCACTTCGTAACCTATAACATATCCTTGGCTGAGAAATGCTGTCCACAAGACACACGAGAAATATAAGTAAAATAATACAAGTATGTTGCAATTTTCACTCATTTCAAAATAGTGCGTTATTTCACAGAATATTTATGACAAGTGATTGTTCTTTTAATTAAACTTTTTTTGAAGATAAACTTTATTTTTGTTTCATTTCAACTTGCGTATTATTTGAGGAGAATTCTGTCGATTAAATGGTCTTGGGAAGTCTATAAGCAAAGTTAAACTCTACAATAAACAAACTTGCTTTACAGTTCCGAGTTGGGCAAGAGCGCTTAAAGCAGCCCATAAAGAAGAGATATTTCGAAGATAAGTTTGGCTTATTGTCACTTTATAATTTCTGTTGCTAAAGTGAGAAGCTGAATAATGAAGAGGATTTTTTGCACTTTCTTAAACATTTCATTGATAATAATTTCATAATTATTTTTTGTCTGATGTTTTTCTGTTTTCAGTCAGGTAGAATTAAATTTCAAATTGGAAAAAATGTAGGTATATTTTGTGAACTCGAAGTTTGAAAAAACTTCGGCTTCATATAGATAATAATAACATTTATTCAGTGCACTGTCTCGGGATATAAGAGTGCACTGTCTCGGGATATTAAGATGAAACGGATTACTCCTAGTTTACGCAATGTTATTTTGTGAAAAGAATTAGGCATTTTTTATATAACTTTCATTCGTTTTATCTTTAGGAACTTTTATGCAATTCATTTTAAGGTCAAAATAAAAAAATAATTCTAATCTGCTGAATTCCAAAACAGTAATTAACGTCATACTTAAAATCTACTTTAAAAATATGGATAATTAATCAGTCAATGAGCAGAATAAACAATTTGATTTTAAACATCAACGTTTCAGTTTATGCGAATTATAAAGAAAAATATCGAAAAATTAGTTTTTTCTTTTCTGAAGTAAAAATCAAATCATTGAACTCATTAACGATTAAATTTAAGATTATCAAATAAATATGATTTAATAAAAAATTAAATATACTAAACTAGTTGGGCTCACTATCAATGTACAGTAGCTGTTTTAGATACACGAATGTTAGTATTATTTTTCAAACCTCAAAACATTCTTTCTGAATATGTATGACTTCAACGTTAAAAATATGCAAATTTACTTTCGAAGCTCTTTTTATCATTATAAAATATATAAATTCGTAGAGTATATAACTTTCGAACCATTTCAAAGGAAAGGTTTTTGGAACCGCTTCACCATTCTATTTTAGCATTTTATGAGCTCATACAAAACGTACTGCATGAAGCAACAGGAATTAAAGAACAGTTTTAGGTTTCACTGAAAATAACAGAAACTCAGAAAATCCGATGGATTCGTAGTCAGCGAACGATGCTAACCACTACACCACCTAGGCACCTGTTCAAGTTATCAAAATAACAATATAACTCTCTCTCTCTCTCTCTCTCTTTAACCTCGTTAACCACGTTCAGGTTCCGTGTGTTGGTCTCTCTTCACACGAAGGTCAAGCTGGTGGCCCCCCTCTAGGCCTGGCTTGGTGGAGGAGCGAGTTGCTCTCTTGCGCTCTCCACCACACATAGCCAGGTACACCCGGCTCATCTGGTACCGTCCTCAACCAGGCATCTAGTCTTCTCTTGAAGACTTCAACTTTGACCCCTGTAACGTTTTTGAGGTCCTTTGGAAGCTGGTTAAAAAGTCTTGGCCCCAGACAACCAAGCTATTTTCCTTCAGTGTTATATATATCGCTCGACAATCAGTATAATTTTTTTAGGATGAATTCAAACCAAAGAAGTTAAATAACGATTATAATAAAACGTTAGAAAACTTCATTTTTATTTTCGTATCGTGTATAATATTAAATCTAATTACACTATCGTTTGTCATGTTATTTAGTGTAAACTATATATATATATATATATTATATATATATATATATATATATATATATATATATATATATATATATATATATATATATATATATATATATACACAGTATTATATATATATATATATATATATATATATATATATATATATTATATATATATATATATATATATATATATATGTATGTATGTATGTATATATTTCATTAATCTGATTACTGAGATTCCGTAGAAAATTTCCACCAAAGACAGGCGAACTTTGGTTGTGATTCAGTCATTTGGACCTACTGTACATACAGTATACCCATCAAATCGACAAGACCATAAGATCGACACTCTAGAAAGCTAACCCCCTAGCTTAATCTAACCTAACCGATGCTTACCTAACCTAACGTAACTTAATCTAACCCACAATATACTTGTCGATAGAACAAATCGATCAAATCTCATAATCGCGTCAAATTCAGTTGTGAATTAATTTTTTACGCTACGTCATTTGCTATGTTATGCCATTATTATTACCAGACAGTCTTACAGCCTTCAACTGCTTTATATCATGAAGGCACTGTCTCTTTTTCCCCATCTTTTTAAGCGACAACAATAAGTAACTCTTCGAACACTAAGTTAAGTATATAATTACTCTTATTTACCACTCGAAACTTAAAAAATTTCGCGCTGCAAAACATTGAAGGTACCATTTCATAAGGGGACTAGGCCTAACAATTGAAACCCTGTTGTATTCCACGAACTTTGTAAATTTAGAGTGATTCACATAATCATAGCTACAATTATAGTTATAAATCATATCTTGTTAAAGAAAATAATTATTACACTGTGAAAATGGCGTTTAAAGTATTAATACTCTTCTAAACACTTCTCTGATCCCGCTTTTTTTCACACCGTCAAATTTATGAGTATATTGAAAATGTTCGGTAGTTCTACTGAAGACATGTTTAATAGGTGTTCATCAATGTAAGACGACATCTTAATTCTAAACCCCTTTTTAAACATCTGACTCCACTCTTTCAACACAGGCAAAAATCTAAACATTTATAATCATCTTCACACTGACTTAAAGATATGTTTAGTTTAGAATCTTAGCATTACGCTGGAGTATATTAAGTAAAATAGGTTATATCGCATTTGAATTTAACAAGAAAATCTTCGAGTTAATTAAAAAAATAATAAGAGTACTATAAATATTCTCATGGAATAGAAATACAATAAAAAATTTGAAAAAGTACTTTATATAAATTGTGGATCCCTTCGTCATATGACCTTGTAGATATTACAAAGATAGGTAAACAACCACAGTAATATAATTATAAGTTTTAGATTTAGACATAGATTTGACATATAGTATAACATACTGTACATTCCGGCAAATGAATATTTATTTGTAAGCAAACTTAAATATGGGATCACCTGAAGATCAGGGCCCCCAGCCTTCTTTAATTAGCTTTATAAGGCTAACTAACGAAAATATCACGACGTAACCTAACTAATCGTCAAGGGCGTACAGTTGACCTAACGATTGGTTAGGTTAGGTTAGGTTGTGATATTTTCGTTAGTTACCCTTATAAGGCTAACTAAAGAAGGCTGGGAGCCCTGATCTTCAGGTGATCCTAAATATGTGCTTATCATTTCACTTAATCTGTACTGCTCTACCAAACTTCTATTTATAGTATATAAAGTTTATAATACTTTAGTAGTATATTTGAAAAAAAGTTTACAAAAATGGATCTATTTGAGAATTTCCCCATCGAGTTACTTCCGTTTATGAGTTACATTTTGGCATGATGAGATCAAGCGGTTCTCACGGCCTTTTATGAGAGGTACTTCAAGGTTAAAAAAGCAAAAACAAACACAAACAAACAAAAACGAAAACACAAAAACAAACAAACTAAAGAAAAACATACATTCGCTAAAGAGATGCATTTTAGGCAGAGGTAGGGGATAGGTTAGGTTAACCTAACTTAACCTAGCCGAAGGAAAATTTCATGAACCTTTATAACGAGTTATATTTAAGGCTGATGTAGCCTCTCGGGAAACTGTCATAGCCCCGCACTAGTACCTGCCGTACGTCCTGTAACACCCTCACACGTCTGCACCCCACCCGCGATCGCACTCATACGTTAAACCCGCGTACCAAACCCACAGCGTTTTAGCCACGTTCTACATCCCTTCTGGTCACACGATATCGTTTCGAAAGCGTTCACGGAAGATGAAGAGGAGATTTGAGGGGTCCCGCGTCTTACGGTACCAAAGCGCCAAAATTAAAATTCGCCACAAATCGCCTCCAAAGTTCAGCAATATTCTGGCAATAGTATCTCTGTTATTAATTGAGCTAGAACGTTCATTTTTGGCTAAATTAGAGTTATAAGTATGCTAATGAAGATGTTGATGAGTCTTTTGAATAGATTTTCATATTTTACATTTTATATTTATTTTTTTTAATTTTTATTTTCTTATTATGCTGAACTTTCGGTGCGATTTCTGGCACAGAATGAGGTGAAAAAAGTAATTCGCTTCATAAGGATTTCAACCATACTTCTAGTGTCGTAAGGTCATTATAACCCAAACCACGCGATAGAGGAAGGGTGAAAATAGTGATATCCATCAAAAACACGTTTTCGCCTTTGGTGGCGCTTAGGTACCGTAAGACGCGCGACCCCTCATTTATTTGTGCATGAAGGAGAAAAACGTTCTCACGCATCAAGCTTCTGCTGTTACACGTGAATAATCGTAAGCCGATAAAAGATAATATAGGCCCTCTCGTGGACGCTAATGGCGCTTTGGCTTCCGACGCTCAGGCGATGGCGGGTATTTTTAATAACTTTTTGCGACAGTTTTAACGTAGATGACGTCAATAATGTCCCCGATGTGGACGATATCGTTCCATTTAGCAGCGAGACTATTTTGGATGAAATAACTGTTTACAAGGGTGAGATTGCGCATTATATCGATAGGCTAAAAGTTAGCAAGGCTCCAGGCCCTGACGCGTTAGTAGTATGGGCGCAAAATGGGAGAGTGCACGAATGTTGCAATGCAATCGCAAATATTGATCAATGTTGCAAGGTGCTATGCAACAAGGGTGGGAGCTATGCAATGAAGGGGGAGGAGGGTTATGCAATGAATGTGGGGTTATGCAATGAAGGGGAGGGGTTTATGCAAAGGGGGAGGGGGGGATGTTGCAAGAGCAACAAGGGGTTATGAAACTTGGAGGGGGAGTTATCCCCCAAGAGAAAGAGAGAAGGAGAGAGAGGAAGAGAGGTGTTCGCCTGGCAGGAGCCAAGCGCATATTAAGACTTCATCTGAGCGCCCGCTGTCTTATTAGGTGTAAATCCGCCAGTTAGCTTAGAAGGCGTAAATGGCTTGTACAGGATGAGTTGCCAGATTGCGCTATTTATTTAATTAAAGCATATATTGACAGTTAGATTAGAAATCCGTCAGTTGGCTTAGAAGGCGTAAAATGCTTGTTCGGATGTACAGGTTGAGTTGCTAGATAGCGTTATTTATTTAACTAAAGCATATATTCTTGACGGTTGGCTTAGAAATCCGTCAGTCGGTTTAGAAGGCGTAACCAGCCATTTGGTATAATTAAATAATAATATCGTTTACAACCAAAAGAATTAAATAAAACACCATTACATCATTCTGTTTATTTAGACGAATTATTGGAATCAGAAATATATAGAAAATATACAATCAAACGATGGAATGATCAAAAATAAAATAAAAAATAATAGTAGTATAAGAAATATGAATGAGGAATATGTATATAATAAAAAAAATATAACCATCAATATAACAGTACAGGAGAAATATATATATATATGTAAAAATGAACAATGACTAATCCATATTCATTTTTACATAAGAAACCAAAATCGCCTAAGCGAGTTTTGGATAAAAATTGTATTTGTAGCTTCCTATTTTTGTTTGTGTCATAACCTTACGATCTCCCATTTCTATGGTTTAGTCGTATCCATTTTCCATTTTTCATTTTTGTTATAGAAGTTATTATAATTAATTATGATTGTCTTGCATCTCACCCTCGACCCTAGATTATGCATACACATTGCATGTAACAGGATTGGAACCCGTAGTTGTACTTCTTAGTCATTAATACCCACTCTTTGTCTCTAATTCGTTCTTGTAAGTCTTCCTAATAATGATTTGTACTATACGTACAAATTCAATAACTATGACGTCACATTTTCCCGTCATTAATTTCCCTTCATCATATCTCTAGTATTCAATGTATGAAAATTCTTTAACATCATCATAAAAACTGTACACTCTATAGAAGTATTATATTTATGTTATGTAGTATAAATATTATATTCAACCATATTCATCCATACCGTATGTGCCCATGTACTTTGTATTATATTTCTAAAATCTTAATTGTCTATTAATATGAAACACTGTAACAAAACAAAGTTATAGTAACTGTTTAATTATAATTAACTGTAATACTTTTAATTTAATATAATGTAATGTACTTTAATGAACTGTACTTAATGATGTAATGTACTAAATAACGTAGTCAATGTACTTTAATGAAATTGTAGTTAACGATAATAAATGAATTGATAATTATAATCATAGTTACAGTACACCAAAATTACAATGTACTCAATGTCCGACCCGACATTATGTCGCCATAAGGAATGTCGAATCGGCAATACTGTTATGTATTTTTATTATTATTTTTCCGTTGTGATAAATTTTGATGTGCTTTCTACTTTGCCAAATAATTGATGACCTGTTGTTTTTTAAAATCTCATAATCATTTTTTTAGATTTAGCTGAATAATGAATCCTGAGTAACTTTTGCCATGTCATGTTTTGTATACATTCTTTCTTCATTATAAATGTTGAAGTCATGTCTTGCCTAAGCATTTAATTGTAAATCTTAAACCTTTAATTTTTACTCATATGCATATTTTAGTGTAAAGATGCATAGTTCAATTTCCACTTTTAGTTAACTTGGCAGATCATGATAACATCAGATCTGAAAATACGCAGTTTAAGATAAAAATATGGCTTCATCTTCAAATATCTTGTTTATTCGTTTAAACCTTACACAGCTAAAAGATTTACTTTATTTTCAAATATTGTGCAAAAATAATACAGCCTCTTCAACATTTAATAATGATGATGTTAGTAGAATTGGGGTATATAAAGCCCACCAATTTCTTCCATGTTTGTTCTGATACCAACTACGAGGCTGAGCATTACCTGTAACAGTTTACGAGTAAAACACAGTAAGAAAAAGTCTTTATCTTCTCCTTCGAGCCGTGCTCTCTTCAGAAGAACTTAGTCATTAGAATCTCCCGATAAGCTACAAGAAGAATCGGAGAGAAACCCCAAAGAATTTAATAAGCCTCTCAGAATCCTCCGAGCCACTAAAGAAGAACTCGGAGAGTAGTATAGAAGAAACTACTGCAAGTAACAGATCCGTTGCTGCCTCCTAACCAGAACCCCCGTCGACTCCGAACCACCCCAGGGCCATAGACGGAGGGGTTAACATATATATATATATATATACAATTATATTAAGTAATTAAATATATTGAAAATAAATACACACACTTTATCTTCTACAGGCTATATTAAATAATTAAATACATTGAAAATAATAATATACGAAACGTAAAATCATCACAATAATAGTTCAGGAGAAATATACACACACAAATATGTTAAATAATTAAATATATTGAAAATTCATCAAAATACATTCACTTTGTTCTGCGCAAAACACTAAACTCACACGTAATCGAGTCTACAATCACATCATTATTGCTTTGCACTACGCAGCAAACGCGGCTTAATATTATTTCACCGCTCAAGTTATAGGGAAACCTATACTCTATAATGTAAATGGCCTTCATCTCGTTCAGTACTACTTTTGTGCCCACTTTACATGCGGTTGGCAAATTATCTTTAAATACGTCTAGAATACAATCAAAAGCACGCACAAAAGGTCATCGTTGGCCACAACGTCATTATTAAATACAAGTTTATAAACAGTCCTTTCCAATCGGGGGTTTATTTTTACCAACCCGAGCTTTTCAATCGTGAACCCTTCTTCACACTGGATAGAGGCAGTTGAAATAATCTTCTAAGTCGTTACGACAGCTGCTCATTATATAAAGAAATAGTTCTTCAGGGTGAACGGTGTAGGTGAGCTCAGCCCTGTACCGCTCAAGTGCTTTGTACCAAAGTTCACGATATTTCAAAGAGTCTAAACCTTTTAAATAAGCATCCAGCTCTAGACCATTCTCGCCGTGTTCACTCCTACAGTCGGTACACCCATCGAGCAGAGCGGTGTATGCGTATTCAAGAACCGTATCAAAATAAAGCATATCCGTAACACGCGCATCTAATATAGGCTTCAGCTTGCGGAATCCGACGATTTCAAACATTCTGTCGAGGATGAAACGGTTTCGCGTAGGGACAAGAGCGTTATTATCAGAAGCATTCTTCCACATCAGCCGTATATCAATACATGGCTGATCGTTATTTATACACAACGTAAAAACAACGGCATATGAGGGGGTGTCACTAATCTGCTCTCTTCTTGTACGTACACCTGCAGGAATTTTATAACGATCCTAACTCCACCTCTCAACTACCACGAAGATTCTATTCATCTCCTCAACACTTAAATAAACAACATTCCGTTTGTTTGTTTGTCTACAAGTCGTTTCCAGTACATAGTTAATGGCACCGGTTTTACGCCTGAACACGCGCAACGACTTCGTCACGGACACATCATACACGGCGTTGAGAATGCTGCTCAAATGAAGTCCCATCGTATTCGAGGAGCGCACGTCCAGTCGGTTCAAGCTCTGAGATGACTATGAGCCACATGCAACGGATCGGCTCGACGGGAGGAGTGAGTCACACCATAAGCTAATGAAACGTGAATGGCGCTGTTCCAATACTTGTATCCCATTATATTGGGTAGGTGTTTTGAGAAATTTTCCGATACATGAAGCAATATCGGTTTTAATGTTTTATCACTCCCACTCCCCAGAATACGCACCAGACATTTTTGCATAGGGGGATTTTTACGAACTAAACACATTTTATTCAGACTCCGGCCCACTATTTGAGAGAAACATATGACCATATTTTTCCTTTTTGCTTAGCATGCGATACTCATCTCTAAATTCTGTTAAATACTCACGCAGACCTTTAGCCATAACATGAATACTTTTATCCCATTATATTAAATAGATGTTTTGAGAAATTTTCCGATATATGAAGGAATATCGGTTTTAATGTTTTATCACTCACCACACGTTCATTTCCACAAACTAAACATCTTCACAATCCGGAGCACTGTTTGAGAGAAACATGTGCCCATATTTTTCCTTTTTGTTTAACAGTCGATACTCGTCTCTAAAGTCTGTTAAAAACTCACACAGGCCATTAGCCACAACCTCACTACAAAACTCGTCATGATATATATTAATATAGTGGTAAAAATACTTAAGATTCTCTATGATGACAAGATTTACATTCTCAGTCGCAGGGTACGAGTACTCGGTATGATGCAACATGACATAATATCGCTTGTCACGCCACTCATCAACAAGACTCACTATCCATAACCGTTGCTTATCTTCTGAACGTGTTGCTTCTTCTACTTTGCGGTATATGTGAGCCTTTATAAAGGTTAGGTCTATTACATACTTCAATACATCGTTTGTACTACGAAATCCTACAATGCCCTCGCCAGAATACCCGTAGAGTATTTGAACACCTTGGTCCTTCGCACGGCTCAATGTAGCCTTAAAAGTATCAAAGGAGGGGGAATAGGGAGTTTTTCAGTATGCACCACATCTTGGCACTTTTCCGAATATCACTTCATAAACGTTGAACACGCAATATTAAAGGTAGCCATTACTATTTTTCGTCTACGCGGGAGAATACACGTCTGAGATCCAGGGCTTACTGCGATCAACTGAGCACGCAGGGAAGAGATATGCCCAGGTAGTAGCAGGAGTCACGTGATCAATCATACAGGTGGACGAAGCTTAGAACTTTCCCCTGTACACACGCTGGGCGGAGCTTAGAATTTCTTCTGTGTACACACACACACACACACACACACACACAAAGGAGAAAGTGAAACGCTAATTAAAACACGATTTATTTAATAAACGAAATATTGAAGGTGTATATATATTTACAAATACGTGTAATAAATAAGTTAACAATAGACATATCAAAGATTATGGTATCCAAAGGGCACGGTATCATAGGTATCAGATACCTGGTAACGTTTCCTATAGGTGTTACGGCATACCTTTGTACCCCTAAGTTCCTTCACGCCCCCAAGCTTCTGCGCCCGAAAATTGTGGGTACCTACAGTTAGTTGGGGCAGCCGATCGCCCTCATCATCGTCCAAGCACACTAGATCCTTCAACGAATCAAAGTTAACGACCCGCCGATTCGCCTGTTGAGCGTGATACCCTTAGCCTTCACGATATATTTCATATCCTGCCCCACCCTCACCCGTACCCCATAAGTTTTTGGCCCTGTTGAGACAAAAGAGTCGGCGTATGCGATGTCTCCATACTCATCCTTGATCTCATCAGTCAACTCCCCGAGGAATTCGCCAATAGAAGGCATGTATTCACCCTCCCTCTCTGTGAATATCACACTATCTCTATCGGCGTACAAAACCCTCCGCCGAAGAGAATGCAATAGGCCCCAAAGTTTGATGCGTGCGTAGGCTGTTGTGAAGCTGACTACAGGTATGTTTGTAACCCGTGAGGTATCTGTGGCCAATTCAGTATTGTTGTACTTTATCATGTAGGTATTACCTACATTCACAATCTCTATGACCTTTTTATCGGGAGCGTTGGCATAATCCCAGACTTCACTATAATTTTGTGCCAAATGAACGTTCCCTTTGCCAGTATTCTGTGCAAATTTTCTCCAAAGACTGTTTAGACACAACTTTGCACTAAAGCGCTTGCCAGGGTTCTTTACAATTTGGGAACGGTCAAGCTGTATACCTTCACGGTCTCGCATCGACCTTGAAATTACGAGTTTTTTTTAAAAATGCGTGCATTTTAACTTTTTACTGAATCAAGATAAATCATTAAGTAGGGATGTTTTCTGAATCCTCTTGATGAGAGAAGTCGTTTGGTGTGCCTTCCAATGTCATACAACTAACGGTTTAAAAGTTGTGCCTGTATACAGGTAATACCAATATGCTAGTATAGTGCCAAATAATGGGAAAAACCACGATCACCTATACTTTTCAAAGACAAATAAGGAAGAAAGAAACAATAACTTAAACAATCACTTTTGCATTGTATTGACCACTATCACACGTCACTGGCTGCAACGTTGTCCCTCTGTGCTATGTCATCGTGGCGAGTGATGACTTCTTGAAGTCGCGGAGCTCTTTCCGGTTCTTTTCCACCACTTGCAGAAGATCCTGCAGCTGTGCCTCGTCCTTTGTGACCGTGTTCGCATAGTCTTGTATCAGTTGGACTCCTCTTTCTGCGACGTCATTGGTGACCTGGAGATTAGAGATCACATCCTTCAGACGACAAAAGTCCTCGTTCTCGTCCCACTTATCAGTTGGCAGGGTGAGCCACGAAGACCCATACATCTTCAGACCTGCAAATAAGAACCAGGAGGACTCGTCGATCAGGTCGGGGAGTAGCGTCATCTCGTCGACTGAGACGTTCTCGTATGTGAAGTCTTTGGGTACAGGGAGGTGGGACAGCTTCTCTGCCATCCGTTGCTTCACAGTGCCATCCACCTTGTTGCTGCATAGAGCGAAGATGACGGTCTGAGGCCTCAGATACCAGAAGTGCCGCCTCATCACTGCCAGTGACGCTTCTGCCACCTCGCGGTCCACTGCCCTATACCTCAGAAAACGCTGGTATAGTACCAGGTCATTCAACGGCGCATCAGCTGCTACAGGGGCCACCAACCAAGCTGGTACGTACAGAAGAGCGATGAACACCACGATCCTGTGCAGTTTGTCGACCAGCTCGGCGTCGAGCTCCAGCTGCCTACTGAACATCAGCAGTTTTGTGTAGTAGATGACCTGAAACAGAATAGGCACCATTGTAAGTAAGACAGGTTTATTTTTACCAATTACTTTGTTTGCGTTATAATGAAATGTTTATCTTTGAATAACATTTAAACTTATCTCTAGATTATTTTTGTTTGAAAATACTAACTTTAGCCATCCATCTTGCGTGGTGGTAGGCTCCTGGGCGCATGAGGTGAATGCCACGGCGTGGTTGTGTCCCGAGTACCAGGAGCGTGATCTCTGCCACTTCCCGGTAATCGTCTCTGACGAAACCAGAAGCTGTGCTCAGGAAGCTGACCGCCGCGTCCCGGAGTTCTATTAGCCACGTACTCTCCGCCAGATTCTCGACCTGCAGCTTGCAGTAGGTCGAGAGATCGAGCTCGTCCCATCTTCAAAAATAATAAACAAGAAAATTGTGTGAGAAAACTCTGAAGTTCCGGTTTGGCTTGCTGTTTTATAAACTAGTGGAATATCATGTGTCCTAACTTTACCTTGCACAAAAAATGAACTAACCTTCTCTTCAACTGCTGAAACAAAGGATCAGTTGGTGCCGTAGTCCTTCCGAGCAGGGTGACGGCTACTGCCCCCACGATAAGCTCTAGGACGTGATGACGGCATCCCAGCTGGAGTAGCGGTCGCCCGAGCATGTTTTCCAGCCGGACAACTGCATCCTGCACCCTCCCCGTGTTGGTGGAAGTGGTGTCGAAGCAGAGTCCGATGACGCTCTCCTCACATCCCCAATCTTCGAGAGCATGTATGGTTGCCCGCGCCTGCGACAGTCCGGTGCCGTCAGCAACAGCTGGGACTGACAGCAACTTTCCTTCTGTGCAATGAGGAGCCCCGGAGATGAGAATTGCTTGGCGGTGCTCCGCCGTTCCAAGGAAGTTCTGAAACACATGCCATATATTTCAATTTCATGGTTGTAAAGTAACCTATTTTTGTTCACATTCAGTTCTCTTTTTAATTGACATTATGCTTCATGAATCTCATTACTAAATTGATAGCTATGAAAACTTAATCAACTGACCTTGACCATTTTGCCATCCCAGTGGACAACAGTGTGCCTCGGTGGCGTGAAGGAGTCCTTCACAGCCGTCGCCACTTCACGGCGATGTGACACTCTTCCCCAGCGAGCCGTTTCTTTCGAGATGCTGAACTGATTGAGGTCTGCTGGTGGATCCGCCGAATGTGTGATAGCAGCCACAATGCTTACTACATATGTAGAGAATGGACAGTGGAAAGGAAACTGTCAAGAATACATGTGGGTTACGGGACACTTTAAAACTGACGCTATCGATGAATACTCTACACAATACGCACCTGATTATTGGACATGCGGAAACGATCAGCCACTTCCATGACAGCAGGTGCATTAAGGATGCGGCGAGGAAGATTGACAGACACACTTGGCTCTTTCGGCAGGGGGAACGCTAGTTCTGTCTCCGACTCTCCTGACATGCCAGTATCATCATTCTCCATGGCCTCATCTCCGGTTTCGTATGCACACTTTGAGGTTTGCGGCTCCTGGCGAGGACGTTTTCTTCCTTCCTGTAGCTTTCTTTTTACAGCGGAAACTTTATCGTTCCCGCTCATCGTTGCCACCCGAGGGCCACGTTGATCGAGGTAGAAGTCAATGTCTTCTTTCTTGTCCTTGTCGGACAGCAGTCGATTCTTCTTTATATCTTCGACAGCGTCAAATGCTCCGATATCCCACAGCTTGTCCACACTGTCCGAAAACTTCTGCCGTTTTCCTCCGGCGTCAGTTTCTCGTTTTCTGCTCTTTTGGAGTAAGTGCCACTCTTTCCACAATGCCTCTAGCTTCCGTTCGCAGTTGAGCTTTGTAATTGTTTTAATGCGGGCCATGTTCCAAAACTTTAAGACGTTGTTTACGGTTTTTGAATGCGTCTTTCCTGTTAGCAGTGTACTGGATAACACTGAAGAAGTATTGCAAAACTTGCCGTGTTGTTGGCAATTTGCTACCACTGATAGAGGACGACGGTTGGCCAACTAAAAAAATTTCCGAGGCCGATCTTAGAGAAGGTAGCGATGTTATTTTCGCCTTTCCTTTTGATGACTCTCTATTTGTAGCTTCAAGAGTTCTTCCAGTTATGGTTGCCATCGATTTGTCCATGACAAAAGATGAGGAACTCAGACAGAATTTCAAAATGTTATGATCTGCAAAAAAAGAAATAGGTTAGGTACCTGGCACAGGCATAGTGCATTTTCTAATTACCTATATACATTATACATTCCGCCCGGGTATGGTGACTCATTTTTTTGAAAAGTATAGGTGATCGTGGTTTTTCCCATTATTTGGCACTATACTAGCACATTGGTATTACCTGTATACAGGCACAACCTTTAAACCGTTAGTCGTATGACATTGGCAGGCACACCAAACGACGTCTCTCATTAAGAGGATTCAGAAAACATCCATACTTAATGATTTATCTTGATTCAGTAAAAAGTTAAAAAGTACGCATTTAAAAAAAAAAACTAGTAATTTCAAGGTCGATGCGAGACCCCTAAATATTGATCAATTTTTGTAAAAATGGTACCAATGTGCTAGTATAGTGCCAAATAATGGGAAAAACCACGATCACCTATACTTTTCAAAAAAAATTGAAAAGTGGGCCACCCTACTCCACACCTCATGTATCTTCAATATTCTGTAGCCATGGGGAACAGCTAGATCCAGCTCTGGATTATATACACACACCTCTGATCTTACGCTGGTTAGCTGTATGAATACATTCCCCATTGTTCTCCTCTGCGTACTTCACGCACAAGGGAAACATGAGCTTGTGATCGATAACGACGGGTAAGATCGGCATCCATAAATCGCGTGGGGGGAGCACATCTACGAAAGACCGAAATAGTACCCGTTCAAATTTGTTGAGAACACCTCGATGGTGGGTAGGTCAGGCCCCACCAGTTTCTCAGATGCACCCACGGGGTACGGATTGTTCTTCATCACGTAGGGATATAAAGAACAAGTCGTAGTAATGGAGTTTTACGCTCTCCGTAGGTGGAAAGCATAGCTTGAAGGGATTTGTACGCTCTCCGAACAAACTATCACCGCATTTGAGAGGATCCAGCACCATTGAACGCTTGATCGTGTTTATTTCTTCACGGTAGTGTCCATTTGTTTCCATCCGTGCATCATACTCATGCTCCCATAAGACTATGTGTGAACTGGGAGCCTATAAGTTGATCGCGGGTGCGGGTCCACGCACGACTGTCGGCAGGAGATCTACCGTGGATATCTCCTACGATTCCACACTCAGGACGGGGGTATCCGTGCCACCAGCAACCGTTAAAGGAGTACACAGTCTTCTCACCAGTGGCACGGTTTTCACTTAGACCATCAACCCATTTGTTTCCATCCGTGCATCATACTCATGCTCCCATAAGACTATGTGTGAACTGGGAGCCTATAAGTTGATCGCGGGTGCGGGTCCACGCAAGACTGTCGGCAGGAGATCTACCGTGGATATCTCCTACGATTCCACACTCAGGACGGGGGTATCCGTGCCACCAGCATCCGTTAAAGGAGTACACAGTCTTCTCACCAGTGGCACGGTTTTCACTTAGACCATCAACCCAAAAACACGACCATTAACCTTAATGGGTACTTCACCCGTGTTGTGGGCATGCTTTATGTATACCCCGGTCTGATGCTGTAGGCGTATGAGCCAGTAAATAGCCTTGTGCCCATAACTGCGGGGATTGTTTCTGTGAATAACGGCTAAGGTGTCTTTAGGTATGAAGTTATTCTTGAACACCGTAAAACATAATGAGGCGATGGTGGTTGCGACTTGCAGCGGATCGCATTTGAAACGGCCTATGTACATCCTTCTAAAGGCCTGGAAACATACTTTAAGCACGCGCACATCATTCACGCAATAACGCTCACATTCATCAGCTATATTATAAGGATTAGATGCATTAAAACTGTTGTAGTATCGGTCAAAATCTTCACGTTCATCTGTACTCATACATTCATAGTTAAAGTAATGTTTGGGTGGAGGTAGTCCTACGTAATTTAAAGTTTCGCTAGTGAGGAATGTGTAAAGGAAATATCCTTTTGAAACTTCAGCGGCTACGCCCATCACCTTGGGTAGCTTTGCTAATTTACAAGGTGTGAATAATAAAGTGTCTTTAAACTGTACATTACTTCTTATTTGCATCTGTATTAGTTTGTTACCTCTTTTCAAGGGATCACCTGTAAATATCTCAGATGACTCGTGCTCAAGCAACTCCTTATAAAGGAAATGTTTGTCAAATTTTGCCCCGTTATGGGCGAGAATATACACAGTCATTTTTTTGAACTTGTCCGCTAACTTGACAATATAGGACACAAAGAGTTTCACAGGGCTATTGTGGGCATTCGTTTTAAAAACGTTTGTCCGTTTACCACATTTGTGACACTCATCAAACTCGATCTCCATACACTCATCACAGATAGTCTGGCTTACAAGTAAATGTGGAATAACCTCTTTGGTTTCAGCGTTCGTGTATGTTTCTATATCGTAGTACACAGTTATACAAGGGCTATTTTCAGGTTTAGCATCTTTCATATAACATACGTGCTTTACTCCAACCGCCTTATATTTCTCATGGCATGTAGAACAGTGAATTTCATCACATTTATGCTTGAAATTCCCCCCATTATCCATCATATGAAACATATCACATTCACAGATTCTCATTTTCCTGCACGTGCCAATTGGTTTATGGAGCTCAAAACAGTTATTATTGAAAAATGTGCGTCTACACACATCACAATCCCTCTTCTCAGCTTCAATTACACGGCTTTCACATTTGGAGCTTTTACACTGCTCACATACCATGTGAAAATCTTTATAATGTTTCACTATATCATCCACAAACTCGATACACCCCTTACACAAATCATGATGTCGTCCATATTTTCGACTTTTATCATAACTCGCGTAAAGGTCCCTTATATTACGGATGGGGAGATACGTTGTCCCTGACAGTCCTAAAATAAGTAGGGTCTTGTACGATCTCTCACACAGCTTTTAAAAACACAGTTCTACGACGATCATCCATTCCAAATACAACTATACGAACATTCATTTCCTGTTCTACCCTTCTCAGCTCCTCAGGACCCATATTACAGTCAAACTCGAGTTTACAGTCTACAGCTAGTTTAACTAGTTTTCGGGCACGCTCCACTACCGTAGGCAACCAAATTTTTTGGGTCCGTGTATTTAGTACAGTAAACATACGAGCTAAGACTAATGCTATAAAGTCGCAACCACGATCGACGTTTATATGCCGTCTATAATTGGCCTGAGAATTAAAGTTAAGAGTATAAGGTGTGTCACTATGACTTGCAACACGGAATACACGGTCAATATTTACCGTGAATTTGTCCATATTGAAGGCTATACTACTTTGAGAGGCCTGCATTATACGGCCTAATATATACTCTATATCTTCAGCTGGCAAGCGTCTGAACAGTATTACTACCAAAAAATCATCTACATCTCCGTCATCTAACCCGAATCCGAAGGACAGCCTCGTCCTGACTTCACATTCATCGCGGTTCTGAAGGGCAAACTCTACAATACTTTCAACTATGCGCCGTAGTCCGTGTTCAACACCATTGCTATACATGGATCTAGGATCAACCCTGACTATATAACGATTTCTAGTCAAGGCTGGGCTTAAACTGTATAGATGTATACAAGATATGAACATTGCAGAAAGTTTCTCAGAATTCATTATTAAGCTAAATCTAAAAATGATTAACAAATTTTAAAAAGAGCAAGTCACCAATTATTTGGCAAAGTAGAAAGCACATCAAAATTTATCCCAACGGAAAATAATAATAAAAAAATAATAATATCGCCGAGTGTGTACATTTATAAAGGGCGACATAATTTCAGAGTAGTACATTGTGTACAATTTAAGTACATCACCGAGTACGTTGTAATTTTGGTTTATTACAATTATGATTACAATTACGGATTAATTTACATTCGCTTATTATCGTTAATTATCATTATTAAAATTCATTAATTACTTTATATTAAATTATTATTGTTACTTAAAGTACATTACATTTAAATTATTATCATTAATTACAGTTTCATTTTAAAGTACGATACATCAATTACATTATTAAGTACATTAGTCACTTACAATTCCTACAGTGTTTTTATATTTATATATGGTTATTAGTACAACACAGAGTACATTGGCACATACGGTATATATTTATATATACATGACACACATGATTTAACATAACTAGCAACTTCAATCTGACTTGGAACTGACTTGGAACTGACTAATAGGGCGGCTCGTTTTTACACTTTTTTCGATATTTGATTGGGGGTAGTGCGGAAAAGTTGCGATTTGGAGAGAAAATAAAGTGTGTAAAATTTTTTTGATCTACGTCAATACCTTCCGGTGGCGGCGAGTCCTTAAAAATCGAAAAATAGGCCTAAAAACATAAATTTTTTATATAATTTTATATAATTTTTATATAATGTTCATTGTTCAATGACTGCTATTAATTTATTCAAGCCTATAATAGTGTTCTCAGGGTTGTTTGCACAGAAATATACCGGAATTAACATTTGTATAACATCTTGTTAAAACTTGCTTTAAATCAATATTTTGGATATTTTAACGGCTAAGACGCCACCGGAAGTTATTAACAGATTGTGCTGAAATTTTTATTGTTTATTTTGTAAGTCTTTAAAACCATTTTCCAATCTACCCCGTTAGGCCTATTTTTCGATTTTTAAGGACTCGCCGCCACCGGAAGGTATTGACGTAGATCAAAAAAATTTTACACACTTTATTTTCTCTCCAAATCGCAACTTTTCCGCACTACCCCAAATCAAATATCGAAAAAAGTGTAAAAACGAGCCGCCCTACTGACTAACTTGGAACTGACTAGCAACTTGAATCTCACTTGCAACTTGAAACTGACACTTCTGACTTGAACTCTATCAAGTATCTTGAAACTGAAACTGTCTGACTTGAACTCTATCAAGTGGAAACTGTTAATCTCTGGGGCGGTTGTCCCTCTTGGATACAACCAACTGACTTGAACTGACTGACTGAAAACTGACTGAAAACTGAAATTGACTGCACACGAACTTCTGTCAATTGAAGTCTATTATTCTCTGGGGCGGTTGTCCTAATTGGATGCAACCGACTGACTGGAACTAACTGAAATGGACTATCAGTGGAGTCTACTGAAACTGAAAACTGAAACTGGAACTTGAAACTGCTTCAAGTATCTCTATAACTCTATAAACTCTCTATAAACTCTCTCTTTCTTAATTTGCAAGTCAATTCAATTCAATAATTTGAAAAAAATTGTAAACAAAAATACGAAATGTAAACACATTTCACTCGAATGTACGCGAAGGTACAGTAATATTATGTTTGGTACATAAAATAAAATTATTCTATACTAACTATAACAGTGAAAATAACTGTGAAAATAACTGTGATATTAACTCTGTGACATTAACTCTGTGACATTAACTTCTATGACATTTAACTTCTGTGACATTTAACTTCTGTGACAATTAACTTCTGCGAAAATTAACTTCTGCGAAAATTAACTTCTGCGAAAATCAACTTCTGTGAAAATAACTGTTTCAATAAAAAAAATGTATCACTGGTGTCTGAAATGTTCACTGTGTTTCTTGTAAATTCTGACTTAATACTAGTTAACTGTTAATAATACTGACTTTTCAAATGTTTACAAATTACTTAAAAAAAAAACTACAACAAAATTTCTACTGCGAAATCCTTAGAGACGGGTCCTGAAGACGTGTCTTGTTGGCTACTTGTTCTTGAATGAAAACTAGGCGTGGAGAACTTAGAGTCGTTACACACCGGTTCAAGGGTGAATGTGACGAACTGGAAGTCGTGACACGCCGGCCAAGTGGTGGGTCTTATCTTGGTAGTAGGGTCGCCAAAATTATCCTGATGCAGGGTAATTTCTATCCTGGCCAAAGGGTGGCCACTTGTTAAAATCCTCCTTCTTCTATGTGCTTGGTTGTCTCGTCATAGGGCCGGTCGTACTCAGGTGACAACATGAATCTGAAGGAAATCCTACCATCAGGGGTGTCTAAATTATGTGTTTTTACATGGGGAATTCAAATATGAGCTTATTGTTTGGATAGGATAAATCTAACCTACATCATTTTGTATTTCTAAATTGCCAATTTTACCCTTTTGAACTCCTTTATAATATATTAAAAGATATAAGGTAAATCATTTATAGTGACGAGGCCAAATCAACTTTACATATATTTATTAATAGGTGAACTGCATGTATATCACTGGATATAATTACAAAGATCATTCTCCTGACATCTTGAACTTTGTCAGGTTGCACAAATCCTGCTTTGACTCAGACTTGGACATCAGCTTCCTACTGGTCTCCTGAGCCGTGATCCCTCCATCCCTCTTTTCCTGTGAGAAGTACTTAGCAGAAGCCTCAGTCACCATTTTAACAACCCTCTCAATGCTTTGTGTGTGGCAAGGCCAGTTGCGCACCTCCATGCGGGTGTTGATGAAGTTTTTCACCTCTGAGGTGCTTAGAGAGCAGGTGAGAGGTGGCTCTGACACACCTTCTGACCAGCTGATCAAGTCACCGATGCTGGAAGCATCACAATTGATGTCAGGTGTCCTTCTGCTCCTAACAGAGGAGTCCCCCAGCTGAGTGTCCGGGTCCCCCTCTCCCTGATGGCCAGGATTCTCTCCACCCCTTCAATCCTCTCCTTCTGATCCTCAGAGCAGAGTAGTGTTTGGAGGATGACTTCACTGTGGGCATACCAAGCAGATCTTCTCACAGTTGGCATCACAATATCCAGCACCTCCTTTCTCTGGGACTTGAGGCAGTCCAGCTGAAAGAGGATGTGCCTAGGCCCTTCGATCCAGGAGTGCTTGACCTTCACGTTGAACCAACATGGGTAATACACTCCAATGATGAATTCCACAATGAATTGCAGAATCTTCAGGTTCTTTCCTTTAAGTCCGTGCTTTGACACCCAGAGCCTGAGAAGTCTGTTCGCTGTGGTGAGCCAGCGGCTGTGGTTTACTGGTCCTATCTCTAACAGAGCCAGCCCTGCAGGAAGTACTCCATCCCTGACTGCACAGACAATTTTATAGCCATAGTATTGATCAGTTGAGAGATCTTGAATGACCTTGTCAGGAAGCTTGATCAGTGGAGGGCCAACAGAGATTCGGGTGAAGATTGGATTGATATCAAAGTCTGTAGCAGAATCAAGGAGCTTTTCTATTGGCCCGGATAATTTTTTGTCTGACAGAGTAGGGCCATCAAGGTCAACAATGAGATGGCGCAGGGGAAGTTCAACAGTGTGCAGGTTGCACACCAACCAGACCAGCTTTCTCCCCAGGTGCAGCTCCAGCTTCCGCATTACTCCAGCTTTCACACCAGTGTTGACATTTGTTGAGTCTCCTCCAATGGCCAACAAGGTCTTATCATAACCCCTCTCTTTCAGCCAGGCAAACAGGACCTTAGCAATCTTCTCCGCATGTGACTCCTCTTTAGTTGCTTTCTCTGGGGTAAAGTGGAACAGATAGTAGCTGCCAGGCTCACTAACAACACTATAGTGTTCTTCCTTGATCTTTGCGGGAAAAGATTGGTCACTGCCCTCAGCTTCCATCATCACATTGGTCAGGTCAATCCGCCCATCAAAGAGGATGCGAGAGATCCCCCCCTCCTCCCTGCACTTCTTCTCGAACTGTTCCCCCAGCTCTCTCATCAACTTCTCCTGTGCTCTCTTGACCTTGCTCTTATCAATCACTTTACTTGTATTGTCTTCTGTGATGATTCCTGCGTCAATCAGAGCTGCTGTTGCTATCGCTGCAGTTGGCCTCAGCCCTATGCCATACCTTACACTAGCAAGGGCAATGTTTTGAATCTCATCATAGTTTTTCTGTACCTTTGCCGAAGCTGCTGGCTCAGGGTCAGTTTGAGGGAAGAGCTCAACTTCAGGAACAAACTCATCTTCATCACCACTTCTCTCCAATAGCTTCATAAATCATGAGTCACTTCAAATATTTCACAAAACGTTTTAGAATGTTCTGAAACGTTACATTCTAGCCTCTGAGAAAGGTGGCTCAGAAAATGGCCTTATGCGCGCCAGAAAACCGTCAAAATATTTCATATACCAAACTGTATGATAATTACAATTAAGTGGAATGGCACACCTTTTTATTTGAGTATTTAAATATTATTATTATATGAATTACATTACATGTGTTTATATGAATTAGTTAGAACAATGCTCTATGAGAGATAACGTGAGCAGCCATGATAGAAAACGTGAGAAGACATATTCTGGGGTAACTACAATAGTAAAATAATCAACAATTTAATAATAATCAACTGCAAAATGATGTAGGTTAGGGTTATCAGAATTAAATATTTTCTTCAGAATTGTGTTCTATACACCAAAATATGTCATTTGAACATCCCTCTCCATTGATTTAAAAAACATGCATAGTATGACCCGCCCTATTGTCTCGATTTCCAAGGGGTTCGGGAAGACTGGAAGAATCCTGGATGCAGGGGTCGTCAGTTTCTTATCCTGGGGCAAGGGTCGCTAGTTTTATTTTTATCCTGGGGCAGGGTCGCCAGACTGTTAATTCTTCTCTTTCTATGCCAATGGGTGGGTTCGGAGGATACCGTGGAAACTTACTAAATTCTCTGAGGTTTCTCCCCGATTATTCTTGTAACGTATCGGGAGATTTTAATGACTAAGTTTTCTGAAGAGAGCATGCCTCGAAGGAGAAGATAAAGACTTTTTCTTTACTATAATTTACTGCTACAATGTTACAGGTAATGCTCAGCCTCGTAGTTGGTATCAGAATGAACATGGAACAATTTTTGTGGGATATATACCCAAAAACTGCTAACATCATTATTATTAAATGTTGAAAAGGCTGCATTATTTTTTGCACAATATTTGAAAATAAAGTAAATCTTTTAGCTGTGGTAATGTTTAAACGATTAAACCAGATATTTGAAGATGAAGCCATATTTTTATCTTAAACCGCGTATTTTCAGATCTGATGTTATCATGATCTGCCAAGTTAACTAAAAGTGGAAATTGAACTATGCATCTTTACACTAAAATATACATATGAGTAAAAGTTAAAGGTTTAAGATTTACAATTAAATGCTTAGGCAAGACATGACTTCATCTTTTATAACGAAGAGAGAATGTATACAAAATATGAACATTGCAAAAAGTTTCTCATAATTCATTAAGCTAAATCTAAAAATGATTAAGAAATTTTAAAAAGAACAAGTCACCAATTATTTGGCAAAGTAGAAAGCACATCAAAATTTATCCCAACGGAAAATAATAAAAAAAATAATAATATCGCCGAGTGTGTACATTTCTAAAGGGCGACATAATTTCAGAGTAGTACATTGTGTACAATTTAAGTACATCACCGAGTACGTTGTAATTTTGGTTTATTACAATTATGATTACAATTACGGATTAATTTACATTCGCTTATTATCTTTAATTATCGTCATTAAAATACATTAATTACTTTATATTAAATTATTATTGCTACTAAAAGTACATTACATTTAAATTATTGTCATTAATTACAGTTTCATTTTAAAATACGGTACATCAATTACATTATTAAGTACATTAGTCACTTACAATTCCTACAGTGTTTTTATATTTATATATGGTTATTAGTACAACACAGAGTACATTGGCACATACGGTACATATTTATATATACATGACACACATGATTTAACATAACGCATGATAATGTGTTATAAATTGGAATTAGAGCGAGAGGAGATTTTTCGTTTTCAGATGTTCAATTTATGCTGTGATCATCGAATTGCGTACACTTGCATAAGCGTTTTCGAGTTCATTGCGGGAGGTGAAATAATTAAATTAAAAGGTAAAAAATAAAAAAAATAATACATGAGAACGTATTTGCACGATTTTTTAACGAACAGGTACGAATGCCTAAAGTTTTGGACACATTTCATAGACTGACACAAGTAATAATGAATATTTAATAAAATTGCTATAGGATAATGGTCAAGTAACATGTGGAAATATGGATACGACTTAAACCATAGGAATGGTAGGTCGCATGGTTGTGACACTGAAAAAAAATATAGAAAGCAACAAATAAAATTTTTATCCAAACTCGCGTTAAGCGATTTTGGTTCTTATGTAAAAATGACTATTGATTATTCATTGTTCATTTTTACATATATATATTTGTAACCAATAATGTTAGTTTGTATATTCTGTAGTTTAAGATGATTATTGTACTAAAAACAATTTCTTTCCTTTAATAAATTGATGAAAATACATTGTCTTCTTCCCCCCAAAAAGATCGAAACAAAAAAAACATTATTTCGTTAATGATGTGACAATCGCTGGGTTGACTGCTCGGTAAATCTTCTACCTCCGTAGTCAGGTCCATGACATGGGTTTCTTCAAAACGAAAAGATTGTATAACACGTGACAAATCCTCATCGGACCTTAAAGGAGAAACAATAATTCATTAGTTCATACTGTATCTTTTTTAATAAAACTCCAAAACATATGCAGAGTATACATATAGTAAGAGTATTACAATGTGAAGATATCTGTGAACCGCTCAGAGAAGTTCCTTTAAGAGATAATTCCGAATAACATTTGAATTTATAAAATTATTTAAAACATGCAAAAGGTTGCTATAAAAAAATTCAATGAATCAAAACAGGATTTCAGCATATTTGAAAACTAATCTATAATTGCGGATACCTAAAGGAAGCATTTTTAATGTGATGAGATGAATTACTACAACCCTCCATATATATATGATGAAACAATCCAGAACAGTGCTCTTTCTGACAGGCATGTTACATAAGTTTGCGAATAATTTGCTACAAAAACTAAAATTACAAGCACTTACATTTCTACGGCAGTCCCTTGCGTCGGATCGTAAGGAGCGTCATTGCAACTATCATCAACGGTTTGCGTTGGAAATAATCCATCCCGGTCAGCTGCGTTAAAAAGATTAATTGTGGACAACGCTACAATGTCACCATCTTGATATAAATCCGGTAAACTGTAAAGTTCTTGATTCATGGCGGAGAGAATGTTTATTTACTGGTGAAAATAACTACTGTGACTACCAGCTGAAAATATTTCCTTTTATATGCATGATTCCAAGCACCACCCCAAAAAACTAAGAGGCGGTTCGTAAGTTTAATGATTGGATGTCAATGTAACTGGGCGGGGCTATGATAGAATTGTGTACCAATCGTAACACCTATATTATGGGTCCATGCTTTGGGCGTCCTGATTGGTCGACTAATGGTGTCTTTATATTCTCTCCGTAGATTTAATGCTCACATCCTGTATTACGACTTGCAGTCTCTACCACGAAAATATTTGCATTTGCGCCCAAACTTTTCTCGGTTTTCCCATTTTAGAACCCACCCCTTTATGCAATATCCCTCACCCTTTTGCAACATTAATAAACCATCTCTATCACGACAATATTTTACATTATTTTTTGAGGCCATACTATTTGATCCTCAATTTTTCCCATTTTGGATAGGGAGATGGACAACTTGAGCGGCTGGAAGTCGTTATAGGAATATCTTCATCAGAATCGCGCAGCTCAGTACCACAGGAAACAAAATTAGCGCCGCTACTCTCCATAATCCTGACAGAGATCATTACCAGAGATAGCACAGTAACAGCCGATGACACAAAGATCGTTAGAAAATAAGAAATCTAGATCTCTACAAGCAGAATGTTTTTGTGCATTATTATTTTTTGAAGTCATACTATTCTCAGCTTTCCCAAGATTCATGACTTTTTGATTTGGTTATATATATATATATATATATATATATATAATATATATATATATATATATGTGTGTGTGTGTGTGTTAATTGCCACGATGGTTTAAAATATTTGCGAAATATATGTTTGCGGTCATACTGATCGATCCTCAACTTTGATTAATGTATTCGGCTTGACTTTCTACTTGCCAATTCTCGCGTAAGAGTGTGATTAAATTGTGTTTAGCTCAAGAAAATGAATGTCTGCTTGGGTTGGTAGATAAATGGGCGCCCTAGGTATCCTAGTGGTTAAGAAGATGGGATGCTGGTTGAGAGATCGAGTCCGGGCGATGACATTGTAATTTTCACCTCGCCAGTGCTGGAGCGTAGTTTGGTTTCAACGTTAAACTGTATGTCTAATGCGGAGTGAAAAGCTTGACCCTCGTCAAAATGAACAACTCAGTGAGAAGGAAAACCGAGTTAGCTATTATTATTACTACGGTAATTTGCACCACCCTATATATATATATATAATATACTGTATATATATATATTGTTGTTGCATATGGAAATATGATAAGGAAAATCATTACTTAAAGGTTAATTTAGTCTATAAATAATTTGGAAAAAAATAACGTGATGCTTATGTATATATTTAAGTTCAGTTTTTACCCTCAATAATGATAATAATGGCGAATTTAATATTTGAAGTGAAGGGGGACAAAAATCAGTTTTGGAGACGAGAAGTGGTTTGACCTACATTCCAATCTCGCCTTTTGGATAGCCTCCGAGTGCTACACGTTTTTTTCCCGACAAGAGTAGATAGACACTTTCTGTTTGGCTTTAGAATAAATGAAAGCGATTCATGAATTATAGGTAAATTGAATATTATTCTTAGAGAAAATGTTATTGTAATAATGTACAATATAAAGAGTCCTGTGTATTTCTTTTATTATTAATATTATTAAGATGAATGATTTCTTTTGGTATGCCATGGATTAATTGTCTTGAGGGGTTATCTTTGAATGTAACCTACGTTTTTCACTCCACCTTAGACTTACAGTATACACAATAGACGCACGGGGGACTTATGTTTGAGTGTAATTAATTTTTAACAGTGATTTCAAAATAAAGTCAATAATGTGTTTGTGTGTTTGTACCGTCTTCAGTTTTTCGAGCATAAACTCTCTCTCTCTCTCTCTCTCTCTCTCTCTCTCTCTCTCTCCTTGTAACTCTCTGTATAAATAGAAATTAGATTCAGTTAAATATATACAAAGGACTGTCAAAAGTAAATAGACACAGTATACATTCTAAGGTGTTAGAATAAATGAAAGCGTTTCATGAATTATATGTGAATATTATTCTTAGAGAATATGTTATTGGAATGATTTCTTTTGCTAAGCCAATTGTCTAGTGTATTTCTTTTATTATTAATATTAAGTTGAACGACGTTTAAATAATTAGTTCTTTTGCTGAACAACTTTAAGGAGAAAGTCAATCTTGCCTTTAATAAATAAGTAGTTAAATTAAATGACGGTATCTGGTAACCCCTCCATACATAAATATAAACATTATTTGGCAAATCAACCTAATAAGGTATACCTGAACAATTAAAAACACTATTTGGCAACTCTTGTAAATAAAACAAATGGAGGTATCTAGCAACTCACCCTAATAATGTATACCTGAAAAATTAAAATAAATGGTGGTATCTGGTAACCCCCTCCATATATAAATAAGTGATATCTGGGAACTCACGATCCTCTATATAACCGCTGCTTGGCCCCTGGACGTTCATAATGCGTCTGACTCCGGTAGAATAATGAACTCTCTCTCTCTCCTTCTTAGGTTAAGGCTTAGGTTAGGTTTCCCTTTGGGGGGTGAGGGCATCCCAGCTTCTCCCCCAAAGACCTCCTCCGTCTCCTTTCTCTTCCTCTCTTAGGTTAAGGCTACCCCTTTTGGGGCAGGTCACCCTCCCTTCTCCCCCCGAAGCTCTCTCCCCTCTCCCCCTTGACAGCATTGAGTTGTTGCATAACCCTACCCCCCTTACATAAGCATTGCAACATTAACGTTGCACAACCCCCTTCATTGCACAAACCCCCACCCCTTTGTTGCATAATCCCTTTGCAACATTGCTCAATATTTGTAATTGCATTGCAGCATTCCTGCACTCTCCCATTTTGCGCCCATACTACTCGCGTTTTATCCTAGACATCTGAAAGATTTGAAAGACGTTATCGTAGGCCCCTTAACGAAGATTTTTAATCAGTCACTGGAAATGGGGATTATTCCTGAAAACTTCAAATTAACTAACGTCACGCCCATTTTCAAAAAAGGCGACCGCACAGTAGCTAGCAATTATAGGCCCATTAGCTTAACGTCAATTGTCGGTAAACTTTTGGAATCCGTAGTTAGGGATCGTATCATCGAACATTTAGAGAGTCGCGATTTGATTAATAGGAGTCAGCATGGGTTTCGACGCTATAGATCTTGTTTAACTAATTTGTTAGATTTTTATAACAAAATAGTGCGCGAATACGATAGGTATAGAGAAGCTGACGTTATTCATTTAGATTTTAAAAAAGCGTTCGATACAGTTCCGCGAGGAAAGATTAATTGAGAAGGTTAAAGCGCACGGTATACGCGGTAGCTAACTGGTTAGAAGAATGGCTTCGTGCTAGAAGACAGAGGGTCGTTGTTAATGGTAGTGAATCGGGGTGGTTGGATGTTGCTAGCGGTGTCCCACAGGGTTCAGTGTTAGTCCCATTGCTATTTGTAATTTACATTAACGACATAGATGTAGGATTGACTAGTAACGTGTCAAAATTCGCGGACGATACTAAAATAGGCGGTAAGGTTATTAACGAGGATGATAGAAATAGGCTCCAAGACGATGTAAATAGGATTATGGAGTGAACGGATAAGTGGCAGATGCAATTTAACGTCGACAAATGTAAAGTTTTGCATATAGGTTCTCGTAACAATAATTACACGGACACGATGGATGATAGAGAGTTAGCGAGCGTTGACGAGGAAGTAGATTTAGGCGTACGTGTATCTAAGGATTTAAAAGTTAGGAACCAGTGCCTGGAGTCTTGCGCAAAAGCTAATAGGATGTTAGGCTTCATAGCGCGTAATTTCGAATTTAAATCGAAGAATATTATATTGCCCCTTTACAAGTCCCTAGTCAGGCCTCATTTACAGTAGAATATGCCGTTCAGTTTTGGTGCCCGTATTTGCGTGAGGATATTGATAGGATACGAAGGGTTCAGCGTCGTGCCACGAAACTAATTCCGTCATTGCGCAACAAGCCTTATGAAGATAGGATTAAAGAGTTAGATTTGCATTCACTCGAAACTAGGAGATTAAGGGGGGGGGGAGCTTATTGAATTTTTCAAAATCGTTAATAAAATCGATAACGTAAATTTTGACAAACTGTTTACTCATTTTTTATAACAGCAATACTCGTAATAACGGATTTAAGTTGCGTGGCAGACGTTTCATTACTAATATCGCTAAAAACTTCTTTACGTTTAAAGTAATTGATAAATGGAATAATCTTCCCGCGTCAGTCGTGAACTCTATCAGCGTTAATATGTTTAGGAACCATTTAGATAGGCATTTTAAAAATATTAACGTTGTTTAAAATAAAAATCAATTGACAACAGAAGCTCTGAGGTGGTGGTCGCGGAGGATGAGTCTGTTGAAAATTAATGCCAGTTTGTGACATGCCAGCGTGTGATACCAGCAATAAAATTATTATTAAAAAAAAAAATTTGACTAACACAAACGTAGTTGTAGCTCGTAACGTAAACTAACCCACTTTTTGTTACACTTTACCGACTTTTTTTTTTCTTATCCTCTCCTTACTTGCACGTCTGGAACTCTCTTTGCTTGCATGTCTGTAGTTTGCATGGTATGACAGTGAGTTAAGACTGTGTTTGCATGGTTTGTAAGTGTTCTTATTTTACTTCTTTTCATCTTTCACCCCTTTCCTATTCTCTTCGACTATTTTTTCGACCTGTCGACAGTAGCTGGCGGATGATGATGGGGAGTCTTTCTTTCTCTTTTTCTGAATGAATTTTAACCAACGAATGATAGGTTTTGCAACTTATTTAACCCCTTATTCTCCTCTTTTAACCCCCTCCTCTTTCCTTTCTCTCGGGCTAACCTTAGAGTGGATCTAGGGTCTTTGTTAGCCTTAGCTTCTGTAGATCTGTAGATATATATACGAGTGTATATATATACATACTAGTAATGTAGCACAGAAACAACGTTTATAATAATAATAATAATGGGAAGAAGAAGAACAAGAAGAACAAGAAGAACGGAAAGAGAGTTAAAAGCAAATACCACAAGTGTGCTGATTAGAGCAAAAATATTACTTAGTCTATTTAATAGTCATATACGCAAACAATATAAAGTCTCAAAAATACAGCAGATAATGAAACTGAGTGCAATCGCTTTCATTTTTACACATTGTTCATTGTTACTACAGCAAAAACTGAAGCAGATTAAACTCAATTCAAATCAAAAACAATTTTTGGTACTTTCCTGTTATCCCAGACCCCAGACTTTTTGCCAGTTGCCAGACTTCAATTTTGACACAGAATATTTTCGTTAAAACTAACGAAAATATCACGACTTAACCTAACCAAATATCAAGGGCGTACAGTTTACCTAACTGGGCATTCAATTAACCTAATTAGTTGATAGGGTTATGTTAAGTCGTGATATTTTCGTTAGCGTTAACGAAAATATTCTGTGTTAAAAGTGAAGTCTCGCAACTGGAAAAAAGTCTAGGGTCCGGGATAACAGGAAAGCACCCAATTTTTTGTTTTAATATTCGTATTATCGAAAATAGAAAAAAGATTTATTAATTTAATTTTAAGTGAATTACATTTTATTTTATTTTTTATTCTAGGGGTAATTTATGTTTCAATTAAAAAGAGGTAAAATTCGATTAACCCGACGAATAACAGTCTTTTAATTAAAAGTTTAATTCATTTTTTCAGATTAACTTTTCTTGCACGGCTGAATAATAGTATTTGCATCAAACACACACAATGCATAGGTTTGTTGTTTTGTCAGAAACTGTACCAAGCCAAAGGCATTGACAAACTCAAGAATACCGTTTATACAACTTTGTATGTTTAAATCGTTATAATTTTAATACTTTATGATACAGATCTCATGAAAGAAACTCCAATTTCTGTACAAACGGTAATAAAGAGATTTTTTCAATCTCAATATATGTATAAAATGCACCATTCGCTTTTTCAATCTCAATATATGGATAAATTATTCCATCCGCTTTTTACAACTATATTTAAACAAATGCATGTTTAAACAGTTCTAACGCATTAAGACATCTTTGTAAATTGGGCTATATTAAAGTCTTATCTCTTACCAGACTGTCCACTCGATCATCGAAGATAAGCAGCAATTGGTTTAGGTAGTGCTCCAAAAACGCCAAGAGCCCGTGACTCAGAAACTCGTAAAACTGTAAACTTTGCCGTCATGTGATCTTAGAGCCTGTGAAGGAGTAAGCCCCAACATTTAATTTAATTAAAACTCATGCTATTCAGCATGTAGTTAATTATTTAACAGACAATTTGCGGGATCTGTACATCGACCTCATTATAACTTGTGGCTAATAATAATTCGTCATGCACATTTATGTATGTTTAATTATACGAGACAAGTCTGAAGACCTATATACATATATGTAGAAGCATAAGGGAAAATTTATTTTCCTCGCCTCCCTCACCTGGCTGTAAAATTTTCAAACACGTGACCAAGAACAGAACACAAAGGAACGTTTATTTTATTTCATTCTCGAAAATAAAATGCCAGTGCCAGTCCACTTCAGGTCGACCTAATTCGCTCTCACTTGCTCATTGCTCAGGCCTCCACCCCCTCTCTGCCTTCGTCGGAGAGCTGGCCTCCGTCCTTCAAAACTCCATTCACTCATACACGAAGTTAATCATTGTCGTTGAGGCTCGCTACTATTTCATCCTTCTGGAAGCAGCATTACTTCTGCAAGATGCAACTGGCGCCATCCGGTCCCTTTCACCTCACTTAACATTCTTTCCATTCGACCTGCGAAGCTACATTACCTTTCACCTAGATCTTATCACGCAGTCTGGCTTGTAGGCCCTTCTGTTTTCAGAATTATTTTCCTCATCAAAATCTCAGGTCTGTAAACCTCATATAGGTTACCAACTCATTTGGCCTACCGTTTACTCCCTCGTGTTAAACTACTTCTGCGTAGCCTACAAACTAAACATACTCCCAGCCTAGCCGAATAGGCTATCTTCAAAGTGTCCTCAGTATCTTTCAAGCTACTCACGCATTTACGACCGCAGTTAGGCCTATTCAGTTACTGTACCAATACTGCACTTTCATTACGTCAGTTATTATTCGCTTAATTACTTATTATGTGTTCAATAGCGTATATCTCATTACCTTAATTAGTTCTTGTCATTACTGTATCACTTAACTCTTATCCTTTACGAAAATCTTCCTTATTGCTAATAATCATTCATTGTAATATTGCACAAATTCAGTATAAATAATTGTTAATCACTGTGAACAAATAATTCATTTATTTTTCTAATTAAACGAAAAGCCACCAATTCATTCCTATCTCCTTATTAAATATTGTTATTAAATATCATTTCCATTTCTATTCATATATAGTGAGCCCACCGTTGTGCCACTCTCTCTCTCTGCGGAGTTATACCTCCGCAGGGGGTATAAAGGTTATGCACTCCGCAGGGGGTATAAAGGTTATGCACGTTCCTTCTGCCGTTGTAAACTTTATACTTGGGGTGTGACAGCCCTCCGGTCCCGAGTCGTGGGATTCTAGAGAAATTGGCTGCCAATTCCTTTAGGTTCTCTCTCTTTCGGGAGGGCGGGTGAAGTCTGTTGTACAAACCTGTCCCGTGGGTTACTAGGACCCCTTCCCATCCCACTCTGTCCTTTTAGCTTAGGTTAGGGATGTTCTCCTCTGACTGCAAAGAAAAACTTTTAGTATTGTCTTTTTCTCTACTGTTATGATTAGGACGCTACTGCTATCTCATGCGTGGGAAGAGAGGCTTGGAACCTCTATAAATAACACCATTTAACTTCAGTGGTAGGTAAATATTTAGAGGGGATAATAGCGAGTAGGATTGTTGACCATTTGGATTCCTACAAGCTACTTGGGGACTCCAACATGGGTTTAGATGGCATAGGTCGTGTCTCACCATCATGCTCGAGTTTTTCTACGTCATGTTGAGTGAGTATGATAAGAGTAGGGAGATTGATTAGAAGGCCTTTGATAAGGTACCTCACCGCCGGCTAATGGCCGAAGTGCGCGCGCTGGGTATTGGTGGGGAAGTAGGTAGGTGGATTGGAAACTGGCGAAAAATGCCACAAAGTTAATCCCTTTCGTTAGGCATATGGGCTACAATCGACGCTTATGTGACGCGGGTTCAAAGATGTCGATTTTAGAAGCATGTTTAGTTCAAATGATAACCCAACTCGCAACAATGGTTAGAAGTTGGATTTGAAATGATTTAGGACTAGTATATGTGGGAATTATTTTAACACGTTGATAGTTTAAGATTAAAACATAAGAAAACTCTGCAGGAGTTCGCTTGCACGGTGTCTCTGTGAGCAAGGTAAATATAGAGCTATTTATATATTCTCCACTTTCCTGTAAAATTTCCTTGGCTACTTTTCCAGGGTCAAGGTATTTTCTTCAACCTTTTTCCGTACCTGCCTCTGGTAGGGAGGGAGCGGAGGGTGGGGAGAGAGCCTTCTACTTTTCTATCCAGTTTTCTACTACTGCTAGGATAGTTGAAAGAAAAATAAACTTTTAATAACAGGAACAGTTCCTCAGTGGATCAGTTCAAGAAAAGGTTAGACCAAATCTTGCACACTATTTGAGTGTGTAGAAAATTTTCCCTGGCACCCGTTGCCATTGGTACCTCCTCGGTATGGGCCGCAAGGCCTTTTGAGGTACTTCTTTTCCTTGTAACTCCTTGTAACTCTCTCTCTCTCTCTCTCTCTCTCTCTCTCTCTCATATATATATATATATATATATGTATGTATATATATATATATATATATATATATATATATATATATATATATATACATACACAGGGTGGCGCAAAAGCCGCGCATCATAGGAATTTTCAGTGTTGATTGTAATACATTATTTTTTTGCTTTTAGGTAGGGGATGGCTGCGAAATTAACAATAGACGAGAGGGTGAGCTTGGTTTTAATGCATGGAATACCAGGTACTACAAATCGATGAATCGGTACAGAATTTAAATTCTGTACCGATTTATCTAGATCTAGCGAATTTGTTGCTAGATCTAGAGACCTTGTTCTCGATCTAGCTCCAAAATATAGGCTCTAGCGACTGGTGATTAATCTTTTGTATTCACTGAAAAAATCTAGCTAATTTTAATGACTTTTTAGGATTCTTTTAAGAAACTACCATTTTATAAGATGCAATTTAAAGTTTAATTACTTATTCTATAATTATAACTATATAAATTCTTACTATCTAATCAATACTTATCCTATAATTATAATTATATAATACAATTATTAATTAATTACAATTCTATAAATATAATTAATAATTATTAATTATGTTTATAGAATTATAATTAATTATAATTCTATAAATATAATTAATAAGCAATCTCTGACTCTAAGACATTATTGCACCATAGTTTATGATTGCATCATCTTTAATGTTGTCGCTATTTAACTTCGGCGCATCTCGCTCCGCACTTCTTAGAAATTTGGCGAATTAGTCATTGTTGTTACATGTCTTGGCTGTGGTCATAAAATTCAGTGGGATAGGCTTTAGAATAAATTATATTGGTGTCAAATTTTGTCATTTTAAACTTTTGTTGGGTCTTTACGGTTTTGTGGACTGCTATAGATTTTTATGAAACTTGGCAAATCAATTAGTTTGATTAGGTTAGGTTAGATTTAGTTAAGTTACGTTAGGTTAGGCTAGGCTAGTTGTAGTTAGATTGTTAGGTTTTGTAAAAATCTGTAGCAATTCGCCACACCGAAAAGGTTCTTTTTGTTATATTCTAGCCAAACTTTTTTTAATAATTGATATCATGGAAAATATAACAATATAGACAGAAATTTAGGACACAGTGGCTACAGGATGAACTATTTAAAAAGTGGTTAACTGCAGTACCTAATGATTCCAGTAAAGGACTGCAATTATTGTAAATGTGACGTCAATGCCAAACACATTGATCGAATTAAACATATAAATTCCAAAAAGCATAAGATTTCTGAGTCTATTTCCACATCTGGTGTTGATATGAGAACATATCTGATCTCCAAAACGGGTTTAGGAAAGTTAATCGCCCACAATTCACCGCCCACAATTCACTGCCCACAATTCATCGCTCATACATTTCACCGCAACACAATTCATCGCCCATACAATTCACGGAACATACATATATACATTTTATATATATGTATATCTTCACCTCAACAAAATAAGAATGAAAAAGAAAATGTTTGAAACAATGTTTATTTACTAAAACCACAACAAAGAAATGTGTCAAATATTTATTTATTAAAACCATACTCAATAAAAAGCATTTGCGAAAATTATGTCTATTATTTTATCGTGGTTACTTTTTTCAAAGGTATTTAGGTCTAAGCCTATCTCTCTTGATCTTTTAACGAACCTTTGTTTACAAAAAAGTTGATTTTGTTACTTACGTATCGGGACAACCAAACTGTTTATTGTATTTTTGCTGTCGTCATTTTCGTTTAAACTAACGAAAATATCACAACTTAACCTAACCAATCATCAAAGGCGTACAGTTGACCTAACCGGGCATTCAATTAACATAACCGGGCATTCAGTTGACCTAACCGGGCATTCAGTTGACCTAACCGGGCATTTTCCGTTTTATTTTGTCTAAAACACATTCTAATATGAAATATTATGAGCTATCCCTCTTATATATTCGACAATACAATGCTCTGAATCGCACAATTGCGATAATTTCTTTTTTTCTTTTGAGGTTCGTGGCCACCTATGCACTGTTCAATTCTGATTTCACTTAAAGTTTGTTATTTCTTAAGGCACTCCAGAAATTTCCAAATATTTGGATGATGGGCAGCAATCTGTTCTTCTGGGCGATGAATTGTGGACGGTGAATTGTCGGCGATGAATCATCCTGAGCGATGATTTGTGGGCGATGAATTATGGACGGTGAATTGTGGGCGATGATTTTTCCGGATACCCTCCAAAACATGTGATAAGACTGTGGCATGTGAGGCAATTATTGCATTATTTGTAAGTTCCCATTGTGCAATCCGTAACTGTGATAATTTGGTTGAACTTTGTAAGAATCATTTTACAGCTAATAATGTTTGATCTAATTTGAAGATGCATAGAATCAAACGCACAGAAATAATAAAAAATGTTTTAAGTGTTCATTTTAAAGAGGATTTAATCCATGACATAGGTGATGGAAAATTTAGTTTGTTGTTAGACGACTCAAATGACATTATCATCAATAAATTACTGGGGAACGCTATTATACATTACAGTCAAGTTCACAGTAAAATTATTCCCACATATTTAAGTCTTGTAGCTATTGAAAGGTGTGATGCTGATGGAATAGTCAGTGCTAGTAGTATGGGCTAAAAAATGGGAAAATGCAATTAAATTGTTGCAAAAGTTGGTCAATGTTGCAAAGGGGTAGGGGGATGCTGTAAAGGGGGGTTTACAACAAGGGGAGGGTGTATTGCAAGAGGGGGAGCGGGTTATGCAACAAAGGGGAGGGGTTATCCCCCAAGTTTCAATGAATGGGGGAGCTTTAGGGAAGAATGGAGCATGACCTCACCCCAAAGGGATAATTTTAACCTAAGAGAGAGAGAGAAATGAGGCGGAGGATGGTCTTTAGGGGAGAAGTAGGATGTCCTCACCCCCTAAAAGGAAACACTAACCTAAACCTTTAACTAAGAAGGAGAGAGAAGAGACCATGTGTTCGCCTTGCCCCAGCCAAACGCATGATGAGAGTCCAGGCGACCAGCAGCTGTTATACAGAGGGTCTGGAGTTGCCAGATACCACTATTTATTTAATTTTTATTTCTGGAACAACAGCATCTTCTGCAGCATTATTAATCCCATTTATATGGGGTCGCTGTTGCGAATACTTCTCCACTCCGCCCTATCCTGCGCCATCTCCTCCGTCAGGTTTTTCTCGCTCATGTCCATCCTGATGCGATCCTTCCACCTCATCCTCGGTCTTCCTCTCTTCCTCCCCCCGGGCACTTCCATAGATAATACTCTCCTCTCAACGTAGTTCTCGTCTCTTCTCATTACATACCCATACCATGCCATTCTTCTCTCTTGAGTCTTCTTTGAAATTCCCGTAACATTCATCACCCCCATGACTCTCTCGTTCCTTATCCTGTCTCTTCTAGCTACACCCCTCGATATTGTCCGCATGTCATTCTCTGGTTTTGGCAATAAGTTTTACGGCCGGATGCCCTTCCTGACGCCATCCTTCCTCTATATGCTGTATCTAAAACGATAATTTTGTTTCTTTTAGGAACGGTTATCAGTTAATGATTTATTTATTTATATATGATGAGTTTCCAAAGAGCACTATTTATTATATTTATTTATTTATATAAAGAGGGTCGCCAGATACCACCATTTATTTTAATTTTTATTTCTGGAACGGTTGCCAGTTATTGATTTTATTTATTTATATATGCAGGGTTGCCAGGTAGCACCACATATTTCAATTATATTATTATTAAAGGCAAGAGCGAGGGAGACGTTCTCCTTAAATTTGCTCAGCAAAAGAACTAATTAAAGCACATTATTTATTTAATTAACAATAAAAGAAAAATGAAAGCAAAACTAACAGTACACACTTTATATATATGTCGCGCATAGGTTGTGCGAGCCTATGCCCGCTTGCGACTTTTTAGGGTTAATGCACTTTGGACAATCCAACGAAGGTGGTCCTTGTTGGGTAAGCTCGGCCTTAGCCGAGAGCATCCGAGTACCAATGAACAGTTTCTACTAGGTTTTTTCCCGAAGGGGTGAATGGAAACACTTCACTTCAAAAATTGGAGTTTTAGTTCACTCATAAATTTTTATTCACAAAGTATATACAGAACGAGGCACTTATAATCAGAAGTTTACAGGGGGAGAGGTTTTACCTCTTACAACAACAACTCAAGCAGTAATTTACAGGGGTAGAGGTTCGACCCGTTTGACAATAGTTAAGGTAGGAATTGAAAGCGAGGAGGCTTGTCCTCCTCGAGTAAGAGTTACGGCAGGAATTTAAAATGAGGAGGCTTGGCCTCCTTGGTCTAAGCCTCAGGCAGGAACCTAGAGTGGGAGAGGTGCAACCTCTGGTATGAAGGGGCCAGGCAGGAATTTAAGGCGAGGGGGGCTCGGCCTCCTCGGGTAAAGTCTCAGGCAGGAATTTAAAATGAGAGAGGTGCAACCTCGGGCAACAACGGGACAGGCAGGAATGATTTAATTTACAATACAAGAAATAAATAAGCCTCAGTTTTGGGGGAATGCAGTCGAAGGTTAAGCTCCCACTTTAGCTGGAGAGCTACAGAATTCTGATGTTAAGCATAATTTAAGTAAAAAGTTAACAAAAAAATTACTAATTTTTGTAAGGTTTACACTTTTGGGTGGCGACATAATGTCGGGGACCGACATGTACCGAGTACATTCAGTACATAAATTACATACATTAATTACCGTTAATTACAATTTTAGCAATTTGTTAATTGACATATCTAATACTGAAGTAATCTGAATAGGTAACACAACTTAAATAATGAAGGAGAGTTCTCCGTTGTTTTATAATTTAAAGGGGATTAACAACAATGTTATATATATTTATAGTTAACAGTGATTACGCCAAATTATGTCAAATATTATTAGAAGAATGGTTGGTTATTATAGTTTGAAAGTCCAATTAGCCAGCGATGAGGAAAGCGGAGAAAAAATACGGTGTACTTTTCATTTGAAAGTACACGGACATTAATGATAACGTAACACATAAGTAACGGAATTTGAATGACAATTAGGTAGAAGTAATAAGTACAGGTAATGAGAACGTGGATAACTATGTGCCTAAGTAGATAATAACCAGTAGCCTGGCAGGGAACAATATGGTATATTATAATAATATAACATCACATCTTAACGTTATAAATTGGTAGCAGAAGCAAGAGAGAAGAGTCCGAATTCAGAGGCTCGCTTTTGACGACGTAATCGGAATTCGAACATTCGTCTCAGCAATAATAAACAACTTGCGAGAGGTGAAATAATAAAAAAAATAAAACATAAAAAGAATACATGTACGTAATTATGATCGTCAAGGGACATGTACGACTGCACAAAGTAGTGTACACATATCATTCGTCACACAATAGGTTGTGTGCGTAATATAGACACGAGCAAACAGACTGATAAGTTGATAGGGCATAAGTAGACAATAGGTAGATGAATGAATAAGTAATAATATTAATAAAGGATAGCGGACAAGAAAGAACATGGATGTATGAATGAGTATGGTTGAGTAATGAGTATGGTTGAATAATATTTATATTGCATAACACCAGACAGGACACAACATATAAGTAATGACTTATAGAGAGTGAGGTTTTTATTATTATTAAAGAATTTACCATACATTGAATACGAACGATACCCACATACTAAACACGTGATTCAGTATTCAAGGTATGAAAGGAAATTAAGTTACTTTAGGACGCCAGAGTGATTTACTCTGTACGTACAGTATACAGTAAGTCATTATTTGGGAGAGATCAAAGGAGACGAATTAGAGAGGCACAGCTAAGGGAGGGACATTCGCTGTTTACAGCGAACTTCTAATGGCACAAACATGGATACTGTTCAACCATAGAAATGGTAAATCGCATGGTTGTGACATATATATATATATATATATATATATATATATATATATATATCGTAAAGAACGACGCTTGTATAGGAGATATTCCGCGCAAGACGAGAGAGAGAAACGGAACAAATGAAAAAATGAAGTACCACCTGGGAATCGAACCCGGGATCTTCCGATTGCCGGTCAGACGCGATACCATTACACCATGGACTTCACTCTTCCAAATGCCGTAATTCTTCTACATACTCGCAGAAACCAATGCCCCAAGGGGGCACCTCCCGCATGCCGTAACATTATATACATTCAACTGCAAAGAACACGCAGTATAAATAACGTAAAGAACGACGCTTGTATAGGAGATATTCCGCGCAAGACGAGAGAGAGAAAACGGAACAAATGAAAAAATGAAGTACCACCTGGGAATCGAACCCGGGTTCGATTCCCAGGTGGTACTTCATTTTTTCATTTGTTCCGTTTTCTCTCTCTCGTCTTGCGCGGAATATCTCCTATACAAGCGTCGTTCTTTACGTTATTTATACTGCGTGTTCTTTGCAGTTGAATGTATATAATGTTACGGCATGCGGGAGGTGCCCCCTTGGGGCATTGGTTTCTGCGAGTATGTAGAAGAATTACGGCATTTGGAAGAGTGAAGTCCATGGTGTAATGGTATCGCGTCTGACCGGCAATCGGAAGATCCCGGGTTCGATTCCCAGGTGGTACTTCATTTTTTCATTTGTTCCGTTTTCTCTCTCTCGTCTTGCGCGGAATATCTCCTATACAAGCGTCGTTCTTTACGTTATTTATACTGCGTGTTCTTTGCAGTTGAATGTATATAATGTTACGGTATGCGGGAGGTGCCCCCTTGGGGCATTGGTTTCTGCGAGTATGTAGAAGAATTACGGCATTTGGAAGAGTGAAGTCCATGGTGTAATGGTATCGCGTCTGACCGGCAATCGGAAGATCCCGGGTTCGATTCCCAGGTGGTACTTCATTTTTTCATTTGTTCCGTTTTCTCTCTCTCGTCTTGCGCGGAATATCTCCTATACAAGCGTCGTTCTTTACGTTATTTATACTGCGTGTTCTTTGCAGTTGAATGTATATAATGTTACGGCATGCGGGAGGTGCCCCCTTGGGGCATTGGTTTCTGCGAGTATGTAGAAGAATTACGGCATTTGGAAGAGTGAAGTCCATGGTGTAATGGTATCGCGTCTGACCGGCAATCGGAAGATCCCGGGTTCGATTCCCAGGTGGTACTTCATTTTTTCATTTGTTCCGTTCTTTCTCTCTCGTCTTGCGCGGAATATCTCCTATACAAGCGTCGTTCTTTACGTTATTTATACTGCGTGTTCTTTGCAGTTGAATGTATATAATGTTACGGCATGCGGGAGGTGCCCCCTTGGGGCATTGGTTTCTGCGAGTATGTAGAAGAATTACGGCATTTGGAAGAGTGAAGTCCATGGTGTAATGGTATCGCGTCTGACCGGCAATCGGAAGATCCCGGGTTCGATTCCCAGGTGGTACTTCATTTTTTCATTTGTTCCGTTTTCTCTCGTCTTGCGCGGAATATCTCCTATACAAGCGTCGTTCTTTACGTTATTTATACTGCGTGTTCTTTGCAGTTGAATGTATATATATATATATATATATATATGGGAATGAACTCAGAATGGTTCCCTGAGGTTTTTTATGATACACACAGACCGTGTATGGAAAAACCTCAGGGAACCATTCTGAGTTCATTCCCATCATGAAACGGACATGTTATGTGCCTTGAAAAGTGGACGCTCAATTCTGCCAGTTGAGGTTTAAGTTTTGGTTTATGGCTAAAAATATAATAGTTACCCCTTTTTTCTATGTATTCAATCTGACGTGAAGGCAGTGAGTATTATGCTTATATTGAGGTTCTAAATGTAGCTGGGCTAGGCTGCTTTAAACCCTAGTTCCTGTCCCAAAGCTGGATCCTATCTGCTTTGCAGATAGCTAGTAAGGGGAGCTATATTTTTGAGACCTGTTTGCGAGTGACCCGTTGCCCACGTCGGGCTAGCATCATGAAAAAGAAAAAACTATAGTATTTGTCGTTTACCATTACTTATTCGGACTATAGTGGATTTAATTTTCCTAGAAGAGTTCCTTGTTCCATGCACGGTCTGTGTGTATCACATATATATATATATATATATATATATACACATTCTATAATTTTATGAAGAAAATTCATCAAAATCAAAGTAATTGCAAAGAAGAGTTTTAATTATAATATTTATTGAAGGCAAGAGCGAGGTAAATGTTCTCCTTAAATTTGCTCAGCAAAAGAACTAATTGAAACTCATTATTTATTTAATTAACAATAAAAGAAAAATGCAAGCAAAATAACAGTACACACTTTGGCCGCAGCCAGACGCATAATGAGAGTTCATCCGAGCGCCAGCTCTCTTATGAGATGTAAATCACCAGTCGGCTTAGAAGCCGTAAATGGCTTGTTCAGGAGTACGTTATTAGGGTTGAGTTGACAGAGTCCGCTATTTATTTAAGTAAAGCAGATACTCTTGACAGTTGGTTTAGAAATCCGCAAGTCGGTTTAGAAGGCGAAACCAGCCATTTGGTACACATATATATATAACTAAATAATATCGTTTATATATACAACCAAAAGAATTAACTAAAACACCATTACATCATTCTGTATATTTAGACGAATCATTGGAAGCAGTTTCAGGAAATATATAGAAAATAAATATACAATCAAATTAGTTCGTTCTATACAAACGTTAGAATACATGTAATAAAAAATAAATAAAAAATAATAATATAAGAACTACACATTTTTAAACGATAGAATTATATATATATATATATATATATATAATAAAAATAATAATAATAAAATAAATACACAGTTTTAAACGATGGAATATATATGATAAAAAATAAAATAAATAAAATAATAATATAAGAAATGCACAGTTTTAAACGATGGAGAATAACCATCAATAATCTATATATAAAATTATATTAAATAACACTGGCCAACAAAATGAAACTTTTTCTCATCACAAACATGATCACACTTTTCTTAATGCATTTTTCGCGCTGATTCCGAATCTGGTTTTATTATTTTTCTAGCACGTATATTTATATAGATACACTGGTTTTGATATTTTTAAGTTTTTGATATTGCTATAAGACAGTGATGGCGAACCTTTTTATCCAAGTGTGCCAAAATTCGTGTTTTTTAAATAATGATATTGTTGGCGTGTCACTTGCATACATGCATTTTAAATTTAACTACAAAATCATAGATAGCTGACTTATTAATCGAAAGTACTAGGCTATTCAACTATTCGGGTGGGGGTGAGGGAGTCATAATTTGCACATATGATGGAGTCTCGGGTGGTAATAATGATAGTATAATTAAAAATAGGCTAACTATAAAATAGATTTCTTTCAATGGGACAAAACCAACAATCGCCTTAATTGAAAATGATCGTAGACAATTTATTGCAGTTTTTCATCAGAATACCAAAAATTTTCAACATCCATCGCGTGTCACCTGTAACCCTGCGGCGTGTCATAGGTTCGCCATCACTGCTATAAGATCACACTTAGGAATGCTAAACAACAAATACATCATATACCTTATTCAATGTACTTATAAATAAAGAATATATACATTATTTTATTAAAAGCGCTGTGAGTGTGATTTCCTTTTGTAAATTTGGCCTGGATTGTCACGATACAGCATCCAACAATGGTCCGCCATCATGCTTTCATTCCAATATCCTTGGTAGCGCTTCTCCATCATCTGAATATCTTGATGGAAGCGCTCTCCTTGCTCGTCACTCACTGCACCAAAGTTTTCAGGAAAGAAATCTAAGTGGGAATGCAGGAAGTGAATTTTTAACGACATTCGACACTCCATTTCTTTGAAGGCATCAAGGAGGTTCTTGACTCCATCCTTATACGGAGGTGACTTGCTGCTTCCAAGAAAGTTTTCACATATCCATTTGAACGCCAGCCAAGCCTTCAATTCCAGCGGACTTAGGACTTTTTCAAATTCAGTGTCATTCAAAACCTCCCTTATTTGTGGCCCAACAAAAATTCTTCCTTCAATTTTGCTGCAGTAACCTTCGGAAATTTCCTTGAAAGGTATTGGAACCCTTCAGAATTGACTTTACCCATTGCTTTAAACAAAATTCTTCATTAAACCAAGTTTAATGTGAAGAGGTGGCAGATAGATCTTTTGGGGATCCACTAAAGGGACAGACTGGACATTGCTTATCCTGGGACATATGTATAACCTAAGTGGCCAGTCACTTTTGGTGTAGTGTTCTATAGTGGCGCGACTGTCCCACAGGCAAAGGAAACAACAAATTTTGTGAATCCTGACTGCATACCCATAAGCATTCCTATAACTTTTAGATCTCTACAAACATTCCTTGATGACTGTCGTATTTGATTGCCTTAAGTAGTATATCCATATTGTCATATGTCTCTTTTAGATGGACGAATGGGCAATGGGGATGGATGGCATTATATTACCATTATGCAAAAGAATTGCTTTCAGGCTTCTCTGCGACGAATCAATAAAAGGCGCCACTCAGATGCCACATACGTCTAAGATATGGCTGTAAATAGTCCATTGATGTCATGGCAATAACAGAGAGGACCTTCTACTGAAAAGAATGATGTTAATTCAAAATTCCGCTTTCGGTAGTAACTATATACGAACATTGTTCTCAAGTAAATTGTTCTCCTTTAGTCTTGAGGCGAGAAGCTCTGTTTTCTCTTTAGACAGCGATAAGTCTCTAACAAGATCATTCAACTGTCCTTGGGTGTTAACTTTTTAGGCTCTAAATGTCTACCTTCAAAAGTGTACTCTGGTTCTGTAGATGGTCCGGAAACGCCAGTTGCACCTTCATCACTTTCCATGTCATCTATGATAGAATCTAGCTCTATCACTTGGGGGATTGGAATGGGCATGTTTCATCATGTTTTACTGGTCTACGTGCTGAATCCAAGTTGGATATACAATCTGGTGTTTGTTCTTGGCAGAAAACCCCATTAAGTTCACACTACAAAAATAACAGTCTTCATGATGATCTCTCGGCTCCCTCCATATCATGGGTATGGCAAATGGCATTGAAGCTTTCTTTTGTTAAGCCAATCACGTAATCCATTTGAACAGCCAGAACAGATTTGATGTGGCGCCCATGGTTTATCTTGGTCACCTAGATGGCAACCAAAGTATAGCTTGTATATTTTCTTAATGTCGGTTGTAATACTTCTCGCTGTGTTTTAGTTGTCAACTGGCCGCATACGAAACAGAACTTGTCGGGGTCATTCTACATTGTCGAGGCATGTTGACTGACTAGCAAACTATAAATTCAAAAAAAATGTACACCAACTTCACACAACAAGTTCTTGGACTGGACTGATCTTTTGACACACAAAGCACGGCGTTGTTGCCTGAATCACAATGCTGCTAGACGTAAAAGCTCACACCTGAAATACATAAGATGTATAATTAAGATAATTGAAATAAATAAGATGAATAAACTAAAAAAAACACAGTAAAATAAACACAATCAAATGTTGAAATATTAGTATTTTGCCTATTTAAAATGGTTAAATCTGTGTAGTTATATATATGCCTTCATCTTGAAAACTATACGTGCTAGAAAACATCTGAATGCGGTTGTGGAATCAGCGTGAAAAATGCTATCCAGCCACCACAAATTTTACTCTGATGAAAAATCTTTGTTGACCAGTGTAATTAAATATATTGAAAATAATATATAAGGTTGTAACATATATTCTGCTCGATTGTTTAGTTCATTCAGAACAAAAATTAAAGGACTTATAAGGACAAATTTGTCCGAATTTTTAGTTTATTCACAACAAAAATTAAATTACATAATGACAATTTAATATAAGTCCCTTCTTTTTCTATAACATCCTCCCACCTGTAGAAAAGTTTTTTTATGCCACGTTTGAAGATATCCCATGGTTTCGAGTTAAAAAAGCGATCACTTCGTTTTCGATAGCTTCCCTGGATTGCAACTTTTGTCCATCTAGGTGGTGTTGCAGAATTCTGAATAAATGGTAGTCTGAAGGTGCGATGTTCGGAGAATAAAGTGGATGAGGCATTTTTTCCCAACCGAATGCCTCCAATTGGGCAGTGGTGATTCGAGCAGTGTGAGGGCGCGCGTTATCCTGGTGGAATGGAACACCTCTGCGATTAATTAATGCAGGACGTTTTTCTTGTAATGCCATCTTCAATCGTTGGAGTTGTTGGCGGTAGACTTCAGCTGTGATTGTTTGGTTATCTGGCAGAAGCTCAAAATGAATAATTCCTTGCATATCCCACCAAACGCATAGCAAAACTTTCTTTGGATGGGGTCCATTCCTTGGCTGAGTTTCAGGCTTTGTTTCACGGCTAAGCCACTGATGTCGACGCTTAATATTGTTAAAGAGGACCCATTTCTCATCCCCATTGATGATCCGATTCAAAAACGGTGCCTGCAGTTGCCGAGAATGCAGTGATGTGCAAATATCGATTCGATGTTGAAGATTCGCTTGTGATAAATCATGCGGAATCCATTTTCCAACTTCACTACTTTTCCAAACAGCTTCAATTGACGATGAATGGTCATATGGCTAACGCCGAGTTGCAGGCCAAATTCTCTTACAGTTACCGTTGGGTTTTCCTCCACTGTTTCTTTCAGCAACTCTTCGTCTAACTCATTTGGTCGTCCTGTTCGTTGATAAACTTTCAGACTGAAATCTTCATTTCTGAACTTCTCAAACCATCTCCTACACATCCATTGCTCACAACATCATTTCCATAAACTCTTTGACTGTTTCTTGCGGATTCACTAGCGTTAGATCGTTTATGGAACGCATACAGCATCACATGTCGAATATGCTCTTTCGTAGGCTCCATGTTTTTCAATTACTCTAATATCGTAGGAGTGGCGTTGTAACTGTATGAAAAACACCAGAGAAAATTTTCATTAGCCTAATCCTACACTAGCCTAAGCCTACACTAGCCTAAGTCATTCTGTATCGTGATAAAACCTGTGCGAACCTGTCGCCGCGTGTATTTTGTAACATTTCTAAAACTATTTCACATTATTTTGAGGTTATTCTATTATCTATCGTCCGTTTTCTAATCAAGCAGAATTTATGTTACAGCATGATACATCAAAATACATACACTTTATGTTCTACTCCGCTTAACTAAAACACTAAACTCGAACGTAATCGAGTCTACAGTTGCATCTTTGTTGCTTTCCACTACGCAATGAATAAGATTTAACATTACTTCACTGCTCAAGTTATAGGGATACCTACACTCGATGTAAATGGCCTTCATATCGTTCAATACTATTTTTGTGCCCACTTTACATTCGGCTGGCTAGTTATCTTTAAACACGGCTAGAACACATTCAAAAGCACGTACAAAGCGGTCATCATTAGCCACAACATCAATATTAAAAACAAGTTTATAAACACTCCTTTCCAATCGAGTTTATTCTTACCGATCCGAGCTTTTCAATCGTGATCTCATCTTCAAATGCATAGCGGCAGTTGAAATAATCTTCTAACTCGTAACGACAGCTGCTCACGATATAAAGAAATAGTTCTTCTGGGTGAACGGTGTAGGCGAGCTCCGCCCTGTACCGCTCAAGTTCTTTGTACCAAAGTTTATGATATTTCAAAGAGTCAGTCTAAACCTTTTAAATAAGTATCCAGCTCTAGACCATTCTCGCCTTGTTCAGTCCTACACTCGGTAAACCCGTCCAGCAGAGCGGTGTATGCGTATTGAAGAACCGTATCAAAATAAAGCATATCTGTAACACGCGCTTCTAATATAGGCTTCAGCTTGCGGAAACCGACGATTTCAAACATTCTGTCGAGGATAAAACGGTTTCGCGTTGGGACAAGAACGTTATTATCGGAAGCATTCTTCCACACCAATCGCATATCAATGCATGGCTGATCGTTATTTATGATATATACAACGTACAAACAATGGCATATGAGGGGCTGTCATTAATCTGCTCTCTTCTTGTACCTACACCTGCAGGTATTTTAAAACGATCCTAACTCCACTTCTCAACTACCACGAAGACTCTATTCATCTCCTCAACACTTAAATAAACAATATTTCGTTTACCAGATTTTGTTTGTCTACAAGTTGTTTCAAGTACATAGTTAATGGCTCCGGTTTTACGCCTGAACACGCGCAATGATTTCGTCACGGACACATCGAACAATACATTGAGAATACTGCGCAAAGGAAGTTCCATCGTATTCGAGGAGTGCACGTCCAATCTTTTCAAGCTCTGAGATGACTATGAGCCACATGCAACGGATCGGCTCGACGGGAGGAGTGAGTCACACCATAAGCTGATGAATCGTGTACGGCGTTGTTCCAACGTGAAAGAGAATACTTATATCCCATTATACTTGGTAGGTGTTTTGAGAAATTTTCCACCTGCGATACATGAAGCAATACCGGTTTTAATGTTTTATTCCTCCCACTCCACAGAATACGCACCAGACATTTTCGATCAATGGGATTTTCACGAACTAAACACATTTTATTCACACTCCGGCGCACTATTTGAGAGAAACATATGACCATATTTTTCATTTTTGCTTAGCAGACGATACTCGTCTCTAAATTCTGTTAAAAACTCACGCAGGCCTTTAGCCACAACCTCACTACAAGCTTCATGATATATATTAATGTAGTGGAAAAAATACTTAAGATTCTCCATTATGACAAGATTTACATTCTCAGTCGCGGGGTATGCGTTCTCGGTATGATCCAACATGACGTAATATCGCTTGTCACACCACTCATCAACAAAACTCACTAATCATAACCGTTGCTTCTCTTCTGCACGTGTTGCTTATTCCACTTCACGGTATATGTAAGCTTTTATAAAATTTAGTCCTACAACATAGTTCAATACATCGCCTGTACTACGAAATCCTGCAATGCCCTCTCTCCAGAATAGCCGTAGAGTATTTGTACCTCTTGTTCATCAAGCTTCGCACGATTCATTGTAGCCTTAAAAGTATCAAACGAGGGTGGAATAGGGAGCCATTGAATATCCACCACATCTTCACACTTTGTCGAATACCACTTCATAAACGTTGAACACGCAATATTAAAGGTAGCCATTACTATTTTTCGTCTACGTGGGATTTCGTCAAATACGCGGCTGAGATCCAGGGCTTACAACGGTCAACTGAGCACGCAGGGTAGAGATATGCCCAGGAATTAGCAGGAGTTACGTGACCACTGTTCGATCATACAGGGGCGGAGCTTAGAACTTTCTCATGTACACACACACACACACACACAAAGGGGAAAGTGAAACGCTAACTGAAACACGATTTATTTAATAAACATATCATCGAATTATTCAAGGTATATATTTACATCTTTTTACACCAAGAAATACAAAAATATGTAACGCGGTAAACTCGATACGCTTACAAACTCAAGGCTGCTCCAAAAAGGCTAGAATGGAATGCGATTTGACACACGCCTCCAAAAACTCGTTTCCGTCTCATCTCGCGCGTATTATTATTATTATTATTATTATTATTATTATTATTATTACCATTATTATTACCATTATACATTTTTTCGAAATCAACACACACGCAGTTTGGAAATACTCAACAGTTGGAATTGATTAAAATTACTGTTGTTAGATAAACAACGAGCTGAGGAATGACACACACAACACACACACACACACACACACACACACACACACATTATTGATTTTATTTAGAAATCACTGTTGAAAATGATAATTATCTGAAAAAAACTTAAATGAATTTCTATTTGCATCAGTTTAACAGACAATCAGTCAGGAAATGGCGCAGCGCTCAACCCAAATGATGCATACAATTGTCCTAACTCTTGTATTATTATTGTTATTATTATTATTATTATTATTATTATTATTATTATTACGTGCGGTGATTTCACGAAGGTCAAGTTTATCGCCCTTCCTCTCGAGTTGGCCTGATGAAGTAGTGAGTTGGCTTCTTGTACTCTCCACCTCACAAGGCCAGGTACACCCGGCTCATTGGGGCTTGTTCTGTACCATGCATCTAATATTCTTTTCTATCCCATGAATTTTAGGTACTCCCTTTTTCCGTACCGTAACAGTTGAAATTTTTCAGTTAAACTTCATATTCTTCTATCTCGACAAACATTCTGATTGTAGAGATCCTACAACCTGTAGGTTTCTTACTTTTCTACTGATCTTTGTGTCATCGGCAAAGGGTGGTACTGCGCTGTCTCTGATAATGTACTCATCTATGTCAGTTAATATGATTATGAAGAGTAGCTCCGATAATATTGTTTCCTGTGGTACTGTGCTGAGGGGCTCTGATGAAGATATTCCTGTAACGACTTGCCGCCCCTCAAATTATGTCCTTTCCCTATTCAAAATGGGGAAAGTTAAGGATCAAGCAGAGAGTAGTATGCTTTCAAATATATAATAATGCAAAATATGTGAAAGCATCGTGACAGAGCGTGCAAGTGAGCAATTCACTCATACACCTTGCGAAGTGATCATTGAAATTAAATCTAGGAGTGAATGAACCGATAAAGATACCATTATTCGTGAACGTGGCCAATCAGGACTTCAATGTCCAAAGCGTGGGTCCGTTATATCGGTTTTACGATTGGTACACAAATTTAACATATGACCGCCCAGTTACATTGACAGCCAGTCAGCAACCTACGGACCTCTATTAGTCTTTTTGGGGTAGTGCTTGAGGATCATGCCTATAAAAGTGAGTATTTTCAGCTGGAACTCACAGCAGTTATTTTCACCAGTGAATAAACAAACACATTCACTCCGTCATGAGTCATTCACAAGAACTTTATAGTTTACCAGCTTTATATAAAGATGGAGACACTGTCGCGGTCTCTATAATTAATCCTTTTAACGCAGCTTACAGGGACGCATTATTTCCAACGCAAACCGTTGATGATATTTGCAATGACGCTCCTTACGATCCGGCGCAAGGGATTGCCGTTGAAATGTAAGTAATTATGTGCCTGTAATTTTATTTTTTGTAGCCAATTATTCGCGAACTTGTTATTTATTTTAGTGTGCTTGTCTTTAGGAGAAAGCTTTTGAGCATTGTTCTGTGTTTCGATTATTTCATCATATATAAAATATATATATATATATATATATATATATATATATATATATATATATATATATAGGGTGATTTAGCAAAGAGTACATTAAATTGGAGGATGAAATCCTTGGATAATTCTAAACAACAATGTCTATATGGTAAAATGTCAGATTCTGCAGTTTCCATGTTACAATACATTTAAGATGTATTAATGAGAGTGAATGTGAAGTGAAACCCCCGTAGCTTTTTGTAATCATTTATTCACAGATCTCTACAGTGTGACCCCTCTTTGTTACAACCTAAAGGAAATGTTCAAAGTTGCCCCCTTCTGCCTCACTGCAGGCCTGTACACGTCGTACCATTGAATGTCTGACGCGTTCCAGAATGCTCGGACTATTTTTAATTTGCTCGCACCTGTCACGAAGACGTGGCCATAATTCCTCTTTTGTTTGACCCCCCTAGGGAGGGGGAGGAGGAGGGGAGGTAATGTGGACTGGCTGGTGTGCGCCCCAGACCACTCCCATCTTTACCACAGGACGGGGCGGACCCATATCACCATCCGCTGTGTGGGAGGATACGTCGTATTACAGGTTTTTACTGATTTGATTGCCAAGTTTGTAGATCATACAATTATTCCTGAATTGGCTATTGTTTACATGTTATGCCAATCTGTACTGAAGTGATAAGGTAATGTTGTGGTATTTCCTAACATCGTAACTGCACCTCGTAATTGTATCTATCACTATCTGTTATCTTACTTCTGTAGGTCACGGTCAGGTGCCGTATTAGAGTGCACTACAACATGAAGCAGTCCGCAGATGGTGAATATGCTGATATGCACCTTGTGTTAGGGGCAGCAGGTGGAAATGCTGCACAGGCTGTACGAATGTATGAAGAACGGTATCCAAACCGAAGGCTGCCAAACCCCCGAACATTCATCGCTGTTGATAGGAGGCTGAGGGAAAGGGGATCTTTCCATCGATTTACAGCAGATATTGGAGGACATAACCGACACAGGGACGCCACAGACGAGCAAATTCTGAATCTGGTAGATGATTCATCTACTAGTACACGAACAGTTGGAGCTGTTGTGCATGTGCCACAGTCAGCCGTTTGGAGGTGCCTGCATACAAACCTCCTGTACCCATATCATTATCAGAAGGTCCAAGGGTTGGATCCTGACGACTATCCACGACGGATCGAATTCTGTCAGTGGCTTTTACGACACCATGCTGTTGATCCTCGGTTCACTAGTAATGTTTTATTCACAGATGAGGCAACATTCGCAAGAGATGGTACTTTCAACACTCACAACATGCATACATGGGCGGAGGATAACCCTCACTCAACAGTACGTAGAGCACACCAGGTGAGGTTTTCAATAAACGTATGGGCTGGCATTATTGGAAATAACATTATCGGCCCGTATCTGCTACCACAGTGGCTGACCGGAGACGTCTACAGGCATTTCCTCGAGGAGACACTGCCAGTGCTACTTGAAGATGTGCCACTGCAACTACGACGTCGTATGTGGTTCATGCATGATGGCTCACCTGCCCCATTTTGCCCGAGTATCAAGGGAATATCTGGATACTGTTTATCCCAACAGGTGGATAGGGCGTGGTGGCCCCGTTCCCTGCCACCCCGCTCCCCAGGTCTTAACCCTTTGGATTTCTACCTGTGGTGCCATTTAAAGACGTTGGTGTATGATACAGAGGTTCAAACAAGAGAGGTATTATGGCCACGTGTTCGTGACAGGTGCGAGCAAATTAAATATAGTCCAGGCATTCTGGAACGCGTCAGACATTCAATGGTACGACGTGTACAGGCCTGCATTGAGGCAGAAGGGGGCAACTTTGAACATTTCCTTTAGGTTGCAACAAAGAGGGGTCACACTGTAGAGATCTGTGAATAAATGATTAAAAAACCTACGGCGGTTTCACATCATATTCACTCTCATTAATACAACATCTTAAATGTATTGTAACATGGAAACTATGCAGAATCTGACATTTTACCATAGAGACATTGTTGTTTAGAATTATCCAAGGATTTCATCCTCCAACTTAATGTACTCTTTGCTGAATCACCCTCTGTGTGTGTATATATATATATATATATAATATATATATATTTTTTTTTTAACTGCAAACAACACAGAGTATAATGTAAAGAACGACGCTTGTGTAGAAGAGCGTTCCGCACAAGATGAGGAGGGAGAACAAGCAAATGGAAAATGAGGTACCTCCCAGGAATCGAACCCGAGTTCATCCAATTGCCGGTCGGATATGTTAACCACTACACCAAGGACCCCGATTAGTCAGTATTCGTAATGTAAAGAACGATGCTTGTGTAGAAAAGCGTTCCGCACATGATGAGGAGGGAGAACAAGCAAATGAAAAATGGGGTACCTCCCAGGAATCGAACCCGGGATCATCCAATTGCCGGTCGGATATGTTAACCACTACACCAAGGACCCCGCTTCCATACAAGTGTCGTTCTTTACATTAATTATACTGTGTGTTGTTTGCAGTTAAAATGTATATATATGCACGGCATGCGAAGGTGCCCCCTCAGGGCATTTGATTCCACTCGTATGTAGGAGAATTACGAGTACTGACTAATAGGGGTCCTTGGTGTAGTGGTTAACATATCCGACCGGCAATTGGATGTTCCCGGGTTCGATTCCTGGGAGGTACCTCATTTTTCATTTGCTTGTTCTCCTTCCTCATCTTGTGCGGAACGCTCTTCTACACAAGCGTCGTTCTTTACATATGTATATATATATATATATATGGAGGGTGGTACTAATTTATGTCCTTACATTTTAATATAAAATGCTTCATTTAAATAGCAGGTATCCGCAATTTTTCATTATAGACTAGTTTGCAATTAATATTATGCTAAAGTCCTGTCTTGATATTCATCAAAATTCGTTGAAATTTTTTAAAAACTTATAACATTCCATTGCAAGTTTTAAATAATTTTATAAATTCCATAATAAATTAATTTAAAGTGTTATTCGGCATTTTCTCTTGAAGGGCCACAAACTTCTCTGAGCATTTCGAAGATATTTGGTATTTCACATTTTAACTCTCGTACTATATGTATACTCTGTGTATGTTTGAAACAATTGGGTTTTTATTAAAAAAAGATTCAGGAAATGTTTGAACTAATCAAATTAATTATCCTTTCGCTTTAAAGGTCCGATCAGGATTTGACTCGTGCTATATAATCTTTTCGTTTTGAAGAAACGCATGTCGTGGACCTGAATACGGAGGTAGAAGTTTTACCGAGCAGTCAACCCAGCGATTGCCACATCATTAACGAAATAATGTAAGTTTTTTCCTTATGTTTTGAGCTTTTTTCTGGTAAGAAGATGCAATGTATTTTCATCAATTTATTAAATGAAAGACATCATGTTTTACAAAATTGTACAATAGTCAATAGTCAATTGAAATTCGCTTATTCCAACTTCATATGATTCACGATTCAAATCGATGGGGCTATGCAGTTCTGTCATAAAGTTGGACAGGGTATTGTTAGGGTGTACAGACAAAGAGGCAGAAGAAAGGAAGTGTGACTTAGAAATGGTTAGGCGATATGTTGCATACTATTCAACCTTCATTATTGCATCAGCTTTTATATAGGTGTTGACGGCTTCTGGGTACCCTAGCCATTTTACCAAGTCCATTTTTCTCTTTCCTGAACCTTTCCTTCCTGAAAGTTTTTCAATTTTAAACACTTTTTTCCTAAATTAAATGTCACTTTCTGCAGCTCATCGCCATAAAAGCAACCAACAATTTCTTCCCCATTCAAATCTTCAACGTAATACATCATCACTTCGCTTTTAGGTCTCATAGCTCTAACTATAAAAATCTCATATGTCCACCCTTGCTTAAATCCTTTCGCGAATTTATTCCCCGAGCGCGACAGTCTTACACAATCACCGATTTTGAAACGCGCAGAGCGTGGTGGTGCTCTGCCACTATCTTTTCTCACCTCAAGCTCTGTAGGCATACTTCTTTTAAAAATCTCGTTAGGTGATGTACCAATCTTACGGTGGTGTTAACGGTTGTAGGATGACGCCAACGGTTCCAGAATGTCTATATATCTGTATGTGTTTTTATGTGAAATAACGATGCATACGTTCCATTAAGGTACGTTGAACTCTTTCACCTAAAGATACCTTATGCACAAAATTGCTAGTGTAATAACTGATATTAAACTCTGCCAACATATTCTGTAAAACTCGGCCTATAAATTCTTTCACCATATCTGTACAGAAATAGCCGGGATACTGTCTTCCTTTAACATCACCGCTTTTGCAGTTTTAGCCACTGTTTCAGGTGATTTATTTTTAAGAGGTATTAGCCACAAGTATCTAAAGAATACATCTATTATAAATACTGTAGTATGTATCAATAACCATCATTATACACCGAATACCTTTGCATATCGGTTAAATCAGCTTTGCAAATAGAATCATTCGATGTGACTACTGTCTTGGCAGTTTTAAAACTTCTTCTCACCTGATTATGAAGCATATAAGCGTTCTGCTCACGCAAAAACTTCTCGACATCTTTTTTCTCTTAGCCCTCAGTATTGGTACCTGTGTACAGTCTATTAACTCCCCAGTAAGAAGCTGGATTAGAAATGTCGTAATAGTGCTTTCTTAATATATTAACCATTTGCGTATTTTAGAGGCGCCCGGGTAGGGTTGTGCGTTGTTGCTTGGCCTCTTCTTCTTCCTCTTCAGAGACGCTACCACCGTAGCTGAAGGGTTACTCTGCTGTGGTACATGCATTGCTTGCCCCCAAGTCTTTTAACCTGTTCTGGTTGTCTATCAGCGTTTTTGGAATGTTTATTTGATGTAGTCTAACTTTAATGTGTTCCCAGCCTTCTGGTGAGGACCGATCCCACTTTCTCACCAAATCATATACGATATGAATGATGTTCGAGATGGTAGAGATAGAGACGATTTTTGGGTAGTAATACTCTGCAGGCTGCCGTAGATGTGGAATACATTTTGGGGCGTATAATGCACGCCGTTCAAAGCAGTACCGATTTTAACATGGATAACTTCATGATCGATGTAGATCACGTTTCAGAAACCACACAAATCTTGATCGCGGTTGCGGCTTTATAGCAAATCTTGGCTAATATGTTTACTATCCTAAATACATTTGCCAACAAAATTTGTTTGCCGACGATTGTACAGCGTGCACGTAAACTAGCCACAGACTGCAAGCTCGAATTTGACTGTGATATGAGGCCTGAAGAGCTGAGAAGGGTTGAGCAGGAAATGGATGTGTGTATTTGGATTGGATGATCGTCGTAGGACTGTGTATGTTTTAAAAAACAGTTTGAGAGATCGTACAAAGCCTATACTCATTATAGGTTTGTCGGGGACAACATACCCCCCACCTTATTCGCAATATAAGGACTCTTTACGCGAGTTATGATAAAATCCGTAAGTATGGCAGGCATTATGATTTGTGTAAGGGGTCTCTCGAGTTTACGGATGATTTAGTGAAACATTATAAGGATTGTCACATGGTTTTAGAGCAGTGTAAAAGTCCTAAATGTGAAAGTCGAGTAGTTGAAGCTGTGAAGAGGGACTGCAATGTGTATAGACGCACATTTTTCAATAATAACTGTTTTGAATTCTATAAATCAAATGGGACGTGCAAGAAAATGAGAATTTGCGAATGCGGCATGATTTATATGTTGGACAGCTGGGGAAAATTCGAGCACATGTGTGATGAAATTCGCTGTACTACATGCTATGAGAAACATAAGGCGGACTGTGTAAAGCATGTTTGTTACATGAAAGATGCCAAGCCTAAAAATAATACATGCATAACCGTATGCTATGGCATAGAGACATACACAAACCCACATACGAAAGAGGTTATCCCCCACTCAGTCGAGTGCGTGAACATTGAGTGTGATGAGTCTCGCAAATGTGGCAAACGAACAAACATTTTTAAGGCGAATGCAAGCGACACCCCTTTGAAACTCTTTGTGGAATATATTGCCAAGCTTTAGTGAGATATCAGAAATTCGCAGAGGTAATAACTGAAAATTTTTTCAACAAATTCATGCGGTTTTTGACAAGAACCTATTTTTCGGGTCGCTCGATGTGATGTAACTATTATTTAAGGAGTTCTCCAACCCATTCTCCTGGTGGGAGGTTTAAGGTAATTATCAATCGACCGGTGAGATGATTTTCAGCCGGATACCCCTCTTTAATTGTTCATTTTTAAAAAAATTTAACGTTATTTTTCCAGTCTTTTTTCAGCAAAACAGGCGCCAATCTAACCTAACCCATCGTAAACCTAATCTATCCGAAAACTAAATCTAACTTAACCCTAACCTAACCTAGCCTAACTTAACCTAACCTAACTTAATCTAAACGGGAGATTTTACTCGTTCGGGTTTAGATTAGGTTAGGTTGGGTTAAGTTAGGTTAGGTTAGTTTGTTTAACTTCCATTAACTTTCTGGAATAAAACTTATTAAATGTTGTGGGCCCGCTTAAATCGATATTGCGGTCACAAGAGGTGAGATCGTGAGAGATTTTTCTCTGAGAAAAAATTAATTGGGTTGTGAGATCAAAGCCTGTGAGCCTTTGTGAGAAATGCAATTACTTAACAGAAAATGAAGACTATATATTTTTGCACATAACGCTGCAAAGCTTTGCTTGACACACAATTCCTTTATAGGAACTGCTTAAACACGAGTCCTCAGAAATATTTACAGGTGATCCTTCGAAACAGGAAACAAGCTTATACAGATGCAGATAAAAGGAAATGTTCAGTTTAAAGACACTTTGTTATTCACACCTTGTAAATTAGCTAAGGTACTCAAGGTGATGGGCGTAGACGCTGAGGCTTCAAAAGGGTATTTCTATTACACATTCCTCACTCACGACACTTTAAATTATGCACGACTATCACCCCCTCACATTATTTTAATTACGACAGCATAAGTGCAGGCGACCGTGAAGAATTTGAGCGCTACTACAAAAGGTTTACTGAAGATAATCCTTACAATATGGCGTATGAATGTGAACGTTATTGTGTGCATATCATAAGCGTACGTAGAGTATGATTCCAAGTCTTTAAAAGGATGTACATAACCCGTTTCAACTGTGATCCGCTACAATCCGCAACTACGATCGCGTCATTGTGTTTCGCCGTTTTCAAGAATAACAGTTACTGACTCACACCCATACAACAACAGATAGGTGTATACATAAAACATGCGCGCAACACGGGATAAACGGCAATTAAGATCAATGAGCGTGTTTTTTGGGTGGATGGTCTAGGCGACGACCCCACCACTGGTGAGAAGACGGTGTACTCCTTTAACGGATGCTGGTGGTGTGGATACCCACGTCCTGAGTGTGGTATCTTAGGAAATATCCATGGCAGATCTCCTGCCGATAGTCTAGCATGGACGAGTACCCGAGTACCCGCATGGACGAGCTACCAGTTCATTCACAAGGTTTTGTGGGAACACGAATATAATGCCTGGCTGGAAGCCGATGTGCAGTATCGCGAAGAAATAAGGGCTATCGAACGAACAATGATGCTGGACCCCCTCAAATACGGCGAAAGTTTGTTTGGAGGACAGACAAATCCCTTCAAACTATACTTTCCACCTACGGAAGGGGTGAAGATTCATTACTACGATTTCTGCTCATTATACCCTTAAGTCATGAAGAACAATCTGTACCCAGTAGGGGCCCCAGAAAAACTCGTTGGTCCGGACCTGCTTATCATCGAAGAATTCTCAGCTAATTTGAACGAGCACTACTTTGATCTTTCTTTCGAAGATGTGCTCCCCCTCGCGACTTATGGATGCCAATCTTGTTGTAGGTCGAAAATTCATGTTTCCACTGTGCGTGAAGGGCGCAGAGGAGGACAATGGAGACTGTAATTACACGATCAACCAGAGGAAGATCAGAGGCGTTTGTACAAGCCCTAAGCTGTCCCTAGCCGTTCGTCACGGGTACAGAATACTGAAGATTTATGAGGTGTGGAAGTTTCAGAAGCTCCCCAACCTTTTCACACTGTATATAAATACTTTTTTGAAGAATAAGGTAGAAGCATCAGGATACCTCGAGGAGTTGAGACAGAAGACGAAAAACTGCCTATATTCAACGCTACTGTGATCGTGAAAGGATACAGCTTGAACGGGGCGAAATTGTGCGAAACCCTGACAAGTGCTTTAGTGCAAAGTTTGGTTTAAATAGTGTTTGGGGAAATTTGCAAAGAAAAAAGACAAGAAAACGTCCATCTAGCTCAAAGTTATAACGAAGTGTGGGATTACACCAATGCCGTTGATAAAGAAATCATGTAGATCGTGAATGTGGGCAACACTTCCACAATAAGGTACAACAGAACCGACTTGGCTACGGATACGTCACGTGTCACAAACACACCTGCAAGAAGCTTCACAACAGCTTACGCCCACATCAAACTTTGGAATCTGTTGCATTCTCTTGGATGGAGGGTTCTATATGCAGATACAGATAGCGTGATATTCACGGAGATAGAAGGTGAATATGTGCCTCCTATTGGCGAATTTCTCGGAGAGTTCACTGACGAGATCAAGGATGAGTATGGAAATAGCGCCTCCGCTGATTCTTTTGTCTCCACTGGGCCATAAACTTACGGGGTACGTGTTAAAGTTGGTGATGAATTCAAATACATCGTGAAGGCTAAAGGCATCACTCTTAACCACGCAATCCGTCAGATCGTAAACTTTAATTCGCTCAAAGAGCTAGTGAGCTTGGAAGATGATGGAAATGCGGGTGACTAACCGCCGCACTTGGTTGTAGAAACTCATAACTTCCAGGCACAGAAGTTGGGAGGCGTGAAGGAACTTAGGGGGAAAAAGATGTATCATAACACCTACAGGAAAAGATATCAGTTACGTGACACCTACGACACTGTTCCCTTTTGATACCTTGAAGCTTGAATATTTGTTATATAAATATATAATTTGTATTAGAATCTATTTACTTGTTGATGATATTTTACAGTTTATTTATTTTTCTATTTATTACGTGTGTTTTAAATAAATTATGTTTCAGCTGACGTTTCATTTTCTCCTTTTTTTTGTGTGTGTGTGTGTGTACGCAAAAATATCTAAGCACCGCCCACTGTATGGTGCGCACCAATAAAAAGAATGTCACGCAACTCCGGCTACTAAACCAGATGGAGAGATATATCTCCTCCCGGCATGTTTAGTTGACGAAAACAAGCCTAAGTTCTCAGACGTGTCTTTTACCTGTTGAAGAATTCTCTTGCAGCAGAAAAATATTAACGATGGCAGCCGCTGATATTGCATGCTCTACATTCCTAAAATGGTACTCACCAAAGTCTACAGATGTGGTGAACACTCAAAGATCTAGTCAAACGTCTTTTGAGATTTGCGACCAGTCTAAATCGCGTGAAGCTGTGCAAGCAGGATGCTCAAATACTTTATGGGTTTTCTGATACGAGCATTACAAGCTTCCGTAATGCAAAAGACATAATGGAGTATGTTGTGAGTTTGCGTTGTATTAAGGAGTATGTACAGTGTGGCGTGAAAGAGGCAACGTTTGCTGAAGAAAAACAGACATTGTGGATCGTCGTGAAACTCATTGACGAGTGGCACGATAAATCCTATTACGTTATGTTACATTTCACCGAGTACACACATGTGATGTTAAACGCAAATCTTGTGATCATGGACAGCTTAAAATATTTTTATCACTATATCCACGTATACCACGACGAGGTGGGTAGTGAAATTATAGCTAAAGGGCTGAGCGAGTTTTTAATAGAATTTAGTAACGAATACTTCTTATAACCCAAAGTCGAACAGAGCGGACACATATTTTTCCCAAAGAGAGCCCCACAGTGCCAATAAGTATTTCATTTACAAATTTATCTGTACATACTAGTGAAAGAAATACGGTGAACCGTGTTATCCCTGAACATGATAAAAGGTCGTTGGTACGTATCCCAGGCAACGGGATGATAAAACTTTGAAACCTGTGTTGCTTCATGTAACCCAGGTGGAAAATTTCTCTAATCATTTACCCGGTATAATGGGTCGCGGGTTTAAACATTCAATTATACGATTTAGAGGTATTGATGTTTTCATGTAGGAACAACTCTGTACAGGAATTCGACGTCGCGTAGTAACAGACGCGATATATGCTTGCTCCGCCCCGCACGGCATGCTAACTGAGTCAAACAGCGCACCGTCCTGGTGATAGCCGCCACAGAGCTTGACCCGACTTGACGTTCTCTCCTCGCAGACTCATTAAAAAGGTGGTAAAAGTTGGAGCTTCCATTAAGCAGCATCCTCAATGTAGTATACGACATTTCCGTGTTGAAGTCTGTGCGTGTAATCAGGCGTGATACTGGTGCTATTAATTATGTGCTTGAAAAGAAATGTAGACAATCAACTCTTATAAACGCAATGTTATTTATTTATTTAAGAGTTGAGGAGATGAACAGAATCTTCGTGGCGGTTGAGAAGTGGGGTGTAGGCGATTATAAAATGCCTCTAGGTGTAGGCACAAAAAGAGAACAGATTAGCGATGACCCCTCATACGCAATTATTTGCACGCTATGCATAAATCGTGATACAAATCAACCGTGAGTTGATGTACGGTTGAAGTGGAAGAATACTGCTGACAATAGCGCCATTATCCCTACGCGAAACCGTTTCATTCTCGAAAGATTGTTTGAAGTCGTCGGTTTTCGTAAACTAAAACTTATATTAGACGCACGTGCTGCTGATATGCATTATTTTCACACGGTACTTGAATACGTGTACACTGCTCCGCTCGATAATTTTACCAAGTGTCAGGACGAACAAGGCGAGAATGGATTGGAAATGGATACGTATTTAGAAGGTACAGACTCCTTCAAATATCCTGAACATCGGTACAAGGGACTACAGTGATACAAGCCTGATTTTACCTTCACTGTTCACCATGAAGAATTGTACCTTTATATAAGGCGCAGTTGTCGGCAAGATTTAGAAGCACAATTCAATTGCCGGTATGAGATGTGAAAATTTTACAGTTGAAAAGGTCAGCGAGGAAAGAATAAATGCACCTTTGGAAAGGACTGTTTATAAACTTGAATTTAATGATGATGTTGTAAGAAGCGATGTCATCTTTATTTTCTTTATTGACATTCATGAAGAAACCAGACTTCTGGGTCATCCATTGTTGCGAATACTTCAAGGCAATTTGTAATTACATAGTAGTAAAATAACATGATTTTTTTTACTTACACTATTCCTTGTTTCCGATAAACAACTTTGACAACATTTACAGTTTTGAAAGCCAAATTAAATTTTTAAATAAAATCTTTTCCTTAATTCCTAATTACCGACTGATGCTAATGACAATAAAATCCCTCAAGTGAAATTTAGCTACAACTGGAGTTGCCAAGTTGCTTTATATTATGGTAACTAAAGCACTTCAATTTTGCGTTTTATAATTTCGATACCACTTAAAACTAGCAAGTTTGGCCAAATTAAATTGACACCCAACGGATCTTCCAAGTGAGAAACATCGGTTATAGCTTATATAGCGATTAATACTAAACTGATAAAATGGAGTACAGATACACCAAGTACAAAAAGTTAAAAAATTCAACAAAATCGTGCCTTACAAGAGAGAATATTCTTTCAAATGACTGAAAAAAATGAAATGAACACAATCACCCTTAGTTACCGCCGAATCCTAGAAACATATTCTGCCTGAAATTTTAGTTCATTCAAAAAAATGCTTCTGGTTAAGTGAAAATAAATTCTATAAACATAAAGCAATTTTGTAATAATGACTTAAGAGCCTTGTAATTACTCATCGAACCAAAAAATTATTCTAGAATTAAAACAGTAAGCTTAATACTAACGCGTTTTTTGGCTTTATTTTAACGCTTTGACATATTTCACACAACTTTAATATCTCTAATATGTTTGTACGAAGAATGAATGACTAATCAAGACCTCAAACCGTCGTTAAGTTCTTAAAACTGTCAGATATCTTAAAATAAAAACTAGAAACTACAGCTTCCTAAAATACTGGACCAAACATGTTTGAGCGTGCATTCGATTGTATTCTATCTGTGTTTATAGAGCGCGATAGTTTTACTCCCAATTGTAAAGTAGGTAAAAACACTGTTAAACGAGCTGAAAACCCTTTATACTGAATATAGATCCCCGCATACTTTCATTGGCGAATTAATGTTAAATCGCATTTATTGTGTAGTACTTCCGACCAACCGTGAGAACCTGGCTTGCTCAAGCGTCTCACGCGACCTATCACGTGCGTTTAATGCATGAGAACAATGAGACTCTCGCTTATATAAGGAGGAATCCGAAGCTTGGAAAAACAGATTCAGAACGGACGCGGTTGAAGTCTTAGAACGGATCTCCGGATCTCAGTTCGTTAGAGAATTGGTTTTACAGTCGTGTATACGGAAATTCGGGCTTGGAGCTTGACTGTAGGTTAGGCAGTAGGCTCAAGCAACATTTAACCCTTTAACGCCGAACATTTTTGTAGGGTTAAGTCTAAATGCGTGTATTTGAAACGGTACGTATTCGACCCAGTTGGCGTTAGAGGGTTAACGTATATTTGCTTATATTAGAATTAAGATTAAACTATTACTGTACTCAGTAACATTTAAAGAAGTATTCATTTTATTAACTATTTGTGAAGATAAAATTGATTCCTTATAATTGATTGAAAATTAACTTGCTTAAATTAAATAAAAGAATAACTACCGACGTGTTTCTTTGGTAACCGAAGAATCTTCTACCGAACTCTTAAACGATAGAGAATTCGGCGTGCTCTGTGGTCACGGCTGGACAAGACATTGAGACGGTCCTTCTGATCCAGGAGTACATTACCATACCCTCTTTGAGATTCATCAATTCACACTAAAAACTCCAGGGGTGTATGATATATATATTAAAAAAGTGTTGTATATTCTGATTTTACAACTACTGTATATAGAATTCTTCTACACTAGCTGTATATTTTTTGTCTTGACGCGTATATATATATATATATATATATATATAAATAACTCCAGTGTGTATTATCCCTGTTTTTGCGTATATACAATTCTTCTCTTCTGGCTGCGTTATTTTTATGTTTGATGTAAATAATTATATGTGTTAAATAAATCTTGTATGTATTATTCCTGTTTTGCACCTCATGTCTATACATATTTTAACTCGTCTTACCCGAAGGTATTTCATGAATGATATATGTTAAATAGACAGAACGATGTAGTTGTATGTTTTATTTCTCATTTACACCATGTAAACAAATATCTCTGTTGTTTTATTAATGGAAATGAAGGGTGTATATACAGGGTGTTTCAGGAGGAAAGGTCAATACTTCGGGAGATGAGAGTGTCGGCCATTGTGAGAAAAAAGTTCATATGAACATGTGTGTAATTCTGAATGGTTACGGAGATAGAGCTGTTTGAATCTACAAATACAAAAGCAATGTTAATGGTAATTAAGAAAGAGAAACCAATTATTATTTATAACATTCAATGTTTAAACATTAGCATTTTGAATGGTATCAGATACAGAAATGACAAATTTGTTACAGTTTACAATACGTTTTCGAAAATCCCACCGTCAACCTCAATGCACCTTGCAACTCGTGTGCGAAGATCGCGTGTTGAAGATCGCGAAGATCGTGAAGATCGCGGAGGAGGAAGAGCTGCGCGTGCATCAGATTCAAACAGCTCTATCTCCGTAACCATTCAGAATTAGACACATATTCATATGAACTTTTTTTCTCAGAATGACCGATACTATCACCTCTTGAAGTATTGACCTTTCCTCCTGAAACACCCTGTATACAGTATATAAACGATACAGAGTTTGTGTGTGTGTGTGTGTGAGTGTGTGTGTGTGTGTATTTAAGCCATATATTACTGGCTGTGCCGACTGGTGGAGTTCTGAAGCTATCCAGGAAGTTCAGGAAGGGTACAGTTTACTTCAAGAAATTGATGTGAGAGGAGGTGCTGCTCCAGTTAGATTATATGTATATAAGTCTAAACTAAAGCTACGCGACTGACTGTTTCTCTGCCTGCTTACCCTCTAAACAAACTACCTGTCAGCCGCTTACGCCATACGACTGACTGTGTCATAGCTGTGCTCCTAAAGCCGACCAGGAAAGAAGGATTCAAAATGTTAGGTTGGGTTACGCAACTCACCCGTTTGAGGGTCTATCCTCGGCTCCCTTCATGCATAACCCCCACCCCACTTCCTGCATAATCCCTCTCCCCTTCATGCATGATCCTCTCTTCCCCCATTGGAGGGTCTAACCTCCCTTTTTGCATAAACCCCTCTTGGAGGGTCTAACCCCCTTGTTGCATGCAATGTTGCAATTATTGATCATGTTGCATGCAATTCATTTGCACTCGACATTTTTGATGGTATACTACTAGTTCCATTCTTGTAATCTGGATCCTAAAAGTTGTGTTTCATTTTCCTATAAATTCAAATCTCGAACCAGATCATTAAACTTAGGTTGAGTTACCAAGTGAGGCTCTTTTTCTTGAGTTTCTCGATACTCTTCATCTTTATCTGACAATTCCATAGGTTTATCTTCACCAGGTTCATATCATTATCTAAGCTCCACGATCCAGTGGGCTTAGGAAATGATAGAGTTTCACAATGTACTACTAGTCGCATTGCGGAAGGCAGATTCAGGTATTCAATTTTCTTCTTATTTTTCGAAGAAAAACCACTAACCTTAGTGAAACAAAAATAACAATCTTTGAAGTGATCTATTTTCTCTTTCCAAATCATGGGGACTGCAAATGGCATAAAGATACTCGTACCTTTTAACCAATCCCTGAGGGTCACAGCACAACGCGCACAACATACTCTATGGGGAGCCCAAACTTTATCTTTTTCCCTGATTTTGCAGCTGAAGTAGAGCTAATAAGCTTTTTTAATTAAGGGAATAATGTTTCTTTTGTGATCTTGTATCACGTAATCAACGCACACATAAGAGAAACTGTGAGGATTGTTTACACATTTAAGCGACATTTCAAATTATCTTTTTTTTTCCTTCAAGGCACTATTTTGTGGAACACAGGCACAATTAAATGATTAGGTAAACGGAAAAAAACTATAAAATCAAACTTCACTGCACATGAACAGACTCGCACTATGAAGCAGCTTGCGGGAGAGTCACTGACTGAGTGATTTATAACTGCAAGTAGCCCTCTGTACCAGATAACACAGAAGGAAACTTAACATGTTAGGACAGGTTTGAACATGACAGGAGCAGAAGTTACATCGTCCAACAATAGCTAAAACATTTTCTGCTCAGATACTCTCGGCTTTGGGGTAGATGCAGTTTTAATAATTTTAATTTAATTTATCATCTACAGTATACAGGGTGTTTCAGGAGGAAAGGTCAATACTTCGGGAGGTGACAGTATCGGTCATTTTGAGAAAAAAAGTTCATATGAACATGTGTCTAATTCTGAATGGTTACGGAGATAGAGCTGTTTGAATCTACAAATACAAGAGCATTGTTAATGGTAATCAAGAAAGAGAAACCAATTACTGTTTCTAACATTTAATGTTTAAACATTGGCATTTTGAATGGTATCAGATTCAGAAATGACAAATTTGTTACAGTTTACAATACGTTTTCGAAAATCCCACCGTCAACCTCAATGCACTTTGCAACTCGTGTGCGAAGATCGCGTGTTGTTCGTCTGAGTTTAACTTGACGTTCCTTTATGCTGGCAGCAGCATCCAAAATGTGCGCGAGCAATTCTTCTCGTGTATCCACCTTTCTTTTGTAAACTTGACTTTTCATCCACCCCCACAAACAATCTAACGGAGAGAGGTCTGGAGACCTTGGTGGCCATTGAATGGGACCACCACGGCCGATCCATCGACCAGGGAAAGTTTGATTTAGGTATTGCATCACCAGACGGGTAGAAAGTGCAGGAGCTCCGTCATGCTGAAAGTGCATACTAGCGCGTGTAGCCAAAGGAACATCCTCCAATAGGCCGGCAATTCATTTTGCATAAATTCGAGGTAACTTTGTCTTGTAAGACGATTCTCTAAAGTAACAGGGCCAATCAGCTGATCATCGATGATACCACACGACACATTGGCAGAGAAGCGATGTTGAAAGTTTGTTTCCACAGTGGCATTTGGATTTTCGTCTGACCACCGATGAGAGTTACGAGTGTTGTTGATACCGTCACGGGTGAAAGTACCTTCATCGGTGAGCAGTATTAATCGAAGCAATCGGCGATTAGCATTTACTCAATGACAAAATTCCAGTCGCATGGCAGCGTCTCCTGGTTGAAGGTGTTGTACACGCTGTACATGATATGGATGCAAGCCTTCCTCACGTAATGTTCGCCATACTCTTGTGTGTGGTACACCGAGACGTGTAGAAATTCTTCGTGAGCTAGTAGTAGGACTACGCTCTCCCAACTGAAAAATGTTTTCCACTTCATCCACATCTTGTTGACCTTCACGTTCAGATGAAACATGAGCGCTGGGAAGTGTACCAATCTCACGCAAAGTGTTGAAAACCCTGGTAAACACTCTTCGATCCGGAATTCTCCGGTTCGGAAACCGTCGATGGTATTCTGCATCAGCAGCTGTTGCACTTCCATCGCGAAAACCGTAGACATACACCGTATCTGCATATTCGGCATGTGTGAAGGTGTGTGGCATTCTTAACACTGCTTCAAACACCAAACAATGTCACTCACAACAGTCAGCTGTCGATTGGCTTATGTTACATGCTTACATTACAGCTTACATGGTTCAAGGTTATAGGGGAGGGAAGGGGGAGGAAGAGCTGCGTCGCATCAGATTCAAACAGCTCTATCTCCGTAACCACTCAGAATTACACACATGTTCATAAGAAATATTTTTCTCACAATGACCGATACTATCACCTCCCGAAGTATTGACCTTTCCTCCTGAAACATCCTGAATACAAATTTGATCAAGAATTGAGCCCCAAATTTCTAGAAAACCTGACGTTATGGCAAAATTTTATTATTTTCGAAATCAGAGATGTAAAATGCAAAGGAAACAACTATTATTTATCATCTGATGAAAAAAATTGTTGAACAGTGATAATTTGTATTATATTGTGTAACTGCAAATTTCATCCGTTTTGGGGTGAAGACCATTGAAGTTGGAGAAAATTACAACAGAAAATTGCAAGAACAAACTATCATGTAGGCCCACCAATTCCATGAGAATGAAATTTAGCTGATAATCTGCTATGTTACAGCTTTTTGAAAATTGAAATATATCTACTACTTTGCACTTATAGTGCGTGAGTAAAAAGTGAGGAAATAAAGAGAGAACCAGATTTACGCTTTATTCTGTACCATTAAAATTAAAATTAATTAGATTATGTTAAGGAAATAATTATTATAAATAATGATAATGACATATTGTATAAAATATAAATTAAACAGTTAACATTTACTTAAAGGCTAATTATTAATCATAATATACAATGATTAATATCATTTTAATAAATTGTTTAGGGTAACTAATGTATGAGCGCAAAACGTCTCATAAATAACTCAGCAACAACAACAGCTTGTATTGCATTTAGCAACCCACGCTCTATGGGTAACTAAATATAAATTTATTTTATTTTTCAATCGAATCATTTTGCAACGTAAATCTATATTGGTAATATTATATCTAAGAATTATATTTACGCAAACTTATTTATAATTTATTATCTATTCAAGTATAATCTAAATTTAATAGAACCATATCACATAATATGCCCAGAATAAATAACTATTAATTTATGTATTCCAGGACACATATATATGAGGATTTTACAGATAAATATTCTATTTTATTACTAACAATCTATACATGGTTATACTACATACACACTCGATATATATACTTACATTACCACTAGAAAAGGCGAGAAAATTAGTAAGACAAGAAAGATTACGTCAAAAGCCGTGTTGAGAATCTTTGATTACTTTTTAAATTTCTAAGTGATTAACTATTGTGTCCCAAAATATCGTTTCCATAAGCTTACCAACTACTGAAGTCAGGCTGATGAAACGATAATTTCCCGGAAGCGATTTGTTCCCTTTTTTAAATATTGGCGTTATGCTTGCAAGTTTCCAATCGAGCGTAACTTTTCCAGACGTAACGATTTATTATTAAATATATTTGCGAGAGGAGGGACGATTAGGATTAATTTTACCTATGTCCGACAGCACTTCGCTTTTACTAATGGTAAAGCTTTAACTGATGATCAAATCGTGAAACTTTAACTGATCATTACTGAGCATGAATGATTACGGGAACAGGAATGTTGTTCATATTTTTTTTAGTGAAGACGGAAGAGAAGAATTTATTTAAAATTTCCGTCATTTGTAAGTCATCGTAAATGTTTTCGTTGCTTTCGCCTTTGAGTGGATCAATAGTCTGGGACATGTGTGACACACTTTCAGGATGAATTCAGGACCTGAAAACAATGAAAAAAGGTTAAATAAACATATCCCCGAAATCGCTTCGTTTCCGAGTTACAGCCCGTTTTGTGTTCAAGCAATTCTTTCCGCAAACTGTTTACAAACACTGCTTGCCGACAATGTTCGTGAATGTGTACGAGACTTATTTCGTGCATGGCCTTACCGATTGTAATATTTCGTACACTCTATGACATGGTTTCAATATCGTTGAGTGTAGAGCCATCAGTCAGTCAGAGGTGCATCGCGGTGTTTCACTGTTCGTATTCGTAACTTCTTACCGTGAATAAATGCAGTCCAGTGAAAAAAAAAACCTCAGTGATAGTGTGCATTTGAAGTAAGAATGGAGGCTTATTCAAACGGAGAAATGGCCGACATGCATCTCATGTATGGACTTGCCGAGTGTAATGCGGCCGCAGCAAGACGTCTGTATGCAGAAAGGTTTCCGAATCGCTGTCTGCCAGATAAGACCTTTCAGAGAATAAACGAGCGTCTTGGTGATATAGAATCATTCAACAAGTGAGATTCAGATGATGGTAGACCAGTCAGCACCAGAACTGTTGAGTTGGAGGAGCGGGTCCTGAATCGCCTGGAGGAACATCCTGGTGTCAGCACCCAAATGATAGCAGCAGCAGAGGGTGTACGATACACAACTGTGTGAAGAATTTTACGGGAACAACAACTTTACCCATATCACATTCAGAGAGTACAAGGCCTTACTGAAGCTGATTTCCCAGCACGAGAGGCTTTTGTACCTGGTCCTTTCAACAGCGTGCTCACGATCCTCTTTTTCTATCCTCCATGTTGTTTCCTGATGAGGCTGCCTTCACAAGAAATGGCGTGATCAATTTTTACAACACTCATTACTGGGCCGAAGAGAATCCGCATGCTATCATCCAGTCAAGGCACCAACAACAATTTAGTATCAATGTATGGGCAGGACTTATTGCCGACAAATTAATCGGTGCTTTTGTTTTGTATGGAAGATTAACAGGAGAATCCTATTCCAATTTTTTAAGAAATGATTTAAGCGATTTACTACATGAAGTTTCTCTTGGTGTCCGACGTATTATGTGGTTTATGCATGACGGCGCTCCACCTCATTTTAGTTGAGTAGCCAGAGACTATTTGGATGACCATTTCCCTGATAAATCCACTCGATTTTTAACCGCGGGGTCATTTGAAATCCATCGATTACGTGACACCCATTGACAACGTTGAAATGCTTCGCCAACGTGTAGAACAAGGATGCTAGAAAATCCGAGCAATACCTGCAATGTTTGAACGCGCCAGGCAGTCTATGACGAGGCGTGTTCAGGCGTGTGTTCAATCGCAATGCGGTCATTTTGGGCACTTCTTTTAAAGGCAAGGCGGATACTTGCTTGAACACATAACGGGCTGTAACTCGGAAACAAAGCGATTTCGGGCATATGTTTATATGAACTTTTTTCATTGTTTTCAGGTCCTGAATCCATCCTGAAAGTGCATTCCACATGTTATAAAACACCCTGTATATATGACGCGTTCGGTGGAGAAGGGGCGAACGCCACAAAATTCGAAAAATGAGTTTTTTGTCGTATAATTATCCTTTAAAACCTTTGCTTTACCTATGCAAAAAATTAGATGTTAGTCTGCACTCTTTCACGGTAAAATTTAAGTTTTTAATGTATCTCAGAGAAATTCACTCCGCATCATTGCTTCACATTGAACACATCTATGTACTTTCTGGTCACTCGACAATGCCCTGTGATGCTCAATTTGGTCAAACTGAACAAAATATAAAAAAAATTACAGCAATATTATTTACACGAAAAAAGATTGTTACGGCCATAACTACAGCCGTTTCGCAGCGCTTCCTAGTTGTAGAAATGAAACAGGCTGATTTTCTCGATTTTGACGTCCTAAAAACGTGCATTGTCATTAGGAAATCAACAACTACTAAATTTACAGATGCAAGAAAGTTAATATTTGACTTTCAACACAAAGAAGGCTACGTAATATCTACTGCATACCGCACAACCCCAGATAATAGCCATCCCGTCAGACTGCAGAAAGGGAAAAAATCCTACAGTGTCAGTTTATTCAATCTAGCCCAGCAGACACTGCAACCAAAGTATTCCCAATTGCTGCCAATAACTAAGGAAAAAATAAAAGATCTCAAAGAATTATCAGACCTAATGCCTGCAACTGCAGTGAACTATTATACAAGATTGTTAAAGGAACTGGAAGAAACCGAAACAGTTGAAGCAGGTAATACAACATTCGACGAAGAGGACTAAATAATGGATTACACCAGTTAACATCAGAAGCTATCAATAAATAATAATGTAAAATTTCTTGGCTTTTTATTATATTGACATATTACACAACAATATTTTACTCAAATATGTGTTCAAATTCATACAACATTTCAATAAACCGGAAAAATACAAAGGTTTAAAGTTTACAAACTTTAACTGCATTTTGTGGCATAATTCGAAAATGTTGCGTTCGCCCCTTCTCCACCGAACGCGTCATATATTGTGTATAAAGAGGAAATACTGTTAGTTTAGTTTTGGGGCCCTTCCGCAATAAGGCATATATCATATATTTCATCAAATTAATTCTGAGAAAAAGAGAGCATCAACGCTGTTAATCGATATTAGGTCTGGTTAATTGACAGGCACACTTAGAGATCGATATAGTTTTGTCTAGATGTAATCTGCATAAATCTGTAAAAATATGTTTTATTAAATTAAAGGTATATTTGTTTTAAATACAAAGTTTGGCGATGATAAATCACATATATATCTGTAAAGTTATATATCTGTAAAGTTAACAAGCATGTTTAATTTGTAAGTGAATTATATATTTTGTGTCTAATTTGAATATTGTTGGTATGGAATATGGATTATGTTCAATGTCAATAGTGTACACTATGAAATACAGTTTAGAAACAATTTATTAAATTCATTTTGCCTTAATTTTTAAATGGAAAACTATTTTATGCCTAAAAGTTGAGACTTGTTGAGAAAACTTGGATCATCTGAAGATCAAGGCCGCAGTCTTCTTTAGTTAGCCTTATAAGGCTAACTAACGAAAATATCACGACTTAACCTAACCAATCGTTAGGTCAACTGTACGGCCTTGATGATTGGTTAGGTTAGGTCGTGATATTTTCGTTAGTTAGCCTTATAAAGCTAACTAAAGAAGGTTGGGGGCCCTGATCTTCAGGTGATAAGAAAAGTTGGGTTGAGACTATAAACAAATTTAATTTATTTATAGGAAACAGAAAAACAATAAAAGCTTATAGAAAAAATTATTCTTATTCTTGCCCTGTATAATATGCAAAAAAAATACATATAATTTATCAGACATTGACAACCACACATACAAGGTGATCCCACATAATTACAGGTTTATCATTACCTTCATTAGTTATATATAATGATGAGTCTGCAGACTACTTCCAAGAAAGAAAAAGTTAATTGATCAATTATGACGATATTAAGCGACGTTAGATCCATATAGTAACATATATATATATATATATTCGTCAGTTGTTCAAGATACATATATTATACTTGGGGGTTACCCGGTGAGTTCTAACCAAAGCTGGGCACTTGCGGTATTTTTTGCGGTACTGCGGTACTGCGGTACTACCGCACTACCAAACCGGTACCGCATAACGCAGTACCGCAAAGGATCGCTGAAAGTACAGCAGTACCGCTACCGCATTCAAATTTCCCGCGGTACTTTCCGCGGTACCGACAAACACGACTTTTCAAAAAATTAACACTTTTTTTTTAAGTAAACCTTATTACAGGAGTACAGTAAGACGAATGCTGCGTGTGTTGCATCAGCCTAACTCTAGACACGTTAAGTTTTCGTTTAGAACATGTTACGTTGCCATCCTATCACAACGCCTCAGTGCAGTGCTTGCTTTTGAGCCGGTTGCACGTGTGTTACATTTCTGTGACAAAGATCGATTTTTAGCCATTATGGCAGAAAGTTCAGGTGCGAAATCGCCGATATGCAATTTCTGAAAATATGTGCTATTACTTGTGTTGTTCTTGTGTGCAGTACCGCAGTATCGCAGTACCGCGGAACGCACCAGGGGGACCTGAAAAAGTACCGCAGTACCGCGTAACGCACTGGGCATGCTGAGGTACCGCAGTACCGCGTAACGCACCCCAAAATTTTGGTACCGCGCCCACCACTGGTTCTAACCCTCAAGTACAATAGAAATACTCTTTTCCACAGAGTGCGCTGACACCTACGGGGGGTCACTTGCCGGATCCTGAGCTTTCCTTAGCCCCTGTTTCCCTCGTCGAGTTTAGATTAATTAAGTTGGGATTAACTAACAGTCAGCTCTAATTTTAGGCTTTTTAATTAAGTTGAAATAAGCGGATTACAGGCGAGAATTTATGGTAAATGGTTTAACTTTTGAGTTCACGAGGTCGTATTTTAATTAAGTTCACCGGGCTATAAAATGAGTTATTCTTAAGTTTAAGCGTGACAATTAAAGTCACGTAGAAATAAACGAACTAAGTCTGCTGCGTTTCCTTCAGTCAGATCATCAATACCGATATTCCGATACGAAGCTCGTTCCGTAATTGAGGTAGGTGAAATCTACCCTTCACCCAGGGTTATGTTACGTTAATTCAAAGTTAAACGGCCCTCTTCTTGAAAGCAACCTCTGTGCTCCGTTCTAGGTCCGCTATAAAGCAAGTTAAGATCGATTTCCTTGTAAGACTTTATTCCCTCAAAGTCCGTTCTAAAATCGTCTCGATGCAATCTAATGCATACGAGGTAACTCGCACCCTCGTTACCTGCGGAGACCCAGGTGAGTTGAGCTCTACCTAAAGTCTGGCTAAGAGCTACTCAGAATCTAGAATCTGTCCTTCAATGGCTGGACCCCTCCTTATATAGGAAGGAATCCACTCTCACATACGTCAGAGCGGTGAGTCACCGTGAGACCAAGAAAATATTTGATTCTCAGAGTCTAGGTTTCCGTCCTGAAACTCGAAACGGATGTGAGATATTAGCTTGAAAGGTACATGGGCAAAAAGCGCGCGCAAGATGTCGCAAGAGTGCATCAGAGCGCCTTTGATTGAAATGACTGGCGAGTTTAATATCATATTTCATATTTCGGGTGCGTGCTTGAGGGCTTAGAGAAAATTTAGGTAGATTCTCGCGTCAATCATTGAGATATAGGCGATCGCCTGCTCTCGTAGGACATTCAAGAATAGGGGCGTACTTTTGTATAACATTCGTCGTAATTATTTCAGTTTTAATTAATATTGCATAGGACAGTCGTCCCGTATGACAGATCGTCCATTCTTTAAAACAAACAAAGGAAAAAACTTAGGGCTTCGCTTCTCATCAGGAAACAGGTATCGCGAAAGTCGTGAAAAATACGCGAATTCGTGATATAAATACTGAGGTCACATCAAATTATATAAAGGTAGTTGAAAAGTCTTCTTTAAGTGAAAGAATCCAATGTCAAAATGAATTGACTAATAATTTTATTGTTTGGTTTTTATTAAGGGAAACTGAATCGCAGTGATCCCAGTTTACACAGGACGTCATTCATGTGACGTCATCAAGAGAGTATTTTCATTTAAGAATTATAACAGCAGACGACACTAATGGAAATTATTTTTCATCTACGTTATTCAAGGTGAAATGTAAAATAAATCAGAATATAGGCAATCTTTCTAGAATTTAAAATAAAAGTAAAAATAAAAATTAAAGTTTAGTACATGCAATAATTTAAGATTATTAAATTTACAAATGGGTAATCAAAATTAAATTGAAATTCCTTTTAAAATAAATGAAAAGTCAATGAATACAATAAATCAAGATAAGTTAAAATTATGAATAAATCAAGTACGATCATAATATGGGTAAATTTAGATTTGTCATACAAATTAAATTTCATCAAAAATAAAACAACGAATTTAGAGTTAATCATTCATTATATAGACCAATGTAAGAATAAAAAAATCGACTTATTTTAAACTCAAAAACCGATATATAAATTTAAAATAGCAAATACATAAATTTAATTATTTGTTTATAGATTAACATACAAATTAAAAATCAGCTCGTTTTAAAGTCAAAAGCAGTAATAGAATCAAAATTGCAATACTAAAAAAACATCCACTGATTAAAATAGGAGTTCTCTCCTTACACATTTTCCTTTCTCGTTATAAAATGAAGGGAAGATTTAACTAAAAAATTTGAGATATATATTTAAGGCATTTTGAAGTTTAGGAATTCATGGCATAGTTGTAGAATTTCGAAAAATTAGTTAAATGGGAGAATTGAAAGTCCTTATGGGGCTTTTTTGGCCCGAAAAAAAATAGCACGTGAAAAACCTTTCAGGGGAATAAATGTGACATTCCGAATCTTTCATCCGTCACTCTTTTAATTGTCAGCAATTTCTTAAAATTATACAAAAAACGACGTATTCGGAATAAAAAAAAGGGGAATCTCTTTAATTAATGTTACTTTGATTAAGTGATTGGTAAAATGGGATTTAGTGAATTTGGTTGCTAGGAGGGGTAAATAAAATAATTATAGAACGTTTCGCATTCCCTCATTATACGTTTTCTCTGAATTCAATAACAAAGACCAAAATATGCCATCCTTCTTTCGTTTACACATACAGAAAATATATAAGAAAATTCATATGTAGAACATCAACGTTCATATAATGAGAATAGTTTGCAAATGAAAATAAAAGAATATAATCCAAACTCTCCCGGACGTGTTAGTGGGTACCTTTTAACACTAGAAAAGGGTACATTACGTCTGTCAATTTTGGGGGGTATATGAAGAGATTTCTGAACCCACCGGTTCCTAAAAAATTTGTATCTCATCATTGAACGTTGAAATACAGAGTCTACATTACTGCCATTTAATCGATATATGGTAAGACTTACATTACAAGTAAATATAGCTGTGTTTTCCATAGAGAATTGGGAACTAGACAGATTTATAAAAATGTAAAATACAATTTCATATGATGTATAACTTTGACAAAAGGATGGTTGGTTTTTCATAAGCTTTCAATGTAATTGCGTTTAAGAATGAATTTTAAGTTTCTTCAATAAAAGGTATGGGTAACTAAAGAATTTCAGTTCTGATTTATAGAAAACAATTTATGAGGGATATATACTGTCCTAAAGAGAGATTGAACGTTATGATATTCTTAATTTAAGAAATTTCAAATTATTTTAAGAGAAGAATAGTAGGAAAAGAAATTCATAGTAATAAGAGGAATTAAAATAAGGTGCTAAAAGGACATAAAGAGGATAATTTACTGCTCGTTAGGATATTGAATGTTTTATGAGGACTCTTAAGTCCTTTCAAAAATTTGCGGTGGGTTTCGCACACTCACAGGATCTTTTAATAGCCACCTACGTTGCATACATAGCAGTGAGTTCATCTATAATTAGAGAGGATAAGCCTCTTAATTTATTTTGGATAGTCTAAAAGGATTACAGTTAGTGAATGACAAGGGAAGATAATTTCTGGAATATCTTCGTCCCATCAAGGTTTAGTAATAGAAAGATAAGATTTATTTCTACTGAGGACTAACTTATTTAATTAATTGTTGGGGAAGAGTCTGTGAAGCTGACTCGTTTGATAAGGAATTAAATAAAAAGAAATCGTGTCCTGTTAGCACACATAGGAAAGCAAAAAGTTAGAAAATAGGCACGTATTTAAAATATATTTTATACAATTACCCCTTTTTTTTCAAAAACTGTCAGGTTTTTTGACGAAAATATTTAGGTATTTCAGACAGTTTGAGGGAACATTAAAATGTTTTATACCATTAGTTCGGGGTTTATCTTATAACACATGACACAAGATTTAATAGTAATACTTAAAGTTTATAAGAAAGAATAGTTGAGAAGAGAAACACAAAGATTAAGATTGATATTTCGATTCATAACGCAATGTTCTTTTAAGGGTCCCTTGTAATAAGAACCCGTCAAAAATAGAATCAACAACAGTTTAGACGGTGTGTTTTCCGGGTGTTAAATTTTTTTCATAGATCTTTAAAGGGTTTTAGAAAAAGTTTAATTTTCACGTTTGCATTATTAAGTAAATTTAAAGATAATTATTAAGTGAATTTACATTGGCTTTTCCATATCAATTTCTCCTCCTTTTATGAGGGTTGGTGTAATTTTTTACGGATAATTAATTTTATTTATTTTCTATCGAAAGTATCGCGAAATATTTCACCGAGTAAGCATATACAAAAGTTTAAGGTTTTACGTTACACCGAGTGATTTTATACTAAAGGGTTTTATGTAATAGAACATTGCATAATGTTTTTCAATAATAAGAAATATTATATTTGGAAGTTTCAATTTAATATTTATGAGTACCGAGAGTTCAGTTATTAGGAAATAATTATAGTTGTAAACATGTTTAAATGAAAAACATCTCGTATCAACACTTATGACGCCACGTCCTGGCTTATTCATAGAAAACTGATATTTTGAAAAGTATAACTTTTATATACTACTTCAATGAAGGGAAAGAAAAATAGGCATGAAGAGAAATGCATAGTGAGAGTAGTATGTAGACATGATTTATAAACGTTTCCAGGGTATGAACTTAACGTATTAAATTATAGGATAGAAGTTTACACTAAGTTACAACACATTATTTTAAATTGATTTGCAAATTATTACTAATTTTATCTTTACACTATGGTGTCGTCTTTTCTTTATTTTCATTCTACATCACTTTATGCACTAATTTTAAATACGTGAAGAGCACTTTTATACTTTCCGATTTTAACACGTAAATTCACACACTCTTATTTTAGGATTGTAGTATGATTAACTAATTTTTATTTAAATGTTACGAGTGATAAAGAATTTATATTTTATTTAGGCCGGGGGTCTTCCGTATGGTTCCCTTTTCCAACCAGGTTCCATGTCGTTCCGATTGGCGATAACGTTAATAGGTAGATCTTTCAATGGTGGTCGAACTGCGTCATCTACTTCATATTGGATAGATGAACAAACTTTAAATTCTACAGGCATTTGGAAATGTAAATTTAGGACGTGGTGTAGATGGACGTTGTAGACTGATTAGTACAAAGCTTCGTTGTTGGAAAGGTTCGCGCCCCTGCCTAGACTTGCGCACAGTGATAAGTGCAGGGTGACTCTTTCCCTCAGCAGTCGTCGTTGATAAATTTATTTATTTATTTATTTATTTATCCTTCTTTAATGACAATTTAGTAAAACTGAATGAAAAAAAAAGAATTTGGCAATTTTATGTTTAAAAGAAATTAAATTATTAAATCTCACTATCCCTCCTGTATTTCTATCCACAGTTCAAAATGAACTAATTGAATAATTCTCCATCCTTTGACTAAAGTTTAAAATAAAAATAAATAATAATATAAATTTCTATAATTATAACTAATTATAATTACAGAAATAAATTTACTCGTAACGTTAGTTCATTTGCCTATGCTTCTTATCTTACACCTGTCTCTCGTTAGAGCTTCTTATCACAGTTTTCGTGTCAGACACGATCCTACATTTTTAACATGAAACTCGTTTTGGAAATTTATAGATTAAGTTGCCTATCGTCTACTCTCTTTCGTAAAAACCTTCATCTTAAAAGCCTACATTATGAAAGGGCCTATTTTGCAAGCCTACATTCCAAAGCCTATACATTGAAAAAGCCTATCTGTATTTCGTGAATAGATATAGATGAAGTTTAGTCTTTATCTTTCTTTGCATGTTAAGTTGCGTGTCATCTTCGGTTCTTAATTGGATGCGTGTTTTCATTCCTCTCTCTGCTTAATATTTATTGTTCTCTCCTGACTTTACGCATTTAAATTCCTATTTTATCCTTTGGGTTGTGTAATTATAAAAGCAAGAAAAGCATCTTCTATTTAGCAAAACTCTTATATTTGCATTGAATAATTAATTGTAGTGCCGAAGAAACAAAACGCGATTATAATGAAAGATTATTATTTAGCGATTCGTCCATTTTTTGTTTAGCGATTTATTCTTCCTTAATGCCAAGCGCGAAATGTTTATTTATGTACGGAAGTCGTTTAATGATAAACTCAGTCGGGCGGCCTTGTGTATCGTCGGTCCTCGTAGCCTGTTTCCCTTTCCCCGTTGCCGTTTTGCCGTGAGGGTGACGCGTACCTTCGCTCTCCTTCTCTTATATGCTCTCGCGCTTTATTTCTGTCTATTTCTAACGCTTTCACTATTTCAATCATCGGACAGAACTTTGCCTTGTGTCCCGTCTCTTCGCATATATAACATCGCGGGCTATATGCTTGCGCTTGCACTGCATTCACACCTGCTGCATCAGCTTGCATAGAAGGACAAGGATGGGTTGATAGGTCGTATGGTGGCGCACTATTTTAATGTATTTGCCTGGGAGGAATATTTAAAAGGACGTTTGGTAAATAAGAGTTTTGTCCCACATAATGGGACGCGCTTGGGTAGGGGGAATAGGTAGGTTGATTTAACAAATAATTTTGGTTTTGAGTTTGGTAATATGAGGGATCTGGAGATGATATTGATCCCAGGTTCGGATTTGGATAATTTACAGGGTTAAAGAGGGTAACTGGCTCAGAAACAATTCGATCATCGCACCTAATGCGTTTGATCTTTTTGTGTATCTCCTCATTTTGGTCTCCGTACTTATTCCAGAGCTTTCGAAGTATTGAATTTAGAATAACCTTATTTAAAACAAACGGGACATCTATATTTTGCACCATATCTCCTTCGTCTCTTTTTAACCCTTCTACTTCTCTTTGTATTCTATAAGCAAATGAGGTGAATGATTCGTCCGGTCGTCTATTGATATCAAAATTTGGTGGGAAAAATTTTAATCCTGAAGGGTGTGCTTTGGGTGTGCTACATGCTACAGGAGAATTGTCTTCCTGTCCCCTAAAACCAGTTGCAATACAAAGAAGTTTGCTTACCTTTGGTTTTTCGTCTTCTGTTGAGAGATCGATTTTCTCGTCCTCGCCTGTGGCTTGAAGTCTTGTTGCCGCTTCCAATCGCGCCTGAATAGCTGCTCTCGACCTTGTAGTTCTAGTTGGAACTTCCTTTTTCTCTTGTCCGTGTAGACGGTCCTCATACACACTTCAGTCGGCTTCTGGTGCTCGACGAGTGTCTAGGAAAAGGGGTAGGAAATACTTACCTACCCCACACCTGACACCACTTTATTATACTCGGGGGTTACCCGGCGAGTTTTAACCCTCAAGTACAATAGAAGTACTCTTTTCTCACAGAGTGCGCTGACACCTACAGGGGTCACTTGCCGGATCCGGAGCTTTCCTTAGCCCCTGTTCCACTCGTCGAGTTTAGATTAATTAAGTTGGGATTAACTAAGGGTCAGCTCTAATTTTAGGCTTTTTAATTAAGTTGAAATAAGCGGATTACAGGCGAGAATTTATGGTAAATGGTTTAACTTTTGAGTTCACGAGGTCGTATTTTAATTAAGTTCACCGGGCTATAAAATGAGTTATTCTTAAGTTTAAGCGTGACAATTAAAGTCACGTAGAAATAAACGAACTAAGTCTGCTGGCGTTTCCTTCAGTCAGATCATCAATACCGATAATCCGATATGAAGCTCGTTCCGTAATTGAGGTAGGTGAAATCTACCCTTCACCCAGGGTTATGTTACGTTAATTCAAAGTTAAACGGCCCTCTTCTTGAAAGTAACCTCTGTGCTCCGTTCTAGGTCCGCTATAAAGCAAGTTAAGATCGATTTCCTTCTAAGACTTTATTCCCTCAAAGTCCGTTCTAAAATCGTCTTGATGCAATCCAATGTATACAAGGTAACTCGCACCCTCGTTACCCGCGGAGACCCAGGTGAGTTGAGCTCTACCTAAAGTCTGGCTAAGAGCTACTCAGAATCTAGAATCTGTCCTTCAATGGCTGGACCCCTCCTTATATAGGAAGGAATCCACTCTCACATACGTCAGAGCGGTGAGTCACCGTGAGACCAAGAAAATATTTGATTCTCAGAGTCTAGGTTTCCGTCCTGAAACTCGAAACGGATATGAGATGTTAGCTTGGAAGGTACATGGGCAAACAGCAAACAGCGCGCGCAAGATATCGCAAGAGTGCATCCGAACGCCTTTGATTGAAATGACTGGCGGGTTTAATATCATATTTCATATTCCGGGTGCGTGCTTGAGGGCTTAGAGAAAATTTAGGTAGATTCTCGCATCAATCATTGAGATATAGGCGATCGCCTGCTCTTTAGGACATTCAAGAATAGGGGCGTACTTTTGTATAACATTCGTCGTAACTATTTCAGTTTTAATTAATATTGCGTAGAACAGTCGTGTCGTATAACACATATGTGGGGTATCAGGACAAAATCCCCCCGTGGACAAAATCCCCTCGCGGACAAAATCCCCCATGGACAAAATCCCCCCGGACACAACCCCCCCCGGACACAATCCCCCCGCGGACAAAATCCCCCTAAGGCTTTATTAAAAAAAGAAGAATACGACTGACTTTATTAAAGAAGAAAAATTAAAAACACAATAAGAATAAGAATAAGAAAAGAGGCTTCGTGAAATTTAAGTTTAGACATAAATTTAGTTTATTTTCCATCTCAAGAGGTGTTGGAAGTTATTTAACCCTTAGTGCTGGAGTTTATTGAAAGCAATAAAGGTCAAACAAAACTACCTGCTCTAGCTTTTGTGCCTCCAGAAAAAGTTGTTGATGCTTTTGAACAATTATACGATTTTATACCAGTGGAAGGTTTGCCAATTCTCGATTATTTTGAAGATAATTATATTGGAAGGCCATGCCGACGAGGACGAAGAGAACCCACTTTTAGCATTTCTATTTGGAATATGTACTCAAGAACAATTACAGAACTTCCACGTACAAATAACTCTGTCGAAGGCTGGCATAGACGCTTTGCATCTCTAACAGGATGCTCGCATCCAAACATATGGAAATTTTTTAAAGTTTTAGGGCAAGAAATAAGCTACCAACAGGCATTTATTTCTCAAATTATCGCTGGCTTGCCGACAGAACCGCAAAGGAAGAAGTATAAGTCTTCTTCTTCTCGCATTTTGAAAATTGTACAAGACTATAACAACAGGTCTATTTTTGATTTTCTTAAGGGAATTGCTTTTAATTTGTCTTTTTAAATTTTGAATTTTGTTTGACTTTGTGTTTTTAATTTTTCTTCTTCAATAAAGTCAGTCGTATTCTTATTTGTTTGCCCGGTTAGGTAATTGTACGCCCTTGACGATTGGTTAGGTTAAGTCGTGATATTTTTGTTAAAACTTTAATAAAGTCAGTCGTATTCTTATTTTTTTAATAAAGCCTTAGGGGGATTTTGTCCGCGGGGGGATTGTGTCCGGGGGGGTTGTGTCCGGTGGGATTTTGTCCGCGAGGGGATTTTGTCCACGAGGGGATTTTGTCCACGGGGGGATTTTGTCCTAGAAGCCATATGTGGATGTGGGTGTCGTAGTTCTGTCTTATTAAGTTAAAGTCCCCCATTCAAATGGCTTTTGAGTCTTTATACCGTTGAAAATAACAGTGATTGGCTGATTAGTTTTGTTTGGCTTGAGAGTTTAACGCGGAATGTTGTACTGAGCATAAGTCTTCAAGTTCATATATATATTATTATTGTTGTGTCATCGTGCTGCATCGCCTATGGGTGGTCACTAAACTTTGTATTTTATAAACTTTATAAACTTTGATTCTTTTTAAAAGGGCAGCCACTATAGTTCATATTATTATTATTATTATTATTATTAGTAGTAGTAACAGTATTAATATTATTATTACCCGCCTACTTCGATGTTGCCGGTATTCATAAACTTTATTATTATTATTATTATTATTATTGTCATTGTGCTTCATCGGGTGTGGGTGTTCCCTAAACCTTATATTTATATACATTATAAACTTTCAAAATTTTTGCCATTACAATATTGACCTCTAAAGCTCATATTATTAGTATTAGTATTTTATTATTGTTATGCGCCTACGTCGGTATTGCAGGTGGCCCCAAATTGTATATTATATATATATATATATATATATATATATATATATATATATATATATCTTATTTTTAGTATCATTAGTATTATTATTGTCTCGACCTCTGAGCAGAGCAGACGTATTCCTCGCAGGCTCCGCCACATATCACCTCTATAGCTCATAGGCTCCCGATCCTACACCTCGATCAAAACTAAGTTCAGAAAACCGCAGCCTCTCCGTTCTCGTGAGTGATTACATTCCGTTTAACATCCCGATTACCATATCCCCGTTTTTGAATCCTCGACAGAGAGTCACTCTCCATCATGCCTCAGTAGAAGAAGAAACCCAAGAACTAAAGGAAATATTAGAAACTTGGCGTCCCTAATCCCAGATTAGGGAGGCCAAATCAAACCTCAAAACGACCGATTAAGTTCAGTATAAAGAGTGCCGATGTAAAGAAAAAAATTGTGTCACAGTGTATACAAAAAGCCAATAGTCCGGTTGCACGTGGTGGGAACCCTGCATTGTTTGTTTTAAAGCAAATTTTGACATATTTTGAAAGCTTATACCACCCCATTCAAGAATCAATCGGGTGTACATCTGACCCCCGCTTGGCTTTTTCAATATGGCCGCCATCTTCCAAGATGGCCGGCGAAACTGAAAAATCCCATATCCTGGTCAGTACTTGGTGGATTTTGATGAGCTTGGTGTCATTTCTAGGGGTTTTTAGGATGATGAGTCGATCTAGAGGGGTTGCAGATACTTTGGGAGTCGTTTTGACCCACATTCGTCAATACTCAAGGTCATTGGAGGTCAAACGCCCCCCGAAATAAGTAATATCCCATATCCCAGGCAGTCGTGGAGATATTTTGGTGATCTTACTGTCGTTTTTATGGTTTTGGGCGAGACTGAGTAGTTCTATAGGCACATGATAACAGTAGGATGTCATTTTGCAACTCCATGGGTCAAGTCAGTCATTTGTGGTTAAAGTTTGGCCTTGAAATATGATAATGCCAGAGTTAACATCACTGTATTTGCTTTATTTCAGTGACAATTTCTACAATCTAGCTAACTGCTGAGCACTTAACATCTTTTCTGCAGATAAAACCAGATCATAATGCTTAAATAACATAACCCACATTATATGGATATGGATATTCGGATATAAACCACAATTTATGCTGAAGTGCAGGGCATATGCAAATTATACATTCTATGGAAGGTTGCAAAGCTACAATATATGACCTCGTAAGCAAAACAAACTCTCACCTAGCTGGGGGATTGGTGTTGACAACTTTGATGCAGTTATTCACATTAGGTAACCATTTATTGGGGTCAAATATCAAAAGACATGGTTGTGTCAGGATCGTCAGGATCATCAATCTGCTCTTCGTTTGCGTTTTGGGTCAATGGATTGTTGCAGTCCAAGCCGCTGCCACATGCACAGAACATTGTGCAAGGGATTCCGCGTCCCATGCAGCTGCAGCGACTCCCCCTGCATGCTGATTGTGATTCACACCCACATCTGATTAGCTTCAGAACTTCATCTGGTGCTAAGCACACTCCTTCACCAACTGTTTTTGGGATGAGAACTCTGCTTCGTCTCTCTCCCACCCATAATGCACAGGATCAAGTGGTGGTGGGTCACACTTTAGTGCATCGAGCCAGTTCGCCACACTGTAGTGGGCTCTGAGCACATTTTGATGGAAAGCTTCAGTTGTTGGTGGTAGAGAACATAGTTTGGGTGCAGCAGTTCCCGACTTCCCTGTCCTCTGAGCCAATACTCGCTGACGACACTCAGTAAGAGATGAGGATTTCTTATCCCCATAGCATGCAACAATGAACGCTGTTGCCTTTTTCTCGATATGGTCAAAGCATGCATCAAGGGACCTCAACTTGTCTAGCTTCCGACCCTTCTTGGCTGTGGCAATGGCAGTGGCTTTGCCAATGCCATGTATTGCTGCAACTGTGTCACAACCACTCAAAGCGTGTAGTTTGAGGATTTGTGGGATATGTCTTTGTGCTGGGTTACAGTTGCTCGGATGTCCATTGATTTTCTGCCACGCACTGGAGACTCCATAATCATAGGACACCCTAGTTTCTCAAATTCATAGAAGTGAGTCAGCATGGCAAACACGTCTGTGTCATCACAAATGATGGAGATGCGGGCATCAGAATCTTTCTCAGCTTGTGCGATAGCGTGTTGTATTATCACGTCAGCCTCTTCATGAGATGATGAGAGCTCCAATGCTGCTCGACTCCTGCCTCGCACAATGGAAGTCGGTATGGTCTGCCATCCTGCAAGCACTAGCTCATGGTCTTGGGTTACAGTTGCGAGAGACTCACTGTCAGCAAGGATTTGCTCACAGAGCAGCCTGTTTAGTTGCTCCTTGTTCGCGGTGCACGTGAGAACAGCGTCTCTTGTAGGCAATGGGGTGTTGAAGTCTGAATACTGGTGACGGACTTGTAACTCTTCGTCTTCACTCTCTATCTCACCCTCACAATCTTTTTCATTATCATCTGTCTTCAGCTTCCAATCTTGATCAAAAACCATGTTAGCTACTCTTACTATCACTCTCGAAAGCTCTTCAGAAGTTCTTGCCTGGGCAAGACATTGGACTATACACCGCATCAAGTTTTCGCTCAAACATTTTTTTGACAGTTCTGATTTTCACTGTCGGAAATGTAGCTTGTTGTTCTTTACTCTTCTCCTTGCTTGGTCTTTTTCCGATGAGCGAAGTTTATGATCAGTAGAAGGAACTGTCTTTGCGTTATTGGTTTTTCAAAACTCGGATCGTTTTCAGAATCGACTGAAGTTGCTAACATTTCAATAATTTCTGATCCCTCTAGCTCCCTTTGCTCTCTGAAGTTGCTTTCTGTTGCTTTTCGTTTTTTTTCCGTTGATCTTTCACGAGTTTCTTTCCTCTTTTTCTCTTTCACCTAATCTTTTGGTACTGCATTTGTACATATGGCCTTATACGCACCAAAGCAATTACACTGGTCTACAAATTTTGAAAAAGTTTGTGCTTCGGAGATAAAATGTGTTTCCTATTATGGATTTTGGGGTGCTGAAAACGAATATGACCATAAAAACAGTCGATTGGCTACAGTTTCAAAGAAAATTTAAGTTACACATTTTGCGTATATGTATACCATATATTAGTAACATACCTGTATAATGCAGTCACTTATATTGATTGAACCCGTCGCTTCTTTGCTTGTCTCTTGTATTCAACTTCTGGAGCATCTCTTGTTATTGTCCAGCAGTAGTCTGCTAACAATGATGGACTCCATTTCCCCTGGTAGCTTTTCTCCATCGCTGAGATATCCTGGTGGAAACGTTCACCATGTTCATCGCTGACTGCTCCGCAGTTGGCCGGAGAAAATTCCAGGTGCGAATGGAGGAAATGTATCTTTAAAGACATATTGCAGCCCATTTTTTGATAGGACAACAGCAGGTTTTCCACCAGCTCCCTGTAATTGTCAGCTTTGGTATTTCCGAGAAAATTGGTTGCTACTAACCGGAAAGCATTCCACGCAGTCTTCTCCTCACCACCTAGGATACGGTCGAACTCCTCATCTCTAAGAAGCTCGCGGATCTGTGGACCAACAAATACACCCTCCTTGATTTTTGCTTCACTGAGCTTTGGGAATTTACTACCGAGGTACTTAAAAGCTGCCCCCGTTTTATCCATAGCCTTAACAAAATTTTTCATGACGCCCAGTTTGATGTGTAAGGGTGGTAACAAAATCTTGCTCCATTCTACAAGTGGAAGATACTGAACATTTTTTGTTCCAGGTTCCAATGAGTGTCGGAGTGGCCAATCCTTCTTGATGTAATGAGAAGTCCTAGCCCGACTATCCCATTCACACAGAAAACAGCAATACTTAGTGTAGCCCGGCTGCACTCCAAGCACGATAGCAACAACATTCAAGTCACCACAAACCTGCCAATGATGTTTGTCATAGTTTATGCAGTTCAAAAAGTTGCAGTCTCATGTTGTCATATGTTTCCTTCATGTGGACTGCATGACCAACTGGAATTGATGGCAATACGTTGCCAACATGCAACAAAACAGCTTTTAGACTCAAATTCGATGAATCAATGAACAGCTAAAACGAATCAGCCCACTATATCAGTATGTTTTATTAATTTTTTTTTCATTATTCTCTTTATTATTTTTCATGAAATTATATATCCATTATGTATAGGGCATATCATTCTGTATCTTAAAATTATTCTCTCTTTTTCCCGTACTCTACTATGTTCGTCTGATGGTTTGTATGCCCAAATAAGGGTTTGTCGATTGCTCCGGCTTAGTATTACCCGGAGCAATACACCGCATCGAACTATGCGTCATCGAACTTCCTGCAAAAAACGACCGTATAGCGCAGCGGCTGACGTCACATCCGGCCGAGTCTTTTTAGCCCCGCCCACTTCCGTTCGAGATAAAACCGTATAGCGCAACGGCTGACGTCACATGCGGTCACGTGATATATAGATAACAAGTACATACGAACGAAATTTCGTCTCTAAAATAATGTCATGTTACGAAGAAATTATATTTAGTCTGATTGGCCAATCCATCGTGAATGAATCAAAAGTCCTAGCCCGACTATCCCATTCACACAGAAAACAGCAATACTTCTGTGTAGTCGAATTCGACATCAAAATATTTTATATTAATGTACATTAGCCCAGTAAAAGAAGAGGAACGTTGCCAGACGTGAACTTAGTACATCCTTATCATTAATCTCTTGGCATCCTCGCAGAGTTAGAGCCTCGCCAGAGTTAGCCTGAGTCTCGCAGAGTTAGGTAAAATGCCGGCAAAACTGTATCCAGTTACGGTGATATTCTAGGTTTAGGCCGACTATTCCACTGACATAGAATAAAGTCCTATACTTTATGTAGACCGGATGCAGTCTAAGGACCATAATATCTTTCAAGTCACCACAAACCTGCCACTGATGTTTGTCATAGTTTATGCAGTTCTAAAGTTGCAAATTCATCTTGTCATATGTTTCCTTCATGTGGACTGCATGACCAACTGGAATTGATGGCAATACGTTGCCAACATGCAACAAAACAGCTTTTAGACTCAACTTCGACGAATCAATGAACAGTCTCCACTCATCAGGATTGTGAATAATGTTGAGAGCTGCCATCAGACCATCGATGTCGTTGCAAGCTACAAGGTCACCTTCCATGATGAAGAATGGGACAAAATCTTTTTGACGGTCGCGAAACTTACACACTCTAACATTTTCAGCGAGGAGATTCCACTGCTGCAATCTGGAGCCCAACAGCTCTGCCTTACTCTTTGGCAGTTCTAAATCTCTGATAAGGTCGTTTAATTCATTCTGAGTTATCATGTGCGGTTTAGAAGATGTCAAGATATAAACAAATTCAGGGTCTTGTGAAGTTGAAGGCTCACAAGTTTCGCAGGTTCCTTCATTCTACTCGTCCTCTGACTCCAGGGAGAATGAGTGTGGGGGCTCAGGAACGGGTAGTCCTTCGCCGTGAGGTACCGGGCGTATAGCAGAGGGTATATTCGGATATTGTAAAATCCACTTTTTCTTCTTGCAAATACCTTTCTTGACTGGAGGCACCATGCAGAAGTAACAATTGCTGACATGATCTGTTGGTTCCCTCCACACCATTGGCACTGCAAAAGGCATAGATTTCCTTTTCCGATTCAACCACTGGCGAAGGTTTGTTGCACAAGTATTGCAGCATATGTGTGGGGCCCAGCTCTTGTCCTGATCTCCAATCTTACAGCCAAAATAAAGGTGATAAGCTTTCCTAATCACGGCGGTTATAGCACGCTTTTGCGATGCAACAGTCAATTCTCTACAAACATAACAGAAGTTATCTACACTGTTCACGCAATTACGAGGCATCTTTGTTCAAATTAGGCTGAAAAAAATTCAGTTTCCAAAACAAACACTAAAAAGAGTTTGACAAGGGTGCACTGTATGACTTCCGCGAATGAACTGATGCTGTGGCGTAATATGTAGACGCCTGTGACACATCGACGCCTTGACTCTACTGCGCATACACGTAGTTATATTTTTTTATTTTAATAAATTAATGTAATTACATTGCATTTTAATAATTTTAAATTAGGTAAGGTTAAGTTAGGCTGGTATTCCATTTATATTAATATCAAAAACATTATGGTATGGGAAGCAATATGTTAAAATGATCCAATATATTTTTTTAATAAATAATTTACAAATACATAATTTAATAGATACATTTAAAATTACATTTTATTGTATATATATGTATATATTTACATTAATTTATTAAAATAAAAAAAATATAACTACGCGCATTCGCAGTAGAGTCAATGCGTCGATGTGTCACAGGCGTCTACATATTACGCGACAGATGCAGTCCAGTTAGTAGGGTGCAGGGTTGCCTGATATCTTTATAAATAGAGCCAATTGGCAATTTTAGGCATTTTCGTATTCACTGACCCAAAATTAGTAAAAATTGACTACTTTTATTTCCGAAGCATTTTGGTTGTAGACCAGTGTTGTCTCAATAAAAAGTCTTATCCTCATCATTCATTTTGACCCCAAATTCTTTTGCAAGTTCTGCTTCATAATCCTCATCGTCAGTTCTAATGTTGTAGGCGTTCTTAGAGAGCTGATCATTAAAGCCGCTCGGTTTTTGGTACCATTCAACACTTTTAGGTTTTTGTTGGCAGTGTTCATTCTTTCTCAGTTTGTTAAAATGTTCATAATCGTCTCTTATTTTTTTCGCCACTGTTTTTCATGCATGGGATAGACATTTTTATTAATCGAATCTCGTCTTAGTTTATTTGCAACTATCTTGCTGGCATCATCTCGAGTTATTGACTTTTTCTGTCCTTTTACTCCTTTTGTGCAAAATGCAAGCATCCTACCAATCACAACTGTCCCTGGTGGCACCTTTCCAGTCGGTATATAACACCCAAATATGATAGGTAATACAAATTATAGTCATGCTAGATGTATCATATATATTATTATTATTAAAGTAGATTATATCAAATAATGTACTTGATATATTATTACTATTATTAAGGGTATATATACTATATTATTATTAAAATAGTATATACACAATTATTATTAAAGTAAATTAGCACAACACTGATAGTATAAGGAACCACAAAAGAGAAAGCAGCCAAACACCAGAACAACAGAACAAGCCAAAACACTAAAGTAAGCCTAAATAAAACATCAATATTACGACACACTAGATACTTAACGACAATGAAGAATGAACATAACCATGATTAACATATAGCAAGTATTTATCAACTAATTATTTTTTCTATCATTTATAAAGGTTTGGAGGTGGGAGGCTTCATTCATCCTTTATGTTCGATATGGATCGGGCATTTTTTCAAAGTTCTCGTCATCTCTGCTTAACCACACTCCTAATGTCTCTCATTTGTTCATTTTCTAGTTCAGCGACCATGAAAACATATGTGAAGGGTTGCGTTTTTTTTTCATTAAAACAAAAAATCGATTTTTTGGCCGCCATTTTGAAAAAAAACCGACTGAACTAGGTAAAAAAATCATTTTAAGTGCAAGAACTAGCCGGATTCGTATTCAGCAGCCAAAATGGCCATAGAAACCACTCGTCCTAAAAAAAATGTTAAATTTCCCCCACCCCTAGTAATAGCTTTGGGAGAAGAACAGTGTTCATCTATAACTGCAGCTATAGATCGGCCAGAAAGGAAATTAGAGAGGAAGACACAGATAGAAGGAGAGAAACCGAAGGAGGGCAGTTTCGAAATTAAATTTTTGCGCTAGACTCTATCAAAAGAGATATGCAAGAAGATCGCCAGTACAGCGTCCTTAGCGTAACCCATATTGACGATCTGAAAGAAGATTGTGATAAAAGAGATTAGGAGTCTTCCTATTAAGGACAGATTCAAAAACTTTAGAAAGGCAAGAAAAAAAGCAAATGGACGATAGTTGGAGGGTTGAGAGTGGTCACCCTTCTTTGGAACAGGCTGAATGAAAGTTAACTTCTAGCACGAAGGAAAAGTACCAGATGAAGACAAAGACGAAAGAGTTGGTCTAGGCAGTGTGACAGCACAAAACACAGTTCTTGAGAACAACTGGAGGAACACCATCAGGATCGTACGCCTTCCTAGAGTTGAGCCCAGATAGGGCTGAAAGAACATCTTTGGGAAAGATTCTAATTTCAGACATAATAAAGTCAGAGGGAGGGTGAAATGGAGGAACAGCACCAGAATCGTTCACGGTTGAGTTGTAAACGAATGTTTGAGCGAAGAGTCCAGCTTTATCAGTAGAAGACCAACGCAAGGAACTGCTACGAGGTTACGAGGTATTAGTTAACGAAACTAACCCACAGGGTTTAATTTTTAGCGATTTATGTTTCTACTTTTTATTCTACAAAATTGTATAGTTCAGTTCGTGACGCTGACATGTTTATGAATTATATGTCTTGGGATTGAGGTGACCCCTGTCGTTGGCTCGGCCAACCGGCCGCGCTGGACGAAACATGCAGCGATATGCGTGGGAGAAACTGGAAGAAATATTGAAACCCGTATTAAAGAACACAAATATGCCTTCAGAAGTTGTAATACTAATAATGCCATTTTTTATCACGCCAACCAAAATAATCATGCTATAGATTGGGAATCAAGTAAGGTACTTTATAAATGTAATAATTATGTCAAAAGAAAAATAATAGAATCTGTGTGTATAGAAAAAGTAGATAATTTTAATTTGTGCGAAGGTACTTATAAGTTAGACCCTTTAATGAGATTCTTCGTCAAAAAATCCCTTACGGAGTCGTGGGAACGTGTTCGAACCTAAGTGTGAATTTCTTAAATGTCTCTGGATTGGAATGTTTCCTTACTCGCCTTTAGTAAATGTAATAATGGAAGTAATAAATTGTGGAAATAAATATAAATGCAACAGATGTAATAATAAAGGTAATATTATAAATTTAATAATTAGGGTAAAGGTAATAATAATAAATGTTAAAAAAAATGTAAATGTAATAATAAATGCAGTAATTATGTCAAAATATTAGAATCTGTATGTATAGAACAAGAAGATAGTTTTAATTTGTGGAAATGTACTTATAAGCGGACCCTGTAATAAAATGCCCTTCCAGTGTCGGGAGAACGGTATCTAACCTAGGTGCGAATTTCTCAATGGTCGCTGGATTGTTTCCTAATTGGCTTTTTCATTCGTTTTTCAGTTTATAAGTTCTGTATAGTAAACAATAATGTAATAACCAATGTAATAATAAATTTATAATTTCTGTAATAAATAATTATGCATTAGTAAAAAAAAAAATTAAAATAAATAAATAAATAAATAAAAAATCTGTATGTTTAGAACAGGAAGATAGTTTTAAATTTGCGGTCGGGAGAATGGGATCTAATCTAGGTGCGAATTTCTTAACGGTCGGTCCCTGGACTGTTTTTCCCTCTTGTTTTGGTTCATTCGTGTTTCTGTATCCACCCGAGGAGGATGCCAGTGGGCGTCGAAACTGTCGTGGAAATAAACTCTGTCTATTATAGTGGGTTTTTATTTTCATATTTTGACCTTCACGTAGAAAAAAGTGAAGTTTTTTGCATTTAATACTATCTAAATCTTCTCGAATGAAAATTTTAGCTGCAGGGGTAATCGAGGTTGCCCCTTTGCTGAAAACTGACACGAAAAAACGGTTAAGCACGGTTATGTCAATGTTGTTATATTTTAATTCCCCCGTCTCATCTTTGATAGGACCTATGCTGTTTATAATCAGATTTCTACTGTTTAAATGACTATAAACTTCGTAGGATTTCATTTACAGACAAGCAAATAAATCTAAGTTCTTTTGCACGTTTCGCATTTCTAATCTGTTTAAACACGCCGACAAAGGATAATAAAATTTCGCTTGTGCCTATAATCAGAGGATCAGAGTTCTCTTTCCACTATGTGTACGGTTTATTTGAGGGGTCGCGCGTCTTAAGGTACCTAAGCGCCACCACAAGCGAAAACGTGATTTTGATGGATATCACTATTTCCACCCTTCCTCTATCGCGTGGTTTGGGTTATAATGACCTTACGACACTAGAAGTATGGAATCATTCTGTGCCAGAAATCGCACCCAAAGTTCGGCATAATAAGAAAATAAAAAAAATAAAAAATATATATATAAAATATGAAATATTAAAATCTATTCGAAAAACTCATCAACATCTTCATTAGCATACTTAGAACTCTAATTTAGCCAAAAATGAACGTTCTAGCTCAATTAATAACAGAGATACTATTGCCAGAATATTGCTGAACTTTGGAGGCGATTTGTGGCGAATTTTAATTTTGGCGCTTAGGTACCTTAAGACGCGGGACCCCTCAACTTTCTCTCTGTAGTGAACCTAATATCGTTGTTGAAACACTGGGGTCACAAGAGGAGGTGCTTGGCCGCCAAATATCAGCTATGGTGCTGCTGTTCTTTAGAAAATTCAAAGAGTACCGGCTCCGCAGTTTCTTCACCCGCACTCAGTTGCTGCCTCTATATAGGTGTCTTATCGGTCCCCAGTATGGAGTACGCTTCTCAACCCACACAGCTCTACTTGACTGCATAGTATCAAAGGCTTTTCGGCTCATCAGTTCCCCTTCTCTTACTGACTGTCTTCAATCCCTCGCTCTTCACCGCAGTGTCTTTTTTTATGTATGAAGGGAGAGCTAAGGGCGAGCCCCAGCAAAAATTCCCCCCCTATATAAGAGAGCTCAAATCAAGATCTCTGAGGCTGACGAAGACTTTTCTTTTATATATATATTTTTTAACAGATTTTATAGTGTATAAAATGCATGTATGTGTAGTGAAGAATAGAGGCAGAAGTGTGTTTAAGAGCATGCTGGGCTGCTCACAGGATAGATGAGACACGGAAAAAGATAAGCTAAAGAGGACAGTGACAAGAGAAACGGGAGTTCCAGAACTCCCTGTCTCCTGCCTAACGTCCTCTCCGGAGTATTTTGGTCGATTGGCGTCTACAATCTCCTCCTCAAATCTCTTGCTTCACTATCTCTTTACTATCGCTATTATAATGGCGACTGCTCTTCTGAACTCTAACTGCATGCCTCCTCCTTCAGGAAAAGCCTGGAGTACACATTCTTATTCCTTTTCTGTTGAACTCTAACGCAAGTGTTAATAGGTATTCTTAGACTTTCATCTACTCAGTTGGTCGACTCAGGAACAACCTTTTTCAGTCTATCTTTCCCCTGTCTATGACCTCCAATCTTTAAAATGTAGTGTCCAGGCACCTCGAAATCTCTGGATCTTTATTTCAACTCTCTTTTTCTCCTTCTAGGGGAGATGCATTTTGCGGGCTTTTTTGCATAAAAAAAATAGATCATTTAACTTTTAACCCAGCGAAAGTCTAGTTGTTAAGTCGAATTTCATAATTTAGATACAGGGGTGTTAACATTAAAATGGATGAGGTTAGGATCGCTGTAGTCTGAGGGTTCCTTCACCAACTGGGTCAAAAAGTGGTCGTCATCGAAGCTAAGAAGTTTGTTACCCTCAACGTCGGCAGATTTAGATTCCCAATCTATCTTACCACAATTAAAGTTCCCCATAATTAAAACTAATTTTCCCGCTGTGATTTGACCCACAGTTCGTGATCAAAATCGTCAGACTGGTGAGGGTTTCTGCGCAATAATATTATTTTCCTGTATGTATTGTTCCGCAAATTGAGCTGGACCCAAATGACTTCGGAAGCATTGTTGAGGCGCTTTCTCAGAGCATAGATGATCCATAATGTGAAGAACTACACCTCACTTGCTCGTAGACTTACCCCCATGTAATTTGCTTACCGGCGGCATTACCCCATCAGATTCATTTACCGGCAGTTTTACCCCAATTGATTCGTTTACCTGTGGCGCTACCTGAAAAGACTCGCTTTCCAACTGCCCTACTTTAGTATGCTCGCTTGCAGGCGGCACCACTCTATTAGTCCCATTAATCGAAGGTTGTACACGTTGAAATCGATTAAATCCCGTCGTTTTGATTTGCCTTGGGCATTTAAGTTTATTCCGTCATCTGAAGAAACAAATTTCCACAATGAAGCTATCCCACAGGTCAAGGAATCGAATCTCTTGCATAACGTTTTAAACCTGCTGTTTATTGGAATGGTTTTACTTGGTGCCACACTGTTTGTTTCCAACAAGGCAGGATTCCAATATCTCGGTCGGATTTTCGTCGTATTGTGTCGGTTAATTCGTCAAATTCAACAATAAGATTTTCAGAGTATTTAAAGGGTCCGTTTGAATACGTTGTTCGAACCTGCTTCCACTATTATTATTATACTATTTTTATCATTTGGCCTAGTTACCTCTACTATAACTCCCTTCTTAATTTATCGATCTTTGTTACCAGCAGGGAGTTGACCTTCTTTTTCGTAATATTTTTCTTTTCAATGCATCGCACCTGTTGACAGATCGGGTGCCCTCTACGAGGAGAGATTCTTCTTCCAGGTCTGACAGCATGTTACTTATGTTCTAGCCAAATGCTGGGAGAATTCTATACAGCCTGTTTTGGCCTTACTAACGGTCTTTGATGCATAGGCTATTTACCACGTCCCTAAGAAGACTTATTTCTTATTCTTATCCTATTTTAATTTGCAGAACATACACACTGACACCGAGGAAAATTCATTCAAGGAGCTGACTCCGAACGGGGAGACCCAGTGTTTGCACTACACGAGTAGCATTTGTGCTTTAAGGAAGGGAAACCATTTCCACTATTACCAGCCATAATGAATAACCGATTTTTCTTTAAATTTAATGTATGGATAGATGATAATATTTCTAGTACTGAAATAACCTACAGTAGTCTCACAAGCAAAGCACACCAACCACATGAGGGGCACACAAGCACACGGCAGCTTCAGTATTAATGTGGAGAAAAAGTGAATAAACAATACCTACAATGGATTTTGAAATACTTTTGAAACTATTCAAAAAAGCAACCAATCGTGAAAGTGTTGACTCCAACAAACCTAAAATCAGTTTCTGGGAGAAGAGGAGTTAATAAGGACTTCAAGTCAGTTTCAATCTTTTTATTGATGTGTCCATAAAGTGGGAACTGGATGCATATAATATCTTTGGGAAATGGTGGAGTTGGGTGTTTAGGGCTATAGATATATATTATTTACACTATATAAGATCCAACGTATTTAGGGATCAGACTAGCAGGGTAGAGGTTGTCGTGAAAGTACGTGATAAAAACAAAAATTACTTCTGAATGTAAATTTTGATAGGAAGTGCAAATTGTATAGACACGGTCAGTGAAAGAATGCAACATACTTATGTATAATCTCTTCAATTAGCAGAGAAATGAACAACCAAATGTTGGTTTCTTTTTAATTTTTTTATTTTCAAATAAAAGGCATAAGTAGACCATCCTCCGTCCTCAGTTTTTAGAAATTACTTATTTATTTTTAAGTAATAAAAGTGAAAGCACAGGACAAAGATATAAGTGAAGTTTATTCTTCGAACTCAAGATCATACAATAAAAGTTAAAGACATACAAGAATAATATGCGTGTGTGTACTTACAATTTGTTTTCTTTTTACATATAAGACTGTTTTGTATTATCCCTTCGATTTAATTAATATCACACATCTATATATATATTAATAACCATTTATGCACTTACCAAAATCACAGAATTTTGTCACAAAATGCAGGCAGCCAGAATTGTTCACACTCCAAAGTGGCTGCAACTGTGGCTTAAAGCTAAATTATTTATAATTAAAATGAGAACGGAGGAAGGTTAGACTTGGAAAGTAAAACATACTCATTAGATGTAGCCAGGTGAATTCAGTTTTTTGCGTCGCTCAGTTTAGAAAATTAACCTCTGCATAATTTCTTTATTAAAAGTAGAATAATAATAATAATACTTAATATGTTCCGGAAGAAATATTAATTTTAATTTTCACTTATAGTTAAACAACCAATTCATTATTTTCTATTTTAAATAACCAAGTGTAATATCCCACACAGTAATTCATCTTCATGACGTAGTAACCCGTAGTTCAGACAAGGATATTCATTAACCATCCGATGATATTTTGATTTAATAATCATTATTATTTAAGTTAGGTTTTAGGTTAGGTTAGGTTAGTTTAGGTTAAATTAGGATAGGGCAATTTCTCTTTGGCTAAGTTAGTTTTATACACCTTAATGAGATTATTCTAACGTTCTAAAATTAAATAGAATTTTAGAAATTCGAGTCGTTGAAGGTTTTAACCCTCCTGCACTTGAGTTAATAATCATTTTAAAGTTAATAATCATTTTAGAGTTAATAATCATTTTATGAATAAGAAGTGAACTTGCAACTAACATTCCTCGATGTTTAAATTTCAAAATCAAACAATAATTTTACTACTTCTATGCTTAGGAAAAGAAGTTTCACTGGTTTAGGTACTAATTGTCCGAGTGTTCTGCCCTTTATTTACAAGATTAATTCCATTAGGACACTCACGTATACTTTTTTGGTAAACCTCCATCAGTACGTCTAATTTATCGAGACTAATGATCAAACCCATTGATAAAATTATCTCCACTTTGTTCTAAATTTGAGTGCCTCTCTCTCTCTCTCTCTCTCTCTCTCTCTCTCTCTCTCTCTCTCTCTATATATATATATATATATATATATATATATATATATATATATAAACCAACTACAAATTTAAACATTTACACAAACTAAAAATAAAACAATCATGAAATTATAAAAGAAACCCATAAAATAGATTTACGATGAAAGTAAAAGCATTTATAGATCCGACGTTTCAAGGTATACAACACTCATTTTCAGGGCAAATTCTAAAAATCTAAAAAGTTAAAGCTAGAAAAATTTTTAAAGCAAACTAAAAAATTATTAAATAAGTCTTACAGTAAAACTTTCGAGAAGATAATTATAAATTTTTAAAAAATGTGAAAATTAAAAGATAAGTAAAATTTTGTAAAATAATTATAAAATAAGAATTATATCTTCATATGACGAAATCTCGTTTCCGTTAGATTAACGAAGTTAAGCGACGTTAGGTATGGTCATTATTTGTATGGGTGACTCCCCTCTGCGTTCAGATAATGTTCTAACATTTTTCGTTGATGTATTCAATCCGACGTGAATGCAATAAGTCTTTTTCTTATATTGAAGTTTTAAATATAGCGGAGCTAGGCTGCTTTGAATCCTAGATCCTGTCCCGAAGCTAGATTCTATCTGCTTTGCGGAGAGCTGGTGAGGGAAGTTATATTTTTGGGGCCTCTTTGCGAGTGACCCGTTGCCCACGTCGGGATAACATCATGAAAAAGAAAAAAATATAGTGGTTGTCATTTACCATTACTTATTCGGACAACAGTGGATTTTAATTTTCCTCCACTGAATGGAGGAAGGACATGTGCAATTCGATCCACGAATTATGGTGTGGGCTGCGCTCTGGGGGGATCGGTTAATTGGTCCGTACTTTTTCGACGGCAATGTAACAGGTGAAACATATCTGCATATGCTGCAAACATTTCTAATGGCCATACTGGACGACATTCCATTGGCAGAACGGGCGGAGATGTGGTTTCAGCAGGATGGTACACCACCACATTTCGCAACCATCGTCCGGAGCTCTTTAGATGAAATATCCCCAAGCAAGTGGATCGGACGGCGAGGCCCCGTCGAATGGCTACCTAGATCTCCAGACCTCACGCCTCTTGACTTTTTGTTGTGGGGCCATCTCAAGACGGTAGTCTATGCTGATCGACCCAGAACAATACGTTCTCTAAAGGATAAAATCACATCTGAGTGTGCCAAAATCAGTACCAATGTGTTAAGGAATGTTCAAACATTATGCATTCAACACGTCAGAAAGTGTCTCTAAGTGGAAGGCCACAAATTCGAACATTTATTATAATTAAATAAAATGTGCCTATAGTTCCTGACTTTTGCGCCACCCTGTATATACATATTTATTTGTATGTATATATATATTTTTTTTTCAATAAACATTATGCCCTCTATTCTTAGTACTCCTTATTTTTCTGAACTTAAGGTCTAAACTCAGTACATGCATTATAAATCGCGTTCTCCTTCCGTTTTGGTCATTATTTTGTGAGAACCTTGAATTTAAAAATAATTTAAGAAATTCTCATATCTTTCATTTCCTTTAATAATTTTTTGTATAAGTTAGCTTTTTGTGTAGCAGAGTACATTAGACTCTTTTCTTCGAATATATGCACGACTTCTAAGAATATTTTTTATTTCATTTGAAGAAATTGTAACTGTTTCTGTTGAAAATCGGACGTAAAAAATTAAAAGGTTACTTCGCACAACGAGTTATGATCTACTTTAACATTATTTGGTTTCAGGTTTTTTATTCCATGTGTAAATTTTCGTAATATATTTTCATTATAAATATTTGCGGAACATAATTATACTGTACATAAGTCTGAATGTACGCAGTTTTAGAATAATATATACATTTTTCAAGAAACATTATACCCTTTATTCTAAGTTGTTCTTATTCTTCTGTAGCTTAAGGTCTAAAACATCTTTACATGCTTTGGCGATATTTTGAGCGTCATTCTTTTATGACAAAGATAATAAAATCTGCCGAGTACCCTTCGAAATATGGGTGTAAGTTTTTAAATTTTTTAATTAAAAAGTTTGCAAGTTGGCTTCTTTAATAAATTATCATCACTTAAATAAATGGATAATTAAAAGAAACAAGTTTGATCTTTTATTTTCAATTAAAAAAATAATTGAAAATGAATATTCCTTTAAATTCCTTAAAGGAATGTTCCTTTAAATTTTACTATATTTGATAAAGTTCTCGTTTGAGAGTGTGTCGCGTTAGAAATGGATTCTCTAGAAAAATTCACGTTCAAGAGCCTTCAACGTGTACTATAAGCGGTCTTACAGGTTGTGGTAAAACTATGGTTATGCTTAAAATTATTAAACATAAAGCTGCCCTGTTTTCAGAACCTGTACACAACGTTATATGGTGCTACTCAACAGCAATCTATTTTCAATGATTTAAAAGACATCGTATTACTCCACAAAGGTATTTACGATTTTCGGTTGATAAAGGGGAATGAACATACGATAATTGTGATCGATGATCTCATGTTAGAAATGAATAAAACGTTAACCAAGACGTTTACAGTTTTCTCCCACCATCTTAACATAAGCGTATTTTTCATCAACCAAAATCTATTTTTCAAGAATAAGTATATGCGTGGTGTTTCACTGAACACACAAAACCTCGTTTTATTCGCTCAACGTCGAGATGTTTCACAAATTGAGGTATTAGCCAGTCAAATGTCCCCGAATCAGCGTAAGAAATTTTTGAAAGCTTATAAAGAAGCAACGAATCGACGTTACGAGTAATTGTTCTGCGATCTTCACCCGCAAAACACATATAGGGTACTTCTCAGAACGGATATGTTCCAAACGGTTCTAGGAAAACTCGGTCCCGAAAACTCGGTCCCGGAAAACTCGGTCCCGAAAACTCGGTCCCGGAAAACTCGGTCCCAAGAAAACTCGGTGCCGGAAAACTCGGTCCTGGAAAACTCGGTCGGTCCCGGAAAACTCGGTCCCGGAAAACTCGGTCTCAAGAAAATTGGGTACCATGAATGAAAACAATTAAATTAAACTTTATTCCAAAAGTAAAATGATAACAATATACAACCAACTAATTTTTATATACATGTTTAGTTTACAATGAAATAGATTTAAAGGGATAAAGTTTTTTTTTAAAAAGAGATAAAGGAACCATCTATAATGTACCAGTGGAGAATAGAAATGCAAGAACTGTAACTGAAGTAATATTGTATAATGTAAAACCCGGCACCAAAATTGTGACAGATGAATTTGAAAAAAGAAAAAGATTCAACAAAATTATCGCTTTATTAAAATATGATGCTTAAATTTTTCCTTTTTTTTTCATTTTTACTTTTTTTATTTCTTTTTTTTTTTTATCTTCTTTTCTTATTTTTTATTGTTCTTGTTTTCAATTTAATTTTTTTTCTTTTTTTTATTATTATTATTTTTATTATTATTATTATTATGTATTTCACCTTTTTTTTTTGTTTTTTTGCGTTTTTTTATTTTTTCTTTACTTTTTGGAAAAATTTCATCGTCACCGTCACCGTCATCGTCACCGTCTTGGGACCGAGTTTTCTTGGGACCGAGTTTTCGGGACCGAGTTTTCCGGGACCGAGTTTTCTGGTCACCGTTCCAAACGAGGCTGAAACTGTATATATCCCAGAATGACGAAATGCATAATGAAATATCTTGAATTTATAAAAACCTTTCCCCACCTACCTCACACTCTCCAACGACTGTTTGTAAAAAATGTGGACCCCGACTTTTTAAAATATATCTGTGAAGTCTGCCTCAATGTTATAAAAAGTAACGTACCAATGACACTTTCGCAAGAGTCATTTACGTCGTTACAAGAACATAATACGAACTCTTGCTCGTAAAAGACAAACTGTGTCAAAAAATAAACGAATTATTGTACAAAAAGGCGGTTCATTCCTGTTTGTCTTATTTTCAGTTTTGGGCCCTATACTATCTTGCTTAATATAATGAATCAAGAATCAGTTCTAGAACCCAATAAAAACAGGCTTAAATGAATGGAAAGTGAATTAATGAATCTGCTAAACACCGAAATGCATCCTGATGAGAAAAGAATTTTATACCAAGCTGTTATTCAGAAATTTCTTCAAGATTACCAAGATTATAAGAAACCTGTGAGTTACCCCTAGTTATCAAACATAGTGGCGATACTGAACATCATGAAACTAGAGACGAACAAACAAAGAACAACGGGGTATGACCGCACATCTCGAACATTTATTAAAAAATAGTCTCCTTAATAAATTGAGGAATAAAGGAGTAAGCCCCTATAATCTATTGACTAACGACCCCGTTATACAATGGACCGATACTGGTGAGATTGTTGTTGAAAGTGCAAAGGTTCACGGTTCGAATATTATTCATATCGTTCATGATTTGGTTATAAAGTGGAATAGACCATTTCCACCAGGAGAGAGTCACATTAAGTTGAGGCTACAACAGATAAACATGCCAAAAAACTGATTGGCAACTAGAACAGAATAAAAGATCTGGAACGAACAACACATATACCACAACAGAGCACACCATCGCCTGCGGGTGTAAAACCTCTGAAGAAGAAGAGAACAACCTCCAACGTACAACCCTACCCACGCGCTTCTAAAATACGCAAATGGCTGACGTATTAAGAAAACAGTATTACGATATTTTCTAGTCCGGCTTCCTACGGTGGGGTTGATAGACTCTATAGTGGTACCTATACTGAAGGGTTAGACAAAAACACTGTTTAAAATTTTTTGCGTGAGCAGGACACCTATACACTTCATACACCTGTGAGAAGAGGGTTCAAAACTGCCAAAACAAAAGCTGATTTGACCGACATGCAAAGGTACTCATCGTATAATGACGGTTACAGGTACATTCTATTTATAATAGACGTCTTCTCCAGATACTTATGGCTTAGATCTCTTAAAAATAAATCACCTGGAACAGTTGCTAAAGTTACAAAGTCGTTGATGTTAAATGAAAATAGAATACCCGGCTATCTCTGTACTGATTTAGGGAGGAAAGAATTTAAAGGTCGAGCTTTTCAAGATATGCTGTCGGAGCTCAATATTAGCTATTACACATCCAACTTTGTGCATAAGGCCTCTTTAGCCGAAAGGGTACAGCATACCATTAAGGAATATTTGCATCGTTATTTTACATACAAAAATACGTTCAGGCACCTAGACATTTTAAGTCATCTAGCTTCGTCCTACAACCGTTCTTACCATCGTATGATTGGAACATCACCTAACGAGGTTTTAAAAAGAGAGACACGTATACAGAACTTTTGAAAAAGTATAGAACTGAAGCGTTCTCTATGATAGAGCGATTCAAAATCAATGATCATGTAAGGCTATCACGATCAGGTAATAAGTTCAAGAAAGGATTTGAACAAGATTGGACTCAGAAAATTTTTAAAGTTAGAGCTATCAAACCTGAAGGGAAAGTGATGAAGTTTTACATCGAAGATTTGATTGGTGAAGATGTTGAGGGAGGTTTTTATGGTGAGGAGTTGGCGAATGTATCATTTCATTTAGGAAAAAGACCTTTAAAACAGAAAAGTTTAGGGAGCAAAGGAAAAAGAAAACTGTACATAGTAAAATGTCTAGGGTACCCAGAAAGCTTTAACTCCAAATAAAAGCTAGTGCAATAATGAAACTTCAATGGTATACATCATGGTAACGGATCACTTCTAAGTTAAACTGCCCTATTCTGCTTCGTTGGGGACGTATTTTCACAATACTCTGACCGACTTTATAACAGATCTGTATGGCCCTATCAATTTGGATCGTGAGTCGTACGAGGTTGGATTGTGTGAATTTCAACTGACAAGCAAACATTTAAGTATTGAGAAGAAAGAAACCGTGTTTATGATTCTTAGAAGACGTGATGATGTGAAAAAGCATTCGTGACTTTGGATGATACATGCATTTGGCAGGGAACGGCGGTGTAAGAGTACTTCAGCACAGAAATAACACCAGGACCGATACATAATGACAGTGTTGAGGAAATTGTGAGGTTTGAACGAGGGTTTGAAAAACTCGAGCCTTACAGATGATTTGCTTTACGAAATCGTAAACAAAGATACACTGTTAACTCTAATGTTGAAATCAGAGACGAGTAGAAATATTAAAGTCAAAGAGGTGTTCAAAATTTTACCTGAGAGCAGATGCGGTTTGCTTTCGAAAGAGACACTTTTCACAAGTTACCGTATGATATGCTTAGTTTATTGTACTAACTAAAATTGGAGAGTCTGAACAATAGAGAACCTGCATCTGCTATGTGTTACATTTACATCAACATCGTGGAACACCAATTTGTGGGAGACAGTCAGGTACGATTGCTACGTAATGTGCACATACTGAATTACAGTGGAAAAAGTTTCAGTATAATGTATGATAAGCCCCATTATGTCAAAGTCGCCTCTAACCTACTAAACAATATTGCACTACATATACAGTAAGAACGGTAGAAATTGAAAACTATCCAGTCGGTAATGGGAGCTTAATAGTGAAGCTTTACTTTCAACGTCTTTTACTGTTTACCGTGGTGTGAGATACCAGCATGGAATTGGCACAGGTTCGATCTTTTCATCTATAATACGGTTGAAGATATAATGGCGGGTGTTAAACCTAAAGAATTTTTCAAAAAACATTTACGCGATACACGAGATGAGATTGTTGTAGATGCTGAAAGGAAAATGCTTGGTAGAGGAAATAAAAAGAAAACAGTTACAGGGAAGAAGAAACAGGTTTCATATCGAGGTTTCAAATGCAAAAGACAATCAACAAAGGGATGTTGTAAACATATGAATCCAACAGTAGACCACGTTTTTAACTGATTTAAGTTAATCCTGTTACAATTGTCTCTCATAGGTAATTTTGTACTTGAAGTGAGAAGTAGGCCTAATAAACGCTTCGACATGACACATTTCATACATCCTCACAGCCTAAAGTGCTGTAAATCAGAACTCTCGCTCTTTGATCAACCGCCTACACAAACAGCTATTGCAGAATCTGAATTTATCACAGTTAACCCACTCAACACTGTTGCTTCTTCGACCTCTCCAATAGAATTCGTTATACTTAGCACCGGAACAGTCTGCGAATCTGAATATGCAATCTATCCCGAGGCCAATTCCTTGCATTCATTAATTATTCAGTGTGATGTATATCTAAACCAGACAAATATTTCATCAGGTGGTAGTTATTACCTTCATAGAGCTTGCTTGGAAAATGTACTCAACTTTTCAAAGACGCAAAAGAGACCGATTTGTCAGCTGAGGGTTATGATACCCCTAAAGCGGAAAGTATTATGAAAATAATTTTAAATAATCTAAAGAGAAAATTTATGGCCGCTTACACATTGATTTGTCGTTCCAAGAGAATCTACTTGTGGATGGGGTTGACATGAAGATTAAACTCACCCGCACGGCCCCCGAGATATGTTTAAACGTGGATGAGAGCAGTGAATAGGCTACGAAACCGTGGTGATTCACGTAATGGAAACATATCTCAGAGTTCGGCGCGTGAAATTAACCGTTGCTAAGCAAATACAAATGGAGAAAATTTTACTGAGAGACACTGGCAAATATCCTATAAATCGGGTTCAGATGGAAATGTTTACGGTCACGTCAGGCTTATCTCCCAAGCAGACAGAGAATGTGGTTCTCGGAATTCTGCCAAAAATAATATTTGTGGGGATGTTCGAACAAGATGTCGTGACAAGCAAATATAAAAAATCATCATTCATATTAAAAATTTTCGACTTAAAAAATATTACAGTGTTTGTTAATGATTCGGCTGCAGGAAGGCCAATAGGGACGAAATACTCTACAGATGCTGAGTTTTCCCTTTCTACACAAGCGAACTACAACCTGGTCCAGAGCATCAATGGGTGTGACGGGATTGGTACAGGTGTGACGCTAAATGCTTTTATAAATAGTGTAAATGTATAAGTTTTTTTCTTTCACCAACCTATTGCAGAAGTGTTAACATTCACTTAAAACACCAGCTACATGGAAATCTCGCTTTAGCACTCGAGTTTAGTAAGGCATTAGTGAATCCTATTAGCGTGCTTTTCTACCTCGAATCTCAAACTCTGATTGAAATTCCTCGCTTTAGATCTGTTATTACGGACTTTTAAAAAATGGACGAAGGCACACTCCAAAGGGTTATGAAGAAGGATTATTTATTATTACACGAGATATATTTATTGGAACATATGCGAAGGATGAAGTGGTAAACCTCCCTAGTGCAAAAGAAACAGGAGCATTGAAATTAACATTGATTTATTGAGCGGTGGTGGAATTCACCGGATTGCACTTTATTTTAAAAATAGAGGATGTTTGTATTACGTTGATTCGCTGGGGAATCGGCGTGGACTAATCCTGTTATTTTAAAACGGCTAAAAATTCTGCAAATTGTATGGAATCCGTATCGTTCCCAAGGTTTATTCAGCAATGTATACCGTCAATATTGCTTGTATTTTCTCTTACATGTGGCGAGAAGATTCAGCTTTTCAGGTTTCTTGAAGAAATTTGATTTGTGTAACTCAGAATCTAATGACAATTTTGTATGTAAACAAATAGATAGGCGATTTCCGTTTGTAGCTAAAACTATGCAATGTATGTTGTAACAAGAGTTTATATCGTGTATTTAACTTATGTTATGTATATATACATATATATATAAAACCTCTGGTTAACCTTTGGTTAGCTTCCGCCCGAATTGTTCATTCTGACGAAGGTCAAGCTTTTCACTCCACCTTAGACCTACAGTTTAACGTGGAATCTGAACCACGCCCCATCAGCAGCCCAGCGTCTTAACCACTAGGCCACTTAGGGTACACATTTATCTATCAACCACTTTCTTTATCGTGTGGAAGGATGAATAGCTGGGTTTCGCTGCACGCCGGCTGCCGTCGGGTCTCGAACCCGGGGCCGATGGATTCGTAGTCAGCGACGCTAACCACTACACCACCGAGGCGCATATATATATATATATATATATATATATTAACTTTATTCTGTAAATACTTTAAAAATTATTCTTTGTATTTAAGACTATATAAATATATATATCTTCAAGTATTAAACCCAATCTGTAATTAAATAATTTAAAAATATATCATTTATTTTTAATAACCAGAAAATTTCTATGGCGTTTAAGACTATATATTTTGATATTTATTAATTCTCGTCTGTAAAATTGGTTAAAAGTTTATTTTACCCACTATTTATTTTGTGTACTTGAAATAAACAAGAGTACGTACATATGTTTTATTAACCATTACACAATGCATGTGTTTGTGTGTGTTCTAAAATGTATTGTACGTCTACTGACTATAGTAACTGATAACTTGATATCTTGTCTGAGCACCGCCATTCCCCACTATCTCTCTCTACCGATATAGTTGCTCGTAGCCTTCGTAGGAGTGTGCTCGTGTTCAGTTGATGTTGAAGTTTTTTTACCCTACTGAGTACAACAATTTAATTTCTTAATAACAATGACCGCCACATGTGTTACTTGTAAGTCTGCCTTAAATCGTACGAAGCTGACTGTCCAGGGTGCCGAAATACTTTTCGGTTTTTCTAATGTTAGCGTCACAAATTTTCGTAATGTTAAAGCTGTAATGGTCTCTGTTGCGAGTTTAATTAAGATGCATCAAAGAATATATCCAATGTGAAGTGAAGGAGTCTACGTATGCCGAAGAGAAGTAGAGGCTTTCGATCATGAAGCTCGTTGACGCTTGGTACACCAAGAGCTATTACGTCATGTTACATCCGTGTGCGGAAATTTGTACGTCAACGTTTGTACGACGGAAATTTATGCGACAGCATTCGTACGCCAGAACATTTATACGACTGGAAATTTGTACAACTGACATTTGTACGACGGTAATTTAAGTATGCGCTCTACCGGACTTTTTAGACTTAAGTATGCGATCTACCCATGATAATAACCATGACTTCATTTTTTTATATAAATATAAGCACAGGTGCCAAAAAAATAAATAAATAAAAGTAAACATTATTTAAATATTTTGAAAATAATTTCAATTTGAAGAATTTTAAATTTTATCATGTATCACAGCACATTAAAGGATTAACAGGTAGGTAAGTGGTTATTGAATAGGTACAGGTGGTTAGGTTAGGTTACGTTACGTTAGGTCTGGAGATTAATGAGAAAAAACTCGCAAGATTTGTTCTCCGATTTTTTTAAATGACATTCGTTAGGTTAGGTTAGGTCTGGAGATTAATGAGAAAAAACTCGCAAGATTTGTTCTCCGATTTTTAAATGACATTCGATCTGTATATCGCTAGTTACATTTTCTCTTAAATTGATAAGCTGAAATCTAGTTTCAATTATGCATTTAATTACACTGGTCAACAAAGATTTTTCATCAGAGTAAAATGTGTGGTGGCTGGATAGCATTTTTCACGCTGATTCCAAAACTGCATTCAGATTTTTTCTAGCACGTATAGTTTTCAAGATGAAGGCATATATATAACTACACAGATTTAACCATTTTAAATAGGCAAAATACTAATATTTCAACATTTGATTGTGTTTATTTTATTGTGTTTTTTTAGTTTATTCATCTTATTTATTTCAATTATTTTAATTATACATCTTATGTATTTCAGGTGTGAGCTTTTACGTCTAGCAGCATTGTGATTCAGGCAACAACGCCGTGCTTTGTGTGTCAAAAGATCAGTCCAGTCCAAGAACTTGTTGTGTCAAGTTGGTGTACATTTTTTTTTAATTTATAGTTTGCTCAGGTCAGTCAACATGCCTCGACAATGTAAGAATGACCCCGACAAGTTCTGTTTCGTATGCGGCCAGTTGACAACTAAAACACAGCGACGAAGTATTACAACCGACATTAAGAAAATATACAAGCTATACTTTGGTTGCCATCTAGGTGACCAAGATAAACCATGGGCGCCACATCAAATCTGTTCTGGCTGTTCAAATGGATTACGTGATTGGCTTAACAAAAAGAAAGCTTCAATGCCATTTGCCATACCCATGATATGGAGGGAGCCGAGAGATCATCATGAAGACTGTTATTTTTGTAGTGTGAACTTAATGGGGTTTTCTGCCAAGAACAAACACCAGATTGTATATCCAAACTTGGATTCAGCACGTAGACCAGTAAAACATGATGAAACATTGCCCATTCCAATTCCCCCAAGTGATAGGCTAGATTCTATCATAGATGACATGGAAAGTGATGAAGGTGCAACTGGCGTTTCCGGACCATCTACAGAACCAGAGTACACTTTTGAAGGGAGACATTTACAGCCTAAAAAGTTAACCCAAGGACAGTTGAATGATCTTGTTAGAGACTTATCGCTGTCTAAAGAGAAATCAGAGCTTCTCGCCTCAAAACTAAAGGAGAACAATTTACTTGAGAACAATGTTCGTATTAGTTACTACCGAAAGCGGAATTTTGAATTAACAGCATTCTTTTCAGTAGACGGTCCTCTCTGTTATTGCCATGACATCAATGGACTATTTACAGCCATATCTCAGACGTATGTGACATCTGAGTGGCGCCTCTTTATTGATTCGTCGCAGAGAAGCCTGAAAGCAGTTCTTTTGCATAATGGTAATATAATGCCATCCATCCCCATTGCCCATTCCGTCCATCTAAAAGAGACATATGACAATATGGATATACTACTTAAGGCAATCAAATACGACAGTCATCAATGGAATGTTTGTGGAGATCTAAAAGTTATAGGAATGCTTATGGGTATGCAGTCAGGATTCACAAAATTTTGTTGTTTCCTTTGCCTGTGGGACAGTCGCGCCACTATAGAACATTACACCAAAAGTGACTGGCCACTTAGGTATACATATGTCCCAGGGATAAGCAATGTCCAGTCTGTCCCTTTAGTGGATCCCCAAAAGATCTATCTGCCACCTCTTCACATTAAACTTGGTTTAATGAAGAATTTTGTTAAAGCAATGGGTAAAGTCAATTCTGAAGGGTTCCAATAACTTTCAAGGAAATTTCCGAAGGTTACTGCAGCAAAATTGAAGGAAGGAATTTTTGTTGGGCCACAAATAAGGGAGGTTTTGAAAGACACTGAATTTGAAAAAGTCCTAAGTCCGCTGGAATTGAAGGCTTGGCTGGCGTTCAAATGGATATGTGAAAACTTTCTTGGGAGCAACAAGTCACCTGCGTATAAGGATGGAGTCAAGAACCTCCTTGATGCCTTCAAAGAAATGGAGTGTCGAATGTCGTTAAAAATTCACTTCCTGCATTCCCACTTAGATTTCTTTCCTGAAAACCTTGGTGCAGTGAGTGACGAGCAAGGAGAGCGCTTCCATCAAGATATTCAGATGATGGAGAAGCGCTACCAAGGATATTGGAATGAAAGCATGATGGCGGACCATTGTTGGATGCTGTATCGTGACAATCCAGGCCAAATTTACAAAAGGAAATCACACTCACAGCGCTTTTAATAAAATAATGTATATATTCTTTATTTATAAGTACATTGAATAAGGTATATGATGTATTTGTTGTTTAGCATTCCTAAGTGTGATCCATAAATTTTCTTATAGCAATATCAAAAACTTAAAAATATCAAAACCAGTGTATCTATATAACTATACATGCTAGAAAAAAAATAAAACCAGATTCGGAATCAGCGCGAAAACTGCATTAAGAAAGTGTGATCACGTTTGTGATGAGGAAACAAAGTTTCATTTTGTTGGCCAGTGTTGTTATAATATGTAATTTCATAATTTGTGATAATTTGTATTTTAACTTACCTAGTTTCAAATTCAATTTTATTAACTGATCATGAATTTCTTGCGTATAATGTGTAAATTACCGTCGTACAAATGCTTGGCGTATAAATTTCCAGTCGTATAAATGTTCTGGCGTACAAATGCTGGCGTATAAATTTCCGTCGTACACATGTTGGCGTACAAATTTCTCGGTTTCATTTTACATCTCAATTACCACCTATGTTACAAAATGTAAATCTAGTGATTATGGACAACTTAAAATATTTCTCCCCTACATCTATGTATACCACTGTGAGAGTGCCGGCTCCATCCTTTTGGGTGCCCTACGCGTAAATATCTTTGGGGCCTAATATATATATATATATATATATGTGTGTGTGTGTGTGTGTGTGTGTGTGTGTGTATATATTTCGCAGAATAAAATGGTTTATATATAATTAAATATACAACAATCTAATAAGTTTATTTAGATAGATATATATCACATACATTCAAAACCTTTCTCTCCTGGCTTTTTTTATTGCAAATTCATCAATAATATCATCATAGGACACCTTCCGGCCTACTTCCCGATTGATGCTCATGATGGCAAGCCCACTCAGACGTTTTTGTGCCATTGTTGACCTGAGGTACGTTTTAATTAGCTTCAACTTGGAGAAGCTCCTTTCATCTGAGGCTACGGTCACTGGAAGAGTGACTGCAATTCTGAGAGCAATCCATAGGTTTGGATAAATGTATCAGCTGTTTCTCGTGTATGTAAGTCAGCAATTCCAGTGCAGTCATCTTCTGAGATGGCAGATCTGATGGCACACATTAGGCGTTTGTTTACATTTTAATTTTTATGATTTTAACAACAAAAAATTGCTAGATTTTATATGAAAATAAAATAAATGGCGCTGAAAGAGTTTAAAAAATTTAAAATTTGGCCCATTTTTTTTTATTTCTGTAAATCATTCATTAATTAATTTTTTTACCGCTCGCTGGGTTTCTCCCGCCTCGCGGAGCCCCACGCACACTGCGTGATCTGATTAATGGAAAAGCCAGCGCTGGCCCTGACGATGAGTTGACTAGTGAAATCACAGCTAAAGGATTGTGTGAATTTTTAATGGAATTTAGTGATGAATATAGTTTAACCTCCAAAGTGGATAAATATGCACACGCCTTTTTCTCGAATAGGTCGCCTCATTGTTATTAAGTTAATTTCATTTATTCTTTTATATGTACAATACTGTTACTCAAGAAAAAAATATAATCTTTTTCAGTAGTGAAGAATCCAATTGTTCCTAAACAAATTAAAAAGTCTTTGGTACACATCCCTGGCAGTGGGCATGATAAAACTTTGAAACCCATATTGCTTCATGTATCATAGATGGAAAATGTTCTAATCATTTACCTAATATAATGGGACGCAGTTTTAAATATTCATTTATACTATCCAGACAAGTAGGCTTTCATGTTGGAACATTTCCTTACACGAATTCGTATCACCACCGCATAGCAACAGACACGATACATGTTCTATCCCGCACGACTGGCTAGATGAATTAATCCGAGCGCCGTCCGTTCACAACCGCTTCAGAGATTGAACCCACTGGACGTGCTCTCACAGACTCATCACCAGAACACTACTAAAAGCTGGAGCTGCCACTAAGCAGTATCCTCAATGCAGTATACAATATCTCTGTCTAAAAATCAGTGCGTGTATTTAAACGTAACGGTGGTTTTAGTAATTACGTGCTTCAAACAAAATGTAAACAAACAAGCTCTGGTAAACGTAATGTTATTTGGACCTTTTCCGGTCTATGGGCACCATTGAAGTGAGAGATATTAATATTTTTTAAGCTTATTTTAACTTTTTATTAATAATCAGTACATTTTGAATAGGAGAAATTTAATTTATTTAATTTAACAGCTATGAACATAAATAAAAACAAAAAATATTTGTCTATTCTTCAAAAATTTTACGATTTATTACATTACATTATCATTATTATTGGTCATACCTAACCTAACCTAACCTAACCTAACCAAATCTAACCTAACCTAACTTAACCTACCTTAACATAGCCTAACCTATCCTAACCTCGTTGGTGCCCATAGAACGGAAAAGCCCCTGTTATTTATTTGAGTATTGAGGAAATGGATAAAATATTCATGGTAGTTGAGAAGTTGTCTAAGGAGAACTAAAAGATACCTGTAGGAACGGGTACAAGAAGAGAGCAGATTAATGATTCCTCCTCATACTCTATTATTTGCACACTGTACGTGAAACGTGATACTAGGAAACCCTGTGTCGATATGCGGTTGATGTGGAGTTAACAATACTCTTATACTTATTTGAAATTGGTGCTTGCCTAAACTAATGCCATTCTTAGATGGACTTATCGCTGATATGCGTTATTTCGATACTGTTCTCGAACACGCATACACTGTGGTGCTCGACGATTTTACCAAGTGTCGGGACGAACAAACCGAGAAGGGTCTACAGCTGAAAACATATTTAGAAGCTACAGACCCTGAGAAGTATCATAAGCTCTGGAACAATAAAACGCTACAATACCAAATTCATCTTCACCGTTCACCGAGATGAATTATTTTTATATGTAAGATATAGCTGTCGTGACGATTTAGAAAAATTCCTCAATTATCGATATGAGTTCTGAAGAATTTACAGTTGAAAAGATTAAAAGGTCACGTGCACGTTTGGAAAGATTTCTCTATGAACTTGAATTTAATGATGATTTTGTAGTAAACGATGTTATCTTTGAGCGTGTTTTTGATTGTATTCCATCCATGTTTAAAGAGCGGGGGAGTTTTACTTTAAGTTATAAAGTAGGTACAAAAATAGTCTTAAACACTTTAAGAGGACTTTATATAGAATACAAACCTCCGCATACGTTAAGTGGTGAATTAATGTTAAACCACATATTGCGTAGTACAAAGTAATGAAAATGTAAATGTAACTACGATTACGTGCAAGTTTGCTATTTTATTCAAGAAAGGGAAAAAATTATTATATTATTATTTCCATTTTTATGTCTGATGTATATGTTACTCCATCTATATTATAACTATTATTATTATTTAAATTTTTATGTCGGATGTGTATATGCGTGTGCGGAAATTTATACGCCAGCATTTGTACGCCAGAACAATTTAAGTATGCGCTCTACCGGACTTTTTTGACTTAAGTATGCGATCTACCCATGATAATAACCGTGACTTCATTTTTTTATATAAACATAAGCATAGGTGCAAAAAAATAAATAAATAAATAAAAGTAAACATTATTTAAATATTTTGAAAATAATTTCAATTTGAAGAATTTTAAATTTTTATCATGTATCACAGCGCATGGTTATTGAATAGGTACAGGTGGTTAGGTTAGGTTAGGTTAGGTTAGGTTAGGTTAGGTCTGGAGATTAATGAGAAAAAACTCGCAAGATTTGTTCTCCGATTTTTTAAATGACATTCGTTAGGTTAGGTTAGGTTAGGTTAGGTCTGGAGATTAATGAGAAAGAACTCGCAAGATTTGTTCTCCGATTTTTTAAATGACATTCGATCTGTATATCGCTAGTTACATTTTCTCTTAAATTGATAAGCTGAAATCTAGTTTCAATTATGCATTTAATTATTGTAATATGTAATTTCATAATTTGTGATAATTTGTATTTTAACTTACCTAGTTTCAAATTCAATTTTATTAACTGATCATGAATTTCTTGCGTATAACGTATAAATTACCGAAATTCAATTTTATTAACTGATCATGAATTTCTTGCGTATAACGTATAAATTACCGTCGTACAAATGCTTGGCGTATAAATTTCCACTCGTATAAATGTTCTGGCGTACAAATGCTGGCGTATAAATTTCCGTCGTACAAATGTTGGCGGACAAATTTCCGGCTTTTGTATATATGTATTAACGACTTCTTTATTGTTAAAATAAATAACAGCGTATGAATACATGCATTATCAACCTTTACATTAGTTATTATTTCCTGTTACCGTGGCAAGGAGGGAACAAGTACTTATTATTACACTATATAATAAACCACGAGGTAAACTCAATCTTTAAATAACGTGTGTGTGCGAGTATATGTGTTATAAGTAAACCCTATTTAAAATTTATTAAATTATAAATTTTATAATAAAAGGGGAGTGAATCAGATCTTCTAGAATCAATTTCGTATAGTGAAAGTAAACGAAAGACAATCTTTGCTTTCTTTATTTTCTTTGTAAGCATCAGACTCTCAACTGTTGGCCGTGATCGCACGTGTGTGTTCTAGAGTATAAAAAGTTATTTACAAGTATATATATATATATATATATATATATATATATATAATGTAAAGCCAGAGATGAGGTGGTAACTCACAGGGACAGATATGAATAACGAAACCCCTTTTTTGTGTCTAGGTTAGGTTAGGTCCTTAGTGGGACGCAGCGAGTTATCCTTATATTCAATAGGCCCCTTAGGTTTTCAGATTAGGTTAGGTTAGGTTACCCTTATATTCTTTCTTAGGTTCTTTAAGTTCAACCTCTTATCAACCTTTACCAGCCCCTTTTGTGGGAACTGCAATCTCTCATCAACCTTCATACGATTCCCTCCCCAACCCACTCGGCATTTTTTCATCTTTCTCTGTTTCTGTTTAGGATAAGTTAGGTTAGGTTATCCTTATATTCTTTCTTATCAACCCATTTTCTATCTTTATCACTTTATATTCTTTCTTAGGTTCGTATCAACCCCTTACCTACCTTTTTCACCTTATATCCTTTCTCAGGTTCTTATCAACCCCTTATCTACCTTTATTACCGTATATTCTTTCTTAGGTTCTTATTAAACGCTTATCTACCTTCATTAGTCTTCACCGACCTTTCTGATTTGCCCTTTTCCCCTCTTTCCCTCTCTTTTCCCCTCTTTCCCTCTCTTTCCTCTCTTACCCTCTTTCCACTCACCCCTATCCCCATATCCCTTTCCCTCTCACCCTTATCCCCTCCCCCACTCGGCATTTTGGCCGTCATACTAATAAGCCAATGTTGTTCCTGAAAACAAGGGAATGTATTGGCAAAAGTGGGTCCGAGGGGAACCCCATTGCCATGTCGTCTATCTGTTTATAGAAAGTGTTCTTGAAAAAGAAAATAGTATCCCTCACAGCCAAATTGAGCAGAGTGGTAAAATCCTCCCGATTAAAATTTAAAACTTGAGAATTACTTTGGGGAATTAAGTCATTAATATAAATATCGATAGTTCCTTGCACATAAACATAGGTAAAGAGGGATTGTATATCAAAAATGGCCATAAATAAGTTAGCGGCATTCGGAAAAGAGGTTATTTCTTCAATAAAAGAAAACGAGTTACAGACAATGTAACAATTAGATGTTAGTTTGGAAAGCAACGGAACAAAAAATGTGTTAAAGCAAAACAGTGCGAAGTACAAACATATAAAATTTGTCTAATGGGAACATTCGATTTATAGACCCTTGGTAGTTCATACAGAGTACCGAGCGCTGACCCCGAGCTGAAAAGATTGTTGAGGTAATTTTGAAGATATTTTTATTGAAAACTTTACGAAAGGAACGATTAATTTTGTCTTCGAAATTAAGTGAACGATTAAAGGGGTTCTCAAGCATACGTAAAAACTTGGTGGGATCCATAAGAATGTTTCATATATATATATATATATATATATATATATGAAAATTATTTCACGAAAGTAACACGTGAATAATATTTATGATGAATAAAACCACGAAGGAAAGGAAACACAAAAAGGTGCTCAAGCGCTTTCGTCTAATGACATCCTCAGGAACACTGAAGTACATAAAAGGTTACGGCCTATATATAGGTTACAGAAAGAAAAAAAATAAAAAATAAATAAATAACATACATACACACAAACATACATATATATATACATACATATCTACACACACATATATATATATATATATATATATACATATATATAATATATATATATATATATAATATATATATATATATGCAATAAACGGAGAAGTAAAAATAAAAATTAAAAATTAAGGATTAACAAAGAGGCATACAGATTTGTAAGGAAAAATATCGATTTTTAGCACAAGATCAAATGAATTATAAAAATACAAATTTATACTGGAAATCTGCCCGGGTTTTAACACTTTGCCTTATAGTCAAGTTTCGATATATATAAAAATAAAATGAAGATTAAAAGTTAATAAAGTAGCTACAAGTTTACCAAAGATTTAGCGTCCTACCCTTTTTATCTAAATTGTTTTGAAGGAATTCAAAACAACAGGATCGAGTTGAAAAAGACCTTTGCTTATGTTGAAGTTATTTGAAAGTTGGATAATGGCAGACTCAAGAATATTTCTATTAACAATGTTGCTAGAATGAATAAAACTGAAGCATTATTCCAATCAATACAGTGGGATAACTCTGACAAATGGACAAAAAGAGCACTGGACAACTGTCCTGTTCTAACGGAATATTGATGCTGTTTTATACGTGTGTGCAAATCCTTTCCCGTCTGACCTATGTAAAAGGAATCACATTGTTTACACCCAATTTTATAGATAATGCCTGAATTATTGGTAGGGCTATTTTTTACTATGATATTTTTCACAATATTGTTATATGAAAATACTACATTAATATCCAAAAGTTTAAGTACATTAGCAATGCCTAAAAAGCCCGGGAAAAATGGAAGTACTAAAATATTTTTTGACAAAGTACGAGTGTTATTATTGACACGATAGAAAGTTCGTTTTGCCTTGTTGAGACAAGATTCCATAAACGCAGATGGTAACACAGATCACTTCCAATACCGTTGATTTTTTCCAATTCGGCATCGATGTATTCCGGACTGGCGATCCTAAGGGCGCGGAGAAACATTGATGAAAAAATGGCCTTCTTAGTGGGGGTGTCATGTCCCGAGTAAAAGTGTACGTAGGACAAATTGTTTGTTGTTTTCCGATAGATACTAAACTTAAAACCTGGGCTTTCCCTATGTACCGCACATCCAAAAATGGGATTGAATTGTCTTGTTCCACTTCTAAAGTAAACTTAATGGAGGGGACTTGATCATTTAACTGAAGGAGGAAGTTATCCAGGTCACGATTCATGGGCCAGATACACAAAATATCGTCGACGTACCGCAACCAAGGGATGCCAACCCCCAGGATTCTCGGAATGTAAGTAATTTCGAAAAACTCCATATAAATATTGGAGAGGAGGGGCGATAAGGGGTTGCCCATGGCCATCCCAAACACTTGTTGATAATACTCGTTATTGAAAGTGAATTTACAGTCTTTGATGCAAAGCTTAATAAGTTCCAAAACAATGTGTGAAGGTAGTGGCAGGTCATACTTATGTAATTCTTGGGAGAGAAAGTCAAGCATATCATCAATCGGCACTTTTGTAAACAATGAACAAACGTCAAAACTGATCAATCTATCGTTAGTTTC
>JAJOZX010003968.1:205000-340000 GCA_023014485.1 Bathynomus jamesi
GACGTCAATGACACTGGTCTATAGTTCTTTGCTTGAGATCTATCCCCGCCTTTATATATTGGGACAATGTTTGCTCTTTTCAAGATGCTCAGTATTTCCCCAGTGTCTAGGGATCTTCTCCATATCCAGTATATGGGTGTAGCTATTTCATTTTTGCAGTTTTTAATTAATAGTGCGTTCCATTTGTCGGGACCTGCAGCTGAATGTGATTTCATTTGTCCTATAGCTCTCGCTACATCTTCCGGGTAAAAATCAAAGTCTGTTATACATAGGCTGACCATATTTCCTTGAGACAAAAACGGGACATTGGGATGGCAAAAAAGGGACGGGGGTTATGTAATATTCTGTATTCATGAAAAAGTAAGTACATAAACATATTGAGCTTACAATTATTCTTCAGTGACAGAACCCATACAGAACCCATAAAAAAACGGTACTGTCCCGTTCAAAACGGTACGTATGGTCAGCGTAGTTATACATTCTCCTTGCAATATATATATATATATACACAGAAATGGTGCTCAAGCGCTTTCGTCTAATAACATCCTCAAGAATCCTGGGTGTTCCTGAGGGTGTCGTTAGACGAAAACGCTTGAGCATTATTTCGTGTTTTCTTTTACCTTCGTGGTAATTTTCAGAGCTGGGCAGTAACGCGTTACAAGTAACGGCCGTTACGTAACGCGGTACTTTTTTAATAACGGTATCGGTAACGGCGTTACATTTCAAATCAAGTCACTCTTTCAGTAACGACGTTACTTTTTTAGGGAAATACATTCGTTGGCCGTTAGCATGCTGGCAGCCTACCCCTATCCACCCTCTCCCCCTACATTGACAGCACTGTCAAAGTAAAAAGGCGAAAAACCCTGGAGCAGGAAGGGACCTAAGTTCAACAGAGTTTTCGTCATTCTTCTCATCTGGGCCTTCACGGCACGTTAGCTCTGCATGCTTCCAATCCACTAACTTTAAACACATGTTTATTAAACTTAACACTCCTATACCATTTAGTGCCGCTGTTGAGCGGGTTTTTTTCAGTAGGGAAGGATATACTGCGTTCGAAACGAGGCTCGCTCTTAGATGCATCTTTTGAGAAGCTTGTTTTCTTAAGGGCCAATAAAGATCTTTTGAAGAATAGTTCTTAAGTTTGTATATTTAGCTAATAAATTTCAATTATCATTGCCATGCACAATAACTCATTTGATTAATTTCTTTAATATTTCGTATTATTGTTTTGCAAAACTAAACTTTCCTGGTTTATTCTAGCATTAGTAAATTAGTATCAATAGTATGCTACATCCTCTGATATGTTGCAATTCCTAGTAATAAATCTTGCAGTAATTTTGTTGCACTTTTTTTGAAAATATTATGCCTTATAAGTCATAACAACGCAATGAAGGCATGCACAGACTTCATAGCCTATGCATTAACCATTGGATACAAACCAACACATATTGGCACAAGCGAATGTTTATATAATATAATATTTTATGTATATATAATTATAAAATACCTATGCATATATATAATATATTTACATTTCATAAAGTAACGGTAACGAGTAACGGTGCCGTTACTCGTTACTTTTTCAAAATGGTAACTGTAACGACAACGGCGTTACATTTAGACTGTGGTGATGGTAACGGTAACGGCATTACATTTATAAAGTAACGAGCACAGCACTGGTAATTTTCATCATAAATATTATTCATGTGTTACTTTTGTGAAATAACTTTCATATATACATATATGAAAAAAAAAATATATATATATATATATATATATATACTTAATAGCAAACAACCACAGGGAAAAGGAAAAAGAAACACGAAATCCGAGCGCTTTCGTGATATATTCCTATTACTTGTTTTTCCCTGAAAATGTGAATATATCACGAAAGCGCTCGGATTTCGTGTTTCTTTTTCCGTTTTCCTTTTTCCTTTTCCCTGTGGTTGTTTGCTTATTAATAATATCACGTGTTATTCTGTGATTTTACTGCATATATATATATATATATATATAAACAGGAACCGACATCGACCTGGAAATGACCAGCATATAGGAAAACTGAACAGGGAAATTAGAAACCCGATAAATGTTTTATACACAAATATTCAAGGCCTCTACACGGACCATGCTGGCTGCAAATTACAATACTTACAGAATTTAGCTACCGAAGCCAACATAGATATCATATGCCTAACGGAAACACACTTGCATAAATACGATAAACGCTGTGAAAACTGCATCGAGGATACTGAAATAGCGTTGCTGGCCTATAACATACACAGAGCAGAGAGAATGGCTAGACGACGGGGAGGGTGTTGCATCTACGTGAAAAACACATATACATGTGAAGTGAAGGTAAACAAATCAAACAGCACAGTCGAAGTTATTATATTAGAAGTAAAAGAACTGAACCTAACCATTATGAACATCTACAGCCCACCAAACACCACAAAAAAAAAGTGAATTCCAATTTGCTACAAATGAAATAGAAAACATATTAAAATTATTTTAAACTCCAGCAACAAATTCTAATTTTCGGGGATTTTAATTTCCCATTCCTAACATGGAAAAAAAATGACGAAGTTATACAATATATGTCGAGAAGTTTCATGGCAACATTACAAAAGATGATTGAACCCAAGCAACAATGCTATTAGATATTATGGAATATTAAGCCCTTACCCAGGAAATCTGTGAAGCCACAAGAAAAGAGAACGTTTTTGATTTAATCTTGACAAATACTAACGAATAATAATAAATAAAAAGTAACGCACACAAAGTTCTTCGACCATAACCTCATCGATATACAATTGAAGTTAGCACTCAGAGGTCCGAAAACGCATCCTAGAGAGTCAGAAGGAATATTTGAAGGCTTAAACATAAATTCAAAGAAAGTAAATTCGGAAAACGTAAATAAAGATTTAAAGGAAGTAAATTGGGAATTGCTACTTCACGAGAAGATTCCACAAGAAATACTATGTATAATAGAGACTGAAACCAGACCTATAATACGGAAACGTATTCCAGAGAGACAGAAAAGAAAACGTAGCAAACTCGAGAGGAAAATTAGGACACTATTCAGGCAACGAAGACAAACCGTAAAAAATCTTCACAGATGCAGAACTGATGCAAAAAGACTCAAACTAGAGAGGAATCTTGGCGAAATAGAAATGGACCTAAAGCAAACATTCATACATAAGACAAACGAGAAGGAAAACAAGGCAACAGAAAACACAAAAAATAACCCAAAATACTTCTACACGTTTGCGAAAAGGAAAATGCAGTGTAAGGAGAGTATTGGTCCGTTGATAGACGGGGAGGCCAAATACACAAATGACCAGAAAAAAATAAGCGAACTGCTTAGGGAACAATTTAACCCTGTGTTTAGCACCCCTAAGTCCGAGATAGAAGTGGAAAATGCAAACGAATTTTTCGACATACAGTAGATACAAATCAACTAAGAACAAATTCCAGCACAAACCATGTGTCTGGCCAGAGCCAGACACATGGAGTGCCACGTTTCAGAAGAAATGTAAAGAGAGTATTGCCAAACCTCTATACTTACTATAGAGGAAATCACTCGACACAGGACAAATTCCACTCCCCTTAAAGAACGCGAACATTGTCCCCTATTTAAAGGTGGCAACAAAGCAATGCCCAAAAATTATCGGCCAGTGGATCCCACCTCACACCTTATAAAGTGCTTTGAACGTATAATTAAAGGCAAAACTACATACTACCGACAAGAAAAAGACTTATACAACCCAAATCAACATGGCTTCAAAGCTGAAAGATCATGCTTAGCACAGCTACTAGACCACCAAGAGAAAATATTGGAAACATTTTGTCGAGGACAAAACATAGATGTAATATATACTGAATTTGCTAAAGCCTTCGATAAATGTGACCATAGAATCATAGCACACAAACTTAAGAATGCAGGAATTACTGGAAAGCGGTGTTAAACGGAGTTAAATCAGATGTCTCGGAAGTCGTGAGCTCTGTTCCACAAGGGACAGTATTACTGTAGTTCCCTTGCTGTTCATAATAATGAATGCAGATGTTGATGCACATATTAAGGATAGTATTGTATCATGTTTCGCAGATGACCAGGGCCGGCTCAAGGTACCGGCAACTCGGGCAGTTGCCCGGGGCGCCACGTGCTAAGGGGCGCCACGTCATGTGTTTGGGATCTTCCAAATACAAAGGGAAAAATAGAAAACTAAATAAATAAAAAAAAATAAAGTAAAAGTCAAATGTGAAAATTTCCTGATGTGGAGTAAAATTTTCAGGGATTATAACATTATATTAGCCAATAGCATTAGAGACTACCAGTAAAGCTAAGGTCAGTTTGGCCCGACATGGGATGACATGTCACATGGGTTGATGTGGCCGCGTAGGTGAGCATTGAGCACAAATTACATACGCCTGGCAGGGCTGCCATCCTATGATATCTCATCAGTGTTGCCACTTTGTGGAATTTTTACATTTTTTTGTGGATTTACCTCAGACAAAAGTGGCAACACTGTCTCTCATATTTTCATAAATGGTTCCATTTTGAGAATGTTTAGTTGTACTTTGAGTGAATATCGTTAATTGTAATGAACTCTTTATTCCTACATTTGTAGTTTTTCCTCATTGTGAACAAATTTTAAAATTATACTTGTAAGGGCGCCGAAGTTCAGCTTGCCCGTGGCGCCAGCAACCCTAGGGCCGTTTCTGCAGATGACACAAAGATATGTAAGGAAATATTGAACGAAGGTGACATACGAAAATTACAAAACGACATTGAAACTTTATTCCAGTGGGCAGAAGACAAGAATATGAAGTTCAACGAAGAAAAATTCCAACTTCCAAGATATGGTAATAACAAGGAGTTGTAGAATAAAAGGTATAAAATTCTGCAAGCCAAACAGATAACACCAAATATACAAGTCAGGGATCTGGGAGTAATAATGTCGTCGGATACAGAATTAAGAGAGCATTACAACATCAAAATTACAACGGCTACAAAAATAATGGGAATCATCTGGAGGAACTTCCGCAGCAGAAAAGCAAACATCATGCTCAAATTATGGAAGAGCCTAATCCTACCTATAATTGAGTATTGCTCAGTACTCACAAGCCCATGCAGGAAACAAGACATTGCGAACATTGAAGCTATACAAAGGACCTTTACGCCTAAGACAGAAGAAACGAAAGGTGAACACTTCTGGTCTCGACTACAATTACTGAAACTTTACTCTCCCGACAGAAGGCGAGAGCGGTACACAATAATATACTGTACATATGGAAAATACTTGATGGCTTTGACCCTAACCTTAGTAATGAAATAGAAACAAACCGGAATGAGAGAAGAGGCAGATTTTGTACAGTCCCTGCTGCTGTGGGACAGTGGGCCATGAAAACGAGAATGGAAAATTCCCTCAGAATACGAGGCTCAAATCTTTTCAATGCCCTACCGAGAGAAGTAAGGAATCTCCAGCATACCGACCTGAATAACTTCAAGAACCAGCTAGACAGATTCCTGTGCAAAGTCCCTGACCAGTCATGCGTGGCTGGCTACGAGGGCAGGAGGAGATCATAGAGCAATTCTTTCCTTCACCAAATCCCACCAATGAGGCGGGATGCTGCAGAGGGGTCGACCGTAGGTCGATCCTGAACTATAGTTCGAACTCACACAAAGTAACACAGTATATCTTCAAGAATATTATACTATGTTATGGGATTTATATTCTGACAATAAATGTTATTATTATCATTATCATACATATATATATATATATATTATATTATATATAATATATATATATATATATAATATATGTATTATAAGATAATGCCACATTATGTAACACACATTACACAAGTGGATGTTGCAAATTTGAAAAGAAGTGCAAGTTCCACCATCTTACTGTCTGCAACACCGATGCAAGATATGGGAAGTGCAAATACGGACAAAAAATGCCGTTACCACCACCCTCAAATGAACGCAGCGGGTGATCAGGAAAAACGAACATCAGAGAAGGGTATCAATTTTTTAGATGTAACCAACACAATTCAGTTGCTAAATACTATCCAGCAAATACAAAGTCAGCTGACAAATATAGGAATCCCAGTGCCGGACAGAAGGCACGCACAAAGACACTTCATTCGTTATCGGGACAACAGGTACCGACAAAGATAAAAAGAGGAAAATTCTCGAAGGACCTCAAGGCAACGAAACCGGCCCCACCATTAGAAAACGAATCGTAACCACCTGTATGTGAAAACGACAGAGAAAAAATAAAAATAATCCTAGCCAACATTCAGGACCTTAAATCAAATCATTCCCCGGACAAAGTTCCATACCTGAAAGGACTCATGCAAGAAGCCGGAGCAGACTTTGCATGCCTCACGGAAACTCATCTAAAGGACTGCCAGGTGAGCTGTGTAAACTCTGTTGACAAAAAAAAATACAAATTGACAACTATAACATACTCCGAGCCGACAGAACAGTGAGACGTAAAGGAGGATGTGCTATTTGCACACTCGAAAGGCATATGGCAGAAATGACTATAAGTACCTCAAACAACTACGTAGAATGTGTAGCAGCAAAAACTGAGATATTAAATATGGTACTAATTGTAATGTACAGACCCCCAAACACGCCAACTTCAAAATTTTCAGATTCCATTACAGAGGTAAGAAACTGAGTAAAAGATCTCCACTCTCCAACCCCAAATATTATGCTCTGTGGTAATTTTAATTTCCCATTCATGAAATATCTAGCAGATGAATTTACGTTAACGCAAGAAATAACAGTAAACACAAGAAAAAACAACTGCCTAGATTTGGTATTCACAAACAACAGCAACCTAATTGATAATGTAGAAATATCCCCAACTATAATATCGGACCATAACATTATTGAAATAACAACCAATATAAAAGCAACAGGAAACGAAAGAACACGAATAACAGAAAGAAGCAAATTCGAATTTTTTTATTTTCACTCCAAAGCTATAAACTGGGAAGATGTTGCATCCAGCATGGAAGTAATAGATTGGAAAACCATTTTCGAGGCCAAGACAACGGAAGAGATGCTAATGACTTTAGAGGAGAAGACGTTGGAAATTATGGAAAGACATGTCCCAAAAATACAACAAAGAGGAAAGCGAAGCAGGTTCGAGAGACAAAAGAGGTCATTGTTCCAAAAGAGAAAAGAGTGACTGCAAAATTAAGTAACTTTAAGGATAACAACATCAGAAAAATATTAAATGATAAACTGCAAAGTATCGATGACGTCATACAGGAACTAATTGAGAAGCATACAGAAAAAGAAAAAGGCGACGCTATAGAAGCGACAAAGGTTAACTCAAAGTACTTCTATAATTTTGCAAAAAGGAAGTCGAAAAACCATGCCACTATCGGACCTCTGAAAAACGAGAACAGTGCTTTATCTGATGATCTAACAGAAGTATCTGAAATATTAAGAGCTCAGTACGAATCATCTTTCAGTATTCCAAAAAATGAGAAACTGATATGCGATAAAAACGCGTTCTTTGAAGAAGAACTACAAGGGGAAAGTATAACGGACTTTGACTTTTCGACAGATGATATTACACAAGCTATAGGGTAACTAAAAGCACACTCAGCGGCAGGATCGGATAAATGGAATGCCATACTGATCAAAAACTGCAAGAATGCAATAGCTGAGCCCCTATATTGGATATACAGTAGAGACGATCACTTGACACGGGGGAAATACCCAGCATCCTGAAGAGCGCGAACATAATCCCTATATATAAATGAGGAGATCGATCCGAGGCCAAAAACTATAGGCTAGCGTCGCTTTCATCTCATCTCACTAAAATATTTAATGGCTGATGATGCGAAATTTGAAACACAAAATAAGAAAGCAGTAAACAGAGCAGAGAATAACTGGGCAGCTACTGAGAACCTTTAAACGAAGGGATAGGAATATAATGATTCCTCTACTGAAACACTGATCATACCCAAATTGGAATACTGCTGGCTCCTAACATGCCCATATAAAAAAGAAAACATTAGACAGCAGAAGGGATTCAGAGAAACTTCACAGCCAAGATCAAGGGGTGCAAAGAACTAAAATACTGGGAAAGGTTACGCGAATTGAACCTATATTTACTGGAAAGGAGAAGACACACACACACCATTATTTACACTTGGAAAATAATGGAAAAACTAGTCCCTAATCTTATTCTGAACCCTGTAACTCCCCAAACAAAGGTGGAAAGTAGAAAAGGAAGACTGTGTGGTGTTCCCAAATTAAAGGCTAGACAGGGAACATCTTTAACCCTAAAGAAAATAGTTTTGTTGTGAGAGGACCAAAACTGTTTAATCAGCTGCCCAAAGACCTAAGGAACACGAATGGTGTTGCAATGGACATCTTCGAAAGACGCTTAGACGCTTGGCTCAGAGCAATCCCCGATGAGCAGGTGGAGAGTACAAGAAACCAACTGTAGTGAACGCTTTTATTATATCTTTTCCTTCATTATTAATTTACGCTTCTTCCTACTTTACTATATCTCTATTGCTCTTTATTTCATTTAACTGTACACTCTCGTTACTCATTTTCGCTGTGCAGTATAATTATTCCGGTAGCGACGCCGAGTTCTGACTCTAAAAGACCGTTACAAAACGAAGGGGGGGGAAGGTATATTAATACTCTTATTAACACTTGTTACGTTTTATTAATTTCGAAAATGGTTTAGTTAATTAGGGGATATGCGAGTATGAAATATTACTAAATATATTTAGGTCGGAGAGGGAGACACACAACTTATTTATTCTACGTTACATTTTGCCCAACTACGCGTAACGCGTTCTGCCTCAAGACTCAAAAACCGTTATAGGGTAGTCCACTCAAAGCCTATTCAGTATTACCAACCCTACCCATTTTAAACAATTAGTTTCATAATTATTAGTAAATGATTTACATTAAACATTATCTTATTTAATTAAACAAAATTTAATATTCTTAACTAAGCATTACTACACTCGCATCACCCCCTTGAAAATAAGTTTTTCCATTAGGAAAACTTATTAATATCGTTTTACAATGTCAATAAATTTATTCAACAAACTTATATATTTTGCAAATTTTTTTTTTTTTTTTTTTTTTTTTTTTAACACTTATTCAAAGTTTAGAAATAGACAAGAAATAATAGAAGGACAATTCCCATACATATATTGTATCATATTATAAAACCGAAAACTTTATAATTTTCACATTTGCATAAAATAACATTTCACTCTAATAATTAAATTACAACCTGTAACTAATCTTTACATGCCAAAAAAAATAACAGAAAATTTTCTTACAGTGGCTACACAAATCCCAAGTTCACAATCTATTCCCGCGATTTCTCATCAACGATCGCTTTACATTCGAAACAATTATTTGTATAGTTATACAGTTACTATCAGGGCAACATAGAAAAAAAATAAGAAAAAGTTTACATAAAATTCTGACCAAGAGCGCACATACTATTTCACGAAAAACAACAATTTTGGGCAAATCGCACCCTTTTCACTTATAATTTCATTAGATAATAATCAGTACATTTGTTTGCTGGACGTTGTTTAGATGACTCCGCACGCTGACAACGGATTTCAATTTTCAATCGCAGCTCTCCTGCTCACTTCGCTAGAATGCAAGGGATTGCATCAATCAATATGCAACAGGGCAGCACGCTATAATGGTTCCGCTCTCTCTCCAATGGCGAAAAAAAAAAACAAGAGACGTCCAACTCTAAAAGGATCAGGGGGGGAGATATCTGAAAGCGGGACCACGCGCTGGAATTGGACGGAATTTGCAATTCTAGAAGTCGATGAAGAAACTCGCCTTGTCTCATCTCCACTTTTGTCGGTGAACGCTGCTCTTCCTACGTCCAGCTGAAAGACTCTTCTACTGGCAACAATCAAACGATGACTCCGCCGTAGGCCGTTTCCCAACGAACCTACTGTATGTCTGTATGGACAGTACAGTCGTAGGCGCCCGTTCAAGCTCAAGTGGCTTGTCTACCGCGCGCTTTGTTGACACATATTTAGCGAAGCATTCGAGCAACGTGACCAGCTACTGCCCGAAAAATACCAGTAGACCATCTTCAATCGAAATTTTCGTGTGCCAAGACCCTGCAGACGTAAATTTCTCTTCTCTTCCGGAACTGTCCTGCGCCAAGTCCCTGCGCATTCGGTTCCTCTGTTCTCTCTTCTCTTCCGAAACCATCCTGCGCCAAGTCCATGCGCATTCTGGTTTCTCTTCTCTCTCTCTCATTGGTGATCGATCACCTATCCGGTCGACTAAACTCACTTGATGGAACTCGGATTCAACTTGGTTGACCCCAAACTGAGTCTTGCAATTTTGAAAAAAAAAGGTTTATTCTAAACGTGTTTCTGTACTGCTTATCATTTCATATTTAATTTATCAAATTCTTTCGACAATTCACTTCGAAATACTAACTACACATTTGCTCTGGCCAAATTCACGGAAAAAAAAAAAAAAAATTTTCGCAAAAATTTAATCAAATCTAGTTACCAATAAGGTCACTTATGGCAGTCACAGCAGAGAAGATAAAAAAAAGTCATAAAACGCAAAACAAAATTGTACAGTATAAATATAAAGGCGCCCATATATAGTAACTGTTTGTATAATTTAAGAATTATTATTGTTCAAACTATCGTCAGAAATCACCTCAATACCTCTAAATACAAAAGACAAAAATGAACCCCAGAAACTTCATGTCATCCATTCTCTGACAATCATGAACCCTCTTGCTTTGAGGAGGAGCACACAGACGCCACAAAAACGTTACTGGCTATCTAGGAGGCTCCATTTCCGAGTGTACACCTGAGTCAATGTTTCAAATGCATTAGTTAACTCCGACTGAAGGTTTAAACAATAATAATTTTCTAAACAGTTATTAAAAAGTAAAAAAAATGTAAATATTACTACCAAAAATTATTTTAATACAGTAATTCCAACTTGAAACGTCAAATTTCATAAGAATTGAACTTGCAATTCGCAAACCATCTGAGATACAACTCTCTCCTTCAACAGAAACCTCAGTATGGTTTTCAAATCACAGAAATCTCAGCAATTTATCGTTTCCAAGTGAAAATACAAATTTTTATCGTTATACTAAATAAGAATAGATCATATGTACTAAAAAATTACACACAATCCACTGTAACCAAAACTAAAACATTTCCTAATTGAGAGCGGTCGCTTTGTTTGTAAGCGAACCTCTATACAAATATCCCTAACCGAATGAAACTGCATTATATCCTAACATAATTTCGTAATATTTTCCATGCAAACGCTCAAACTAAAAAAAAAAGGACATTTTTCATTTCTAATTCCAAATTAAAATTTCAAATTAAAACATCCTTTTTAGAATACAATCTAAATTTGAACTAAAAATTTTACCATTGTCATTGAACTGGAAATAAAAATAAAAATCGGCCTATCTGTACAAATAAATTTGATTATTGAATGAATTTATAAAACGTAAACAATATATGAAAAGAATTTCTACACAAATTTCTGTAATTCAAAAAAATTATAATATCGAGATTTAGTAAATGTGTACCGTAACTCACATTGGCCGCCAAAATAAAAATAAAATTTTCTGCCGCTTTTAGGCCTATATTTAATAAATTCAATGTTATGCGTGAAAAGACTTTAGAATTTAGCACAACGTTTGTGCTTATTAAAGAAAAATCCTATGCTTATTTATGTTAAACCAATGAAAATTTTGTTAAATAACTAAAAATTTACTACTCAATAGACATACCGTAATAACGGTTAATCTCCGAACAATATTTTACGATAGGCCTACAAGAAATTCTTCTTAGTACGATACAATAGCCTTTTTACCAAATATGTCGGAATTGTCGTGAAAAACGAAAGAAACAGGAAAAAAAATAGATAACCAGCTTACCTACCAAATTGTATATAATTAATGAGTATAAAAAAATATCCAAAACAACTTTTATAGAAAATTTCACAACACAATTTCGCTAGTTCCATTAAACCAATGTAGCTTATTTTTGAAATTTAACACAATCCTATACGGCCCAATCTGACAATTTTTAATATCTTTAAGATTTATTTTTCGATTTGTCCCTTAACTGTAACGTAATCCTATTTTAGCGCGAAGCGAGCAAAGCAAAAAGCCCGTAAACCTATATTTACAAAATAATCCTATTATTATATACAGGCAATCGAAATATAATCAAAAATCTGCTAATGAAACCCAGAAAATTTCTCATGTTCTGAAATGTTGTACTATATATGTATATATACCCAGAAATGCGATACAAATTTTCGCTGAAACACTTTGAAAGACCATATGAATTGTGTATCATACTGTATTCAAACAATACTTACGTACAAATCATTATTCTTATTATTATGATTATTACAATTTTCACTAATTCCAAAGTTTTAAACAAACAAGTAAACAACAGAGGTAAGCTGAAAGAAAGGATAGTGAGAGAAAAAAAGAAAATTGAGTCTTCAGGCAGCACGATAATTTTCAAACTATACCCTCTCCAACCGAAATGAACAAAATTTAACGTAATAATGACTCGCAATACTGAGTCGGACAAACGAAAAGCAACGGAACTGGACGAAACAAATTGAATTCTTAGGCAGGAGTCAGGGACGCTATCGAGACGCGAAGGCAAGCGCCATTTTTAAATTTTATTTACAATGAAATTTTAAGGCATGAAAATCGACGAAATTTGCCTGCAAACGGGGTAAAATTTTGCATTTAGATATTTTAATAATCGAAATAAAATATTCATTAACGCTATTTGTTATTATACCGGGTTTTAAGAATTTTAATGGAAATACTAACACGTGGGTAAGCCTCACAAAATATGATGTAAGAGGACCACCGCTAGCACCAGAATGTAGTGAACGGTTTATTATTTCTTTTTTCATTATTTCTTTACGCTTCTTCCTACTTTACTATATCTCTATTGCTCTTTATTTCATTTAACTGTACACTCTCGTTACTCATTTTCCGTGCAGTATAATTTCCGGTAGCGACGCCGAGTTCTGACTCTAAAAGACCGTTACAAAACGAAGGGGGGGGAAGGTATATTAATACTCTTATTAACACTTATTACGTTTTATTAATTTCGAAATGGTTTAGTTAATTAGGGGATATGCGAGTATGAAATATTACTAAATATATTTAGGTCGGAGAGGGACACACACAACTTATTTATTCTACGTTACATTTTGCCCAACTACGCGTAACGCGTTCTGCCTCAAGACAAAAACCGTTATAGGGTAGTCCACTCAAAGCCTATTCAGTATTACCAACCCTACCCATTTTAAACAATTAGTTTCATAATTATTAGTAAATGATTTACATTAAACATTATCTTATTTAATTAAACAAAATTTAATGTTCTTAACTAAGCATTACTACACAACTCACTACTTCACCAGGCCAACTCGAGAGGAGGGGCGACAAGCTTGACCTTCGTAAAATGAGAAATCATCGCACGGAACCTTTGAAAGGTTGAAAGGTATATATATATATATATATATATATATATATATTATATACACATTCAACTGCAAAGAACACGCAGTATAAATAACGTAAAGAAACGACGTTTGTATAGGAGAGGAGATATTCCGCGCAAGACGAGAGAGAGGTGGTTACCTCATTTTTTCATTTGTTCCGTTCTCTCTCTCTCGTCTTGCGCGGAATATCTCCTATACAACCGTCGTTTCTTTACGATATATATATATATATATATATATATATATTAGGGTGGTCCAAAGAACCAAAGTTTTGAAATTTTTTTTCCACCCTCGCATATTATTTCTGTATGGTAACTATTATGGTGTGCAAAATTATAGCTCAATTAAGATAGGCTAAGGGGTTGCGAAATAATTTCTAAAAATAGTACTTTCAGTATTTCCCCAGCTATCATCGTGGTGGTACGTGTCCCATCTTTTCTCTTGGTGTAGTGTATTAATTTCTTAAATTCATTTTATATACAATGTGTATATTGTATGTGTGTGTACATATGTGTACTGTGTAGTGTAAACCCATAAAGCCATCATTTTTTTTTATTATATTGGTTACGACAAACTTTATCTTTAACGCTATCTTTAATTAGTTCCTTACATGCAAAAAGTCCAACACTTAAAGTGTTTTGAATTTTTCTTTATATGGTTGCAGTTTTGTTTCATTTGTTTTTTGGCATAAATAAAATGCCTATTCTTCAAAAATTGAGTTTCAGTTCGCAACCTCTAAATATGTTTATATTCTCGTCATTTTTTGTGTAAATGATTTTTTCTAGTGGAATAAAATGAATGGGTGGGAATAGAAAAATTCGAAAATAAAATTTTCATCTATTTTTGGACCGCCCTAATATATATATATTATATATATATATATACAGTATATATATATATATATATATATATATATATATATATATATATATATATATATATAGTGACCAACTGAAGATGGAGAGACGTTTGCAAACACCTTAGCAATATACCATCAACACAATTAGCGATGTAACTCATCAACTCAAACACGATCAAGATAACGTCACACAAGCACGACAAAGATGACTCACATCGCGAGGATTTACTCAAGACATGTCCTCATGCCTCTGGACGCACCTCGATTTCTCTCCCTTCGAACACCAGCTTCAGTGACCAACGAACTACCACCATGTAAACATCAATCCAATCTTGCAGGCCTTGTTTTTGGCCTGGTGTCATTCACCTAATTTTATATAAAGAGTAATAATTTACGTCGCGTTTATTACTTAAAGTGTATATATTATTGCAACTGTAAACTACATGTTTCTGTCTAACTCATAAATCATTCAATTTCGTGTAATCATTGTTGCAACTGTAAACGACATGTTTCCATCTCATTCATAAATCGTTATGTTGTGTAATAAAGGAACAAAACTCATACTATCAATCGACCTAATTAATAACTTAATTAATAACATTCTTTGATCTAAAAGATCTGATGACCTCGGCCTAAGCATTTATCATTGATTATTTATTAATAACAATAACTTATAACCGTAATTATAAACAACATTCCTTATAGTACCGATTTACGCATCAGACATGGCTACAAACTGGCCATTAAATACATCATTATGAATTGTAACTATATATATATATATAATATTATATATATATATATATACATTCAACTGCAAAGAACACGCAGTATAAATAACGTAAAGAACGACGCTTGTATAGGAGATATTCCGCGCAAGACGAGAGAGAGAGAACGGAACAAATGAAAAAATGAGGTAACCACCTGGGAATCGAACCCGGGATCTTCCGATTGCCGGTCAGACGCGATACCATTACACCATGGCCCTCACTCTTCCAAATGCCGTAATTCTTCTACATACTCGCAGAAACCAATGCCCCAAGGGGGCACCTCCCGCATGCCGTAACATTATATACATTCAACTGCAAAGAACACGCAGTATAAATAACGTAAAGAACGACGCTTGTATAGGAGATATTCCGCGCAAGACGAGAGAGAGAGAACGGAACAAATGAAAAAATGAGGTAACCACCTGGGAATCGAACCCGGGATCTTCCGATTGCCGGTCAGACGCGATACCATTACACCATGGCCCTCACTCTTCCAAATGCCGTAATTCTTCTACATACTCGCAGAAACCAATGCCCCAAGGGGGCACCTCCCGCATGCCGTAACATTATATACATTCAACTGCAAAGAACACGCAGTATAAATAACGTAAAGAACGACGCTTGTATAGGAGATATTCCGCGCAAGACGAGAGAGAGAGAACGGAACAAATGAAAAAATGAGGTAACCACCTGGGAATCGAACCCGGGATCTTCCGATTGCCGGTCAGACGCGATACCATTACACCATGGCCCTCACTCTTCCAAATGCCGTAATTCTTCTACATACTCGCAGAAACCAATGCCCCAAGGGGGCACCTCCCGCATGCCGTAACATTATATACATTCAACTGCAAAGAACACGCAGTATAAATAACGTAAAGAACGACGCTTGTATAGGAGATATTCCGCGCAATCGGAAGATCCCGGGTTCGATTCCCAGGTGGTTACCTCATTTTTTCATTTGTTCCGTTCTCTCTCTCTCGTCTTGCGCGGAATATCTCCTATACAAGCGTCGTTCTTTACGATATATATATATATATATATATATACACACATTTAACTGCAATGACCACGCGGTCACCTCATTTTTCATTTGTTCGTTATTTCTCTTCCTCGTGTGCAGAACGCTCCTCTATACTTACGTCATTTCTATACATATATATATACATATACACCTTTCAACCTTTTAAATGTTCCGTGCGGTGATTCCTCATTTTAAGAACGTAACGCTTGTTGCCTCTCCTCTTATGTTGGCCTGGTGAAGAAAAGAGTTGGTATCTTGTGCTCTCCACTAAAAATAGCCAGGTACGCCCGACTCATCTGGAATTGTTCTGAGTCAGGCGTCTAGTCTTCTTTTAAAGATATCCACCGCGACACCACTTGTGTTCCTTAATTCCTTCGGCAGCTGTTGAACAGTCTTGGTCCTCTCACAACAAAACTGTTTTCCTTCAGGGTTGAAGATGTTCCCTGTCTGACTTTTAACTTAGAAACACAACACAGTCTTCCTCTTCTACTTTACTTCAAAGTAAGGTTAGAGACTAGTTCCTCCATTATTTTCGCAGGTGTAAATAATGGTGTACCTCTTTCTTTTTACCAGTGAATAAAAGTTTAGTTCACGTAACCTTTCTCAGTAGTTTAGTACTTTGCATTCAATCTCTTCTAGTTGACTAATGTCTTCTTTTTTCATACGGGGGTGTTAAGACTGAGCAGTATTCCAACTTGTGTATGATCAGTGTTTTTAATAGAAGAATCATTATATTCCTATCTCTTCTTTTAAAGATTCTCAGTATCTGTCCAGTTATTCTTTTTGCTTTGTTTTCTTATTTTATGTTTCAAATTTCGCGCCATCAATCATTACAACGCTTAAATCTTTTGCTTTAGAAATTCTCTGAATTTCCTGTCCATTTGGGGTATAATATTCAATGGATTTTAGGTCCTCTCTTCTTCCGTACCGTAATAGTTGAAAATTTTCAGTGTTAAATATCATATGATCGTCTTCAGACCAATTGTAGATTCTGTTCATGTCTCTTTGTGGAGATCCTATATTCTTTGGAATTTGTATTTTTCTACTAATTTTTGTGTCATCGGCAAAGGATGTTACTCTCCTGTGTTATGTATGGGAATAATGAAAAATAAAGTAACGATTAATTAATCGATAATGTAATTATTCATTACAGGTAGAAATTGGCCATAACGGTTGCTCATGCAAACCAAATGAATTTGTATATGTAAATACCAAACTGAAATCAAAGGTCAAACAAAGAATTGTTGTTCGTCATGAAACAAAGCTAACAAGCCAAAAATGGAGCTGGGCATTTTTGTGTCGGAGACCGTTTCGGGTGTAAGCGAAACAATTTGAAAAATCTGAGGTACATGACTATTCGCATATACAGTAACTTAGGACTAACTAAGATAATGAATTCCATTGTCTATTTAATTGTATACAATTTCAAATAAGAATTATGAAGGGGCTCGCTACGCAAAATTAAATTAGGGAAAGAAATAGAAAATTCAATTGTGAAAAAACATGTGATCGTCATTCCTTTCTGTGGGTTCCCGCGCTTACGCCAGACAAGGCTGAGAAGACGCTATAAAATTGAACGTTCATTTATGTAAGGGAAACTACATTCAGCGTTAAGTTGTTAGATTCGATAACATGTTACAATTACATCTTTTGTAAAGGTTAATAATTCTTGAAAATAGGATGAATCAATTTAAGATAATTTTATTAGGGTATGCAAGTAAATCTTACGCCTTGCAGCCTCGCGCTGCAACAGAGGTTCATAGGCCGAAAAAAGAAGTTCTCATGTATAAAATCAAATCGTATGAAAGCAGTGAACGAGAAAGAAATTTATATCAAATTACTCTTTACCTATTGCTGAATGTTGTAGCATAAAATTCTGTTAGTTAAAAGATGGGATTAATATCTTTATTAAAATATAAAACGCGAAGCAAAAGTTGACAAATAAGAAAAAAGGAGAAGGACAATGCGTATCTGAATTTGAAACGATAAAGTCATAAAAAGACTCCGTTGAAAATTGAAGTGAAAGTCACAAATTAGTTCACCTTACAATTTAACATAAAGAAAATGTGTGGTTCGCTAAGTTGAATGAGGTCAAATAAGTCATCCCCATAAGAGCCAACACACACGCATGTATGTTGGCTAAAGTAATTGAAACGCAAAATAGTTTTTCCTTAAAAATTTAACGGAAGAAAACGGAGACACTCCGTAGGGTAGGGGTTGTTGCAAAGGGGATGGATTATGCAACAAGGGGGAGTGGTTATCCCCCAAGTTGTATGAAAGAGTTTTGCAACAAGGGGAGGGGTTATCCCCCAAGTTGCATGAAGGGGGAGCTTTGGGGTGAGAAGTGAGGATGACCTCCCACCAACGGGGTAACCTTAACCTAAGAGAGAGAGAAAGGAGGAGGAGGAGGAGAGTCTTTGGGGGAGAAGGTGGAATGTCCTCACCCCCAAAGGGAAATCCTAACCTAAGAAGGTAAGCCTTAACCTAAGAAGGATAGAGAGCTGTTTCAGCCACTGGAGTCAGACGCATTATGCGAGTTCAGGGGACCAGCAGCTGTTATAGAGAGGGTCGGGAGTTGCCAGTTACCAATAATTTAATTATTTATTTATATATGGAGGGTTGTCAGATAACACTATTTTAATTATTTATTTATATATAGATGAGTTGCCAGTTATTTATTTTAATTTTTATTTCTGGAACGGTTACCAGTTATTTAATTAATTTATTTATATATGAAGGGTTGTCAGATACCACTATTTTAATTATTTATTTATATATAGATGAGTTGCCAGATACCACTATCATTTTAATTTTTATTTCTGGAACGGTTACCAGTTATTTAATTTATTTAGATATGGAGGGTTGTCAAATACCACTATTTTAATTATTTTTTATATATAGATGAGTTGCCAGGTACCACTATTTATTTTAAATTTTATTTCTGGAACGGTTGCCAGTTATTTAATTTATTTATTTATATACTAAAAGCAAGAGAGAGAGATGATCTCGATGCTTAGAGGGGTTGCCAATGGCTTAGCAAAGGAATTAAATAAAACACCAATATTAAAATTGATGATAAAAGAAAGAAATATACAGGATTCTTTATATTGTACATTAATATTTAAAAGTTACCGCGCGCCGGCTGCCGTCACTGGGTCTCGAACCCGAAGCCGATGGATTTGTAGTCGGCGACGCTAATCACCAAGACGTGATACTGAATGAAAAAACAAATGACAGGAAATGCAAGCAATATAATAACTACACACTTTATATACATTCTTAAATAATTGTTCAGGACAAATCTATATAACTTTTATATTAAACCCTGAGCAGTTTCCCAAATTTTAGCCAACTTCCCATATGAAAACATGCAAGCAAGCACCCACCAACATCCATTTTTCTTACTATTTTGCAACACAAAAAAAATATAAAAATTTACAAACGTGCTTCGGGTTGCAGTTTAAACTGTAGGTCTAAGGTGGTTCAAATATATTGCTACTTGACATCTTGTACTTTAGAACGGTTGCCTTTAGCATATAAAAACACATGTCAATACAGTGATTTACTCTAAAGCCAAACCGTAAGTGTCTCTTTAATTTTGTCAAGCCTCTCGTAACCGAAAGTGTCTATTTACTTTCGTCAATTTCGTATAAGTGATTTTCGTTCATCTTAACAGTCATTCTTTACCGTATATTAAAATTGACAATAAACATTTTAAATATTCTATGAGAATAATATTTAATTTACCTATAATTCGAAAGACCCGAATTGGCTTCAAAAACAATTCTTTTTATTCCAATAAAGACAGAAGTGCGTAACGGTGTAAAATTCACTTTATGTCTTATTTTTCTTTGCGTATAATTTGCATGGTATATTCTTTGCTTCCATTCTTTCTTCATAGTCGTGTTAATCCTTTACATCGTCTCTGTTATTATTATTATTATCATTATGGGGGAAACAAAGTATTAATTAATTTTGTAATTCTCTTTTTATTTTTATTCTAAGATACGAAAATTCATGTTTTCAGATAAAATTAATTCTCGATAAACTACGAACTGATGACGGCACACACACACACACACAGACACACACACACATCTGGAATGGTTAAAGGGGAATATTCGAGCTGACCTACATTGTGCGCGTAACTGACACGCAAAGAGAGAAACTGAACAAGCAAATATAAAAAAATATTGATTGTGTGTGTATATTAGGGTGTTTCATAAATTAAAAGTTTTGAAAAATTTTAATCCACATGGATCCCCTTGTTCCATTTGCTGAGGAGACTGATAAACCGAAGTATTAATTCAATAGTTTAAAGTTTACGGGTCCCCAGTTTGATGCTCTGGCAGATCATAAACGGAAAAAATTAAACAAAAATCTGTCAATGAATTTTTATTCAACAAACGAGTACCATTTCACTACACATTTTCACAAAGATACAAAAACATAACCACTTCTTGCGAATCATTTGTCCATGAAATCCTTCTTGGTTTTATTCGGGTATTTCGCCCTATGCTGCATCACAGTTTTGAGCAAATACTGCTTCTGCTCTTCGTTCTTCTTCAGAGAACAGTTGAACTCTTTGGTGAGCGCGATGGCTCTTTCGGCCCGATCGTTGACGACAGAGATTTTGTTAACAGTTGCCGCTGCTTGCTTGAAGCCCTCTACTTCAGTCCACTCGGCAACTGGCTTTTTCAAGAATTCTGTGTCCAAGTCGAATGCATGGAAGAAAGCCATCGTCTTTCCTGTCACGAACTCCGCCAGGTGTTTCGAGGCAAGATTCCTGACGTTCTTCCCTTGGGGTCGCTTGAGTTCCTTTTTCGATGCGGGCTTACCCAAACTGACGACCATCTGAGCCTTTTCTTCATCTGCCACATCTGCGTCGAAGAACGCCATGGCAATAAGAGTCTCAGAGATGTACCATAGGTGTCGAGACATGGCTTCTTGCACAGCGTTAACACACGAATATCCCGACATGGCAAAGGCTTCCGCGTCACGCAGAAATTCCAGATCAACTGCGGCAGCCTTGCTTGAGGTTGCAGCACGAGTCCAACCTCGGATGTAGACGAGGGACACGAAGAGACCTACGGCTGTCAGAGCTTCCAACTCGTGACTCGACATCTTGAACTGCTTCTTCAGTAGAATTACTTTCAAGGAGTAGATGGCTATCGCCATCCATCGAGCGTGATGGTAAGCGCCAGGGGCTCTGAGAGGGAAATCCACCACTTTTGCTTCTCCCAGGAAGATGAGAACCAACTGTAGCAGTTCCTTGTAGTCATCGCGCTGATGCGACGTGCTCACCATCCCTCTCACCAGCAGGACTGACTTCTCCCTCAGTTCCCTCTTCATAGAGTCATTGACTTGAGCAAAATCGTACGGCCGCACGTCCAACCGGTCGATGAACTTCCATTGTGCCTGAAACCTCTTGAAAACGGGTATATCGGGGCCACTTGAAGGGCCGTATGCACGCTTGAAGACGGAGCTGAGGATGACTTCATAGATGTGATGCCGACAGGGGAAGTATATGAGTTCTCTGCCAAGACCTTTCTCAATCAGGACGCAGGCCCCGATATGAATCCCGGTGTTCGACGCTGTCGTGTCGAAAGACAGTCCCCGCACGCGCTCTTCCATCCTGTGTTCCTTGACCAAATCCAAGCAAACTCGTGCTATCTTCTCGCCGGTTCCGGACGTCACCTTAGGAACGCCGAGCAACTTCTCCTTGCCATCGCCAGAGACGAGGACGGCGATCCGGTCAACGCTCTCCTTCCATTGCTCATTGTCAGGTAGGAGCTTACCGTCCCAATGCAAGACAAGAGGCTGACCAGGACAAACTTCGTCGGATTGATAACTTTCAGCAGCCACCTTCCTGAGAGCCTTGCGTGTGCGGTACATGGTACTGGCAGAAATGGACAGTTCATCCAAGTCAAAACCTAGTGATTTAGCCGCTGCAGCGTACGACATAGCTGAATCGCGGTACGAAATATTCAGCCGATCGTAGGTAGTCGTCACATCCTGTGAGATCAGATTCCTGCGTCGCTTCTTGGTATTTCCCTTGGAGGAGGATGGAAAAACTTCCACGGTTGGGTCAACGACATCTGAGTCAGTCTCTGACGAAGTTGAAATCACTAAAGCCCCCGTATCTTCTGCAGCTCCTTGTTCCTTCCTGGCCTTCTCCTGTTGTTCCTTAATCTTGTCCAGCCTCTTCCTTTTCCTAATCTCCTTATAGTGAAGCTTCATGTCAACAGGGCCCATGCTGCAGGAATTTGGATCTTCACGCTGCATGTCGAGAAAGTGGATGTCCTCCTGATTCTTCATCATTTCCTTAGCCTGTGAATGAGCAATGTCCATGATCTCCTTCGCTATTGCCTCCTTGAACATCGCCTCCTTCACTCGGAAGGACTCTGCTTTATGTGACTTGTGCTTCACAAGCCGGTCGTATTCCTTGAGAAGGGATTCCATCTTCCTCAAGGCCGAATCTCGACGCATCATGGGGATTCTCGCTCTCTCCCAAAATATGAGACAGGCATCCAGGCATAGGGTTCAGGCATTTAGTACGTCCAAATTTTTGCTCCTTTTGGTGGTAAAAGTACTTTTTGAGTACTTGCAACTGAGTTGGAAGGCCACTTGATGTGATGTTCGCATCCGTCTGGCCAATAAGAAACACTTCTGTTTTCGCTCTGGTAGACACCTGGAAAAGAAAACAAACTAAATAATTCCACAGAAATAATTTCACATCGTAATTAATTTCATTAATTAAATAAAGAAAAGCAGTAACTGGGACTCGAAACAGTGTCATAGCCGTTTGGCGGCATCGCTCAAGTCGGCGTACACAGCACGCTATCCACTACACCATCTAGGGAGTGGATAGCGTGCTGTGTACGCCGACTTGAGCGATGCCGCCAAACGGCTATGACACTGGTTCGAGTCCCAGTTACTGCTTTTCTTTTTTATAAAACTGATACGTGTACACTACGTTCTCTTTGACAATTCATTAATTAAATAAATTTCAATACCGCAGTAAAATTACATTAATTAGTATCATAAATAATTACCAGCTTAGTTGTCCAATATGCAACAGACTAATTAATTTCATGTAATATTAATAATAAATATCACTACCACAGTAAAATGACAGAAATTAAATAATAATAAATTTCAATACCACAGTAAAATGAGATAATTAGTAGCATATATAATTACCTCCATAGTTGTCCAATAGGCTATACAACACGAACCGCTCAAGTGACGAAGAAAACCGTCTTCACTGCAGGCAGGCGAGAAATGAACTGACAAAAAGTCGTCAAAGTTGGGGACCTCTAAATGCAGCGCGATCTGGTTGAAACTTGCACAAACGTGTTTTCTTGTTCTTTAGAATACGGAGAAACGTGTGGATTAAAACTCCAAGCTCATTTTTATTTTACCCTATAGGTATGAAACACCCTAGTGTATATATATATATTCCTCGTTTAAACTGTATTTCTTATATTATCTTTTTTTATTGTATATATATATATTCTTCGTTCAAGTTGTGTAGCTCTTGTACGATTATTATAAGCGAGGAAATAGCGGGTGGAATGTTATGCAGATCACTTGCATGTATCTACTGTCCCCATTCATATCAAGCTAAAGGTTGACTTGGAACACCAACACACACACACACACACACACACACACACACACAGGAGAAAATGAAACGTTATTTGAAACATGAATTATTTAATAATCATCAACAATTAAAGCATGGCATATATTCAAATACACATAATAAATAAAATAAACATAACTTTACCAAAGGACTTTTTTAAATGACTGTACTTTCAAGCTCCTTATAAATGAATCAGAATTTATTAAATACCACCACGGAATACGTGTTCCAAAAAGATTTTTTCAAACTATGAACCAAATCTGAGAAAACATTTGTCGCTTAGCCATTTCTTCCGAGAAAGTCTTCAATTAACTTAATACCAAATTAGTACGAATGAACTCTCGATAGTAATTACAGTAAACTACAAAACCATCGCGATATAAGAATGCATTCAGTAAAGTTTTCAGATAGTTACTATTTCTGTCACATGTACTTCTCTACTATTAGGAAAATACTCCTCTTATTGTAAGTAACTGACTGATTTTAGTATGAAATGCAAATAGTGTAGAGGAACTGTTCACAACTTCTGAAGGTAGCCTGTTCCACGTGTCATAGATCTTATAGGTAAAGTAATTCCCACACACACTACTACTAAATCGTTTCAAATCCAATTTACAACCATTACTGCGAGTTGAGTTATCATTTAAACTAAACATGCTTCTAAAATCAACATCGTTGAATCCGTGTAAGAGCTTGAAAACCTCGATGAGTTGACCGCGCAGCCTCGGAGTTTCCAGCGAAAACAAATTCAGGGCGCATAAGCGTCGATTGTAGGCCATATGCCTAAGGAAGGGATTAACTTTGTGGCCCTCGCCTGGACTCGCTCCATCCTGTTAATATCTTTCCTGAAGGTGAGCGGCCAGAACTCCACAGCATACTCCAGGTGTGGCCGAATCAGGGAATTGTACAGAGAGAGCACAATCAACTTGTTTCCGAAATCGAAATTGCCTCCTGATATAACTCAATAGCTTCTGGGCTTTCTTTTCCACCTCTACACACTGTTTGGTAAACTTAAGGTCGCTTGTAATCAGCACACCCAATTCCTTTTCCAAATCAGTGGCCTCGATATTACTACCGAACATGGAATACTCCGACATGGGATTGGCGTAGCCAATGTGCATGACCTTGCATATACCCAAGTTAAACTGCATTTGCCATTTTTCGGACCACTCTCCTATCCTACGTAGGTTCGCAGAGGTAGAGAGAGAGAGAGAGAGAGAGAAGCGTATAGTACTCGATACCCGGACAGTCAACGCGCCTGATTCGGATATCCGGTAATGGGCACGCAGGTTTGATGCCAAAATTGCAGTTAATTTATTGTTTCATTTATGAAGTTTCGGAATATTACTCGGTATAAATACTTGCGGCGCACGCGCACACACACACACACACACAATGTTGCAAAAACACCGGGTGTTTTGTTCGATGATTTTTTTTTGTGTATGCTATAGAAAATAATATATATATATATATATATATATATATATATATATATATACTTTTCAACGTTTCAAAGGTTCCGTGCGATGACTCCTCATTTCACGAAGGTCAAGCTTGTCGCCCTTTCTCTCGAGTTGGCCTGATGAAGTGATGAGTTGGTTTCTTGTACTCCACTTCACAACATCGTGGATTGTTCTGAGCCAGGCATCTGATAGCTCTATTACCTTGGGCAAGAAACACAAACTTAGTTTAAATATTAGTTTAAATATTAAACTAATGCAGAACAGTGTTGCTTTCAGTGATGATGAACCACGCACGAAAGCTTCGTGCTGGTGCTGGTGCGAGCTACTCGTACCCTGAAATGGGCGTATGGGTGAAATGGTGCTGTATATAAAAAGCTGTTTAACTTTTCATACTTCCACTTAAACTATGAGTGCATCGATAATTATATATATATATATATACACAGTATATACTGTATTAGTAATGTTTTTGACACGTATCCCAAGAGATTAAGTCAAAGATAGATGAAAATTTTCGCTATTTTTCACAAAACCCCGTTCCCCTCATAAACACACATTCCTGGTGCGAGTAGCTCGCAGAACTATTACCAAATACATAAGACACCCTCTACGTTTTTCCGCTCTGATTTGACTGTCATAATTCGCCTCCTTCCTTGAAGAACGTCCTCAGTGACACGTTAAATCTCATCATGTAGTACTGACGTCGCAGCAAACCGCAATGGCCTGATGTCATTCATTTAACTTTATTTTAAAATCAATTTCCTCGCGCGTTATTTTAATATTCAATTAATTATTTAAGTGCACATTTATAACATTTCAAGTTTCATTCATTCTAAGAACATGCATTCAACTTGTATTCAAGCAATTGTCACTTTCTGTCACACTTAAAATCTCATAACCGCTATGAAACTTTCTTCTTTTGTTTTGTTAAATAAATGAAACCCCAACGAATCCTTTTATCACTTTCGTTATTGAAAATCAATTGACGTGATCTGAAAAGACCTGATGACCTCGAGCCAAGCTGTCATTAACTTATTTAGAATTATTATAGTATAAAGTTAACACTACAGATTTAAGGAAATGAAGAACTGATCTGGTCGGAGTGAGAATTAGAAATTGAAAAATGTTTTTATCTACAAAACCCCGTAGTTGGAGCTAGTCAATTTTTTTCACTATTAATTAACATATTTACGGACTTCGATCGAAACTCGTGTTACCGCTACACAGGGCATAAAAACTATATATATATATATATATATATATATATATACACACACATTGTGTATGTATTAACATTACAGTCAAATATATATATATATATTATATATTATATATATATATATATATATATATATATATATATATATATATATATTTATACTGTGTATGTATTAACATTACAGACAAACTTGAAATTTATTGTAATATGAAAAAATGCTTTGTTAATTAATCTTATACAGTGTATAGTCATAAATGCCAACATGGAGGGGGGAATGGACTCCAATCGACCAGGGAAATATTCTTCCCTATAAATAGGTCCTACATTCATTTTATACACTACACAATCTCTTCAAGATTTATATAAAAAAGGCATTGTGAGCCTCGGAAACTTTGATTTTGTTGTCTCCTTATATAGGGGGTACATTTTTACGGGCACTTGTTCTTGGCCCCTCCTTACTGCATAAAAAAATTTGGTAAAACATTTGTGTAAATTTTCGTCTGTGACCATTTTTACCCAGTAGGTCGATCAGGTTACATATTTCATATTTTCAACTTTTTAGTCACTTTCCCTTGTGTTAAGGTAGTTCGGGGGAGGGAGGTTCTTTAAGAAAGTTTACAGAAACCTTTTTCTTTACCGTATACAATGATTATTTTTTCGAATTTCAACCGCGTTAGGATTTTAATTAAAAATACTAGAATTGAAATAAGTCATCCTTTTACTTCCTCATCCCTTACACGTTAGGTTAGGTTAACTCAGTATAACATTACCCAACTTCAAAAAAGGTAAAACTCAAAAAGTAGGTCGTACAAGAAAATCGGACTTCGGTGGTGGGTGCTTGCTTGCATGTTTTCATATGGGAAGTTGGCTAAAGTTTGGGAAACTGCTCACTCGCTTCAAAGAACCGGAAGTTTAATAAATTTTTTTGTTTAAAATAAAAGTATATAAAGATTTGTCCTGTACATTTATTTAAGAATGCTACCACACACACACACACACACACATATATATATATATATATATATATATATATATATATATGCGCCTCGGTGGTGTAGTGGTTGGCGTCGCTGACTACGAATCCATCGGCCCCGGGTTCGAGACCCGACACCAGCCGGCGCGCAACAAAACCCAGCTGTTCATCCTTCCACACAATAAAGAAAGTGATTGGTAGATAAATGGGTACCCTAGGTGGCCTAGTGGTTGGGACGCTGGGCTGCTGATGGGGCGTGGTTCGGATTCCACGTTAAACTGTAGGTCTAAGGTGGAGTGACAAGCTTGATCTTCGTCAGAATGAAAATTCGGGCGGAAGCTAACCAAAGGTTATTTGTACAAAGTGTGTAATTATTATATTGTTTGCATGTTCTGTTATTCGTTTTTTAATTCAATGTCACGCCTCGGTGGTTAGCGTTGCCGACTACGAATCCATCGGCTCCTGGTTAGAGACCAGGTGACGGCAGTCGGCACGCGGTAACTTTTAAATATTAATGTACAATATAAAGAGTCCTGTGTATTTCTTTTATGTCAATTTTAATATTGGTGTTCTATTTAATTCTTGTGCTAAGCCATGGATTAATGTACAATTGAAGAGTCTTGTGTATTTCTTTTATTGTCAATTTTACTATTTGTATTTTATTTAATTCCTTTGCTAAGCAAGCCATTGGCAACCCTTCTAAGCATTGAGATCATATCTCTCTCTTGCCTTTAATATATAAATAAATAAATTAACTGGTAACCGTTCCAGAAATAAAAATTAAAATAAATAATGGTATCTGGCAACTCATCTATATATAAATAAGTAATTAAAATTGTGGTATCTGACAACCCTCCATATATAAATAAATAAATTAAGTAACTAATAACCGTTCCAGAAATAAAAATGAAAATAAATAACTGGCCATCCATCTATATATAAATAAATAAAATAAATAGTGATATCTAGCAACCCTCCATATATAAATAAATAATTAAATTAGTGGTAACTGGCAACTCCCGACCGTCTATATAACAGCTGCTGGTCCCCTGAACTCGCATAATGCGTCTGACTCCGGTGGACGAAACAACTCTCTATCCTTCTTAGGTTAAGGCTTAACTTCTTAGGTTAGGATTTACCTTTGGGGAGAGAGGACATCCCATCTTCTCCCCCAAAGACTTTCCTCCTCCTCCTTTCTCTCTCTCTTAGGTTAAGGTTACCCCTTTGGTGGGAGGTCATCCTCCCTTCTCCCCCAAAGCTCCCCTCATTCCTGCAACTTGGGGATAACCCCTCCCCCTTCTTGCATAACCCCTTCCCCTTGTTGCATAACCCCTTCCCCCTTGTTGCATAACCCCCTTGCAACATTGATCAACATTTGCGACAGTGCAAGTGCAATTGCATTCTCCCATTATGCACCCATGCTATTTTGGGCAAGCAGGAAGAGTAGATGGGAAGTCCGCCATGTTTTAAAATTCTATATAATTTAACTTATTTTTCTCACCCAGTCTACTGCTTGTGTAGCCGGTATTTTTGTAATTCTTTTTTTATATTATACAGAATTTAACATGTTATTTAGTTCTCTATCTGACAGCTAAAGTACATACTGTACAGTAGGTCTGTAGTACAAATCTCTACAAAAAGAAAAGCAAATTTCACGTTTAAGCGCGTGAATCTTCCCTCTCTCTTAGCTTGCATGGGCAAATCACGTCTCCTGGTTAATTTATATTAATCATTCGTAACCTCATTTGATCCCTGTGCATCACAATATATATATATATATATGTAAAAATGAACCATAAATAATTCCCATATTCCTATATTATTTTATTCTTCATGTAATTCTTGTATTCATTTATATAGTCTCTGTATTCATTGTAAGAAAAAGTATCCATTTTAAAAATTCATGTGTTATATGGTTCATGTATTTATATAATCCTGTATATTCTTATATATTTAACTTTATATAATGCCTATACTCATATGTATGTACGTATGTGTATTCATTTTTACATAAGGACCAAAATCGCCCAACGCGAGTTTGGATAAAATTTTTGATTTGCTTTCTACTTTGCTAAATAATTGGTGACCTGTTGTTTTTTAAAATCTCATAATCATTTTTTTAGATTTCGCTTAATAAGGAATCCTGCTCAAACTTGGCAATGTTCATATTTTGTATACATTCTGTTTCGTTATAAAAGATGAGATCATGTCTGCCTAAGCATTAAAATTGTACATCTTAAACCTTAAAATTTTACTCATATGCATATTTTAGTGTAAAGATGCATAGTCCGATTTTCACTTTTAGTTAACTTGGCAGATCATGATAACATCAGATCTGAAAAGTCGCGGTTTAAGATAAAAATATGGTTTCGTCTTCAAATATTTTGTTTACTCGTTCAAGCCTTACCACAGCTAAAAAATTTACTTTATTTTCGAATATTGTGCAAAAATAATACAGCCTTCTTAGCATTTAATAATAATAATGTTAGCAGTTTTTGGGTATATAAACCCATTAAAATCTTCCATTGTCATTCAGAAGCTAATTCAGAGGCTGAGCACTACCTGTATATTTTAGCAGTAAATTTACAGTTGGAGAAACTTTTTATTGTTCCTTTCGAGCCTTGCTCTCTTCAGAAGAACTTAGTCGTTAAAACTTTCCGGATACGCTATAAGAAGAATCCGGAACCTTCAGCATTTTTAGTAAGTCTATCAGAGTCCTCCGAGCCACTATAGAAGAACTCGGAGAGTAATATAGAAGAAAACTACTTCAAGTCACACATCCGTTGCTGCCACCTAACTAGAACCCCCGTCGACTTCGAACCAACACGGGCCATAGACGGAGGGGTTAACAACTGGCGACCCTTTAACCAGGATCTTCACGACTCCAGGATTCTTCCAGTCTTCCAGACCCTGGAACCAGAACCAACACCCAGTTGACCGGCGTGTCACGACTTCTAGTTCGTCACATCCACCCTTGAACCGGTGCGTCACGACTCCAAGTTCTCCACGCCTAGTTTTCATCCAGGAACAAGTGGCCAGCAAGACACGTCTTCAGGACACGTCTCTAAGGATTTCGCCGTAGGAATCTGTTAAGTACAAACTCTTTTTTAAAATAATTTCTAAACATTTGAAAAGTCATTATTATTAACAATTAATATTTAGTATTGAGCCAGAATTAACACAAAACACAGTGAACACTTCAGATACCAGTGATACATTTTTTTTATTGAAAACAGTATTGTCACAGAATTATTGTCACAGAATTATTGTCACAGTTATTTTTACTATTCTAGTTAGTATAGTATAATTTTATTTAATGTACCAAACATAGTATTACCATACCTTCACGTACATTCGAGTGAAATTTTGTTTACATTTTTTTATTATTATTTTGTTTGCAATCTTTTCAAATTTTCCCCGAGTTAGGCAATTGTTGTGCATTTATTTTTTTAGATAGTGGAGTTAGGAAAACCCCTTAAGTGATCATTCCATAAATTAAGATCGGTTAAGCAGACCTAATTAGAACACATTAATAAGTACCTTCACATATGAGCGATTCAGACGGTGCGCTTTCTGACATCGAAAATTTACCTACACCCATTTTTCCACCTACCCCGCGCCCTTCAAACATACTCCCAAACACACAAGCCAATATGTCTCAGTCTCAAACCCTCGCCCCAGCATACATTAACTTAGGCAGACTAGTAAACCTTCCTCATACTGTTTTAATTTTTAAGGGGACCATAGATAATCGTTTTGTTGAACCACGCGTAAGACCTTGGGTTGAATCTTTAGAGCAACATTTCTTACGCGAAAATATTACCGATATTGATATAAAAATTAGGGAAGCAAAAAGATTTATTGACCAGAAAGAAGGGAATGCTCATGACACAGTCACTTACGTCCCATCAATTAGCGAAGCTACAACATGGGACGATTTTAAACAAAACTTATTAGAATTTTTTAAAGAAATAACCCTTGCACAACCCTTAGCCACGTTAGAAGCAGTCTTCCAAGCTAAATGGAAGAAAGAGGAACACGAAGATTTAAACAATTTTATTACACGTACACATAAACTTGTAGGAGAAGCCCTCCGGGCCGCAGAAAATGCATGTGGCATAACTTTCACTTCGAAACAAAGAAATCTAATAGTAGCCACAACCATTTACCAAAACCTACCCGGAGCACCTAAAAAAAAGTTTCAGGAGTTTTTAAATGTTGACAAACCTGTAAGTGTAGCCATAAACAAAACACGGGAACATTACCCCGATTTAGCAAACCAGAACTACCGAAAGAGTAGAGAAACCCCTGTACATTATATTCAGCAGCAGCAGCCACAACACCAACAACAACAACCCTATAAATCGAGGCCAATGCAGGGAACACCCCAGAAACAAGCCCCCCAAACCCAGAATACACGCCCTCCTCCACAGTGTTTTAACTGCGATAGCTTTGGGCACATGATAAGTCAATGTAATTACCCTCTTATTGCTCCCACTGTCACGAACATGGTCATCGCCGTGGCGATCGCCAAAAGTGTGCTGATAAAGCCCCTGCAGGGTATAGACCCCACTTTCAGAAACCAAACCAACCACGTTCCCAAAACGTATCCCAAAAGTCATCCAATCCCCAGAAACCAGTCCATTCCCAGCCTCAGTCGAACTACCAACCCAATAGATCACGACCACAGGGTCAACCACACTCTTACCCCATGTACAAACCTCAGTACAACCAGCAAGGTCAACTAGTTCGGTACGTAGAAGTACCCGTGGAGGAATCATTTTCCCCAGACAGTTTTCAAGAACACCCTCCAGCGTATGATATCCCGTAGAATATGACCCAGGTCCTCCCATAGAAGACCATTCGAGCCCTTTTTTAGACCCTACATTGGAGGCGCAGTTCAACCTCCTCCCTCCTAAATTACAGTAATGAACCCAGATACGCACACAAACTCCCCATCAGGATAATAGGTGCGGACCTCCTAGATTTAATAATAAATTGTAGCACCGATAACCAAGATTTAACTGCTCTCCTAGATACAGGAGCACACGCGACGTTAATTAAGAAACAATGTGTAGATGAATTACTAGAGAGTACAAATTACAAATATGAACTTAAGGCACCATCCTGCCAACTCAGAGGAGTTACGGGCACACCCATACCTACATACGGAGAAATTGAGTTATATTTAGAAGTTGGAAACGCGGTATACCCCGCGAAATGTTGTATAGTGGACACAGTCGCCACCTTTCAGACAGACATCCTACTAGGTATGGATTTTTTTAACCGGAATCAATGGGAGATTTACCCAGCCGGAAAGTTAGTAAAGTGTCGAAATAGGACACACCATCTCCGTGAGAATGACAGACAGCTTAATGCTAATAGAATTAGTTCAGTTCAGATTTCCGAAAGAAATAGGAAACCCCCTCCACTTGATAGCAGTCAAGTCAGCCGGTTGCATCCAGAGGGACAACCGCTCCAGAAATCAGACCCCAGGGTAATCAGTTCCAGTTGTTGAATCCAGTTGGATCAACACAGTCAGTTTCCAGTCAGCCAGTTTCCAGTCAGCCAGTTTCCAGTCAGCCAGTTTCCAGTCAGCCAGCTTCAGTTCAGCCAATAAGGCAAATTTTAGTCGCCGAACCAGAATCAGATTCACAATTTTTCATATGCCCTACCGAGCATATAACAGTAGCACCTTATGAGAAGATTTGTTTCCTAGCAAAAGTAGTTAACAGTCAAAAAATTATTAGAGTCAGAGCGTACTCTGATTACAGAGAAAAGTAATTTCAAAAGAGATGTTCTTATTGCCCAAGTCCTTAGTCAGAGTCAGAATTCAGCTATCCCTGTTGTTTGTTTAAACAAAGGAAAAAGTCCTATAGAATTAACTTCAAATCAGAAAATAGGAACTGTTTCCACAGTAGAAGTAGATTCAGATTTCCCCATCAGTATGATAAATCGTGTTTCCAGTTCCTTAGAGTTAAATCCTTCAGTATTAAAAGAAGAATATAAGAAATGTCTGGAGCACTCCCTTCAGGAGTCACCAGCTTTACAGGATCCCAAACTAATGGAATCACTTCTCGATTTCCTGATAAGAAATAGAGATGTGATTGCCCTAAAAGGAGATCCTCTGGGCCGAACTAATTTGGTCCCTTTTGAAATCAAGTTGGAACCCAATTCCAAACCCATTTTCATTCCTCCCTATCGGGTTCCACATTCCCAATTAGTCACTATTGAGGAACACATCAAGGACATGTTGGAGCAGGATGTCATTCAGCCTTCAGCTAGTCCCTGGTCCGCTCCTATGATTCTCGTCTCCAAAAAGGACGGAACATCTCGCCCTTGTATAGATTTTAGACGCCTGAACAACATTACCATCCCAGACCGTTTCCCGATTCCAAACATGCAGGAAACAATTCTGAACGTAGGGAAAGCGAACTTTTTTCATCCCTCGATTTAGCATCGGGTTATTGGCAAATGGAGGTCAGTCCCGAATCTCGGGCATTGACTGCTTTCTCCACTAACCGAGGCCATTACGAATTCCAGGTTTTACCTTTCGGAGTCCGAAATGGGCCTGCTAATTTCTCTAGGTTGATGAATATAGTCCTTTCCGACCTATTAGGTGTCGAAGCTCTCGTTTATCTTGACGATATTATCGTCTACAGTTCGGACATAAAAACACACTTTCAACGCCTTCAGAATGTGCTATCACACTTGAGAAAAGCACACCTTAAACTGAAGCTTGCAAAGTGCAATTTTTTACAAGAATCCCTGGTATACCTAGGATTCCTACTCTCGTCCACAGGAATTAAACCTGATCCAGCCAAACTCGAAGCCCTGGAAAGGTACCCTGTACCCAAAACCATCGACGACGCCCGTGCATTTATTGGTTTTGTCGGATTCTATCGGAACTTTATCCCCCAATTTTCGAATATTGCTAAACCCATTACTAATTTGTTCCAGAAAAATTCGAAATTTAACTGGGAATCCGATCACCAACATGCCTTTGAAACTTTAATTAATAAACTAACCTGTCATCCCATTTTACAATATCCTGATTACACAAGACCCTTCATCATAGCCACAGATGCTTCCTCCTATGGACTAGGAGCCGTCCTGTTACAGGACGTAGACGGTGTGGAATTACCCATTGCTTATGCCAGTCAACTTCTCTCTGCACCTCAACGGAATTATTCCACTACGGACCGAGAGGCCCTAGCGGTATATTGGGCTTTGAAAAAATTCCGAAATATCGTCTATGGCTACGATGTAACCATCAAGACTGATCATAAGCCACTCACGTACCTCTTCAAGGACAAGCTACTTGAAGGACGATTGAGTAGATGGGCTCTGTTGATTCAGGACTTTGCAGCGAAAATCGTATACAAACCGGGAAAACTGCAAGTTATTCCAGACGGATTGTCGAGACTCAAGCCCGACGCCCAAGTGAATAAAATAGGAATTCTTCCTGTGTTCGACTACGAGTGTCTGCAATACTCCCAACAACAGGACCAACACACCCAAACCTTCGGGCGCGCCTGGAACAAAAGGAACCATCGAAGGTAAAAGAACAGTACAACCTCAAAGATGGGCTCGTACATTTCAGGAACGAAGATGGAAACGACCTCGTGGAGATACCAAAGGATCTCGTCGATATAGCCATTGGACTTTGTCACGACTCACCTTTGTATGGACACATGGGGCCGGATCGCACCATCAAGAGTCTTTTGGAGCGATACCACTTTCCCGAGATGAACAAAAAGGTACAAGAATACATCGCCGAATGTCCGTCGTGTTTAAAGCATAAGGGCAACGTACCATCCACAGCTCCGATGCATAAATATCCAGTATGCCAAAGGCCCTGGCAAAGAACTGGAATGGATATACTGGGACCATTTCCCAAAAATCAAAGGGAAATCAGTACATCATTGTGTTTACGGACCACTTCTCGCGTTACAGCGAAGTAGCCGCCATTCCAGACCAGACCTCGGAAACTGTGGCAAGAGCCCTAGTGGAACGCGTCATCCAAAATCATACCACTCCTTCCATCCTAATCTCGGATAACGCCCTTAGTTTCACTTCCAAACTGTTCGAGTCACTCTGTAACATGTGTAAAATTAAAAATACACACATTGTGGCATACCATCCGCAGGCAAACGGCTTAGTGGAAAGGCACAATCGAAAGATCTTGGAAGCCCTGCGCCACGTTGTCGATGCATCCTCCCGTACATGGGATGATTCCCTTCCCATGGTACAAACAGCCATCAACAATGGCTATAATGTGTCCATCGGGGACCCCTCATTTCGTCTCTATCACTACGACAAGCGTCTACCTTTTGATTTGCCCGACCAAACCGACCCGGCAGTTCTAACATCTTCCGAAATGGCAGAAGCAAATCAGCAACTAGCTGAACGATCTTTCAAGATTTTTGACATAATCCGCTATGCCCTCGACCAACGAAACCAACAGATGGAGCAAGAGCAACATAGGCGTCATCCCCGTCAACGGACTATAATCGTCGGTATGCGATGTTATCTGAAGAGCGTGAAACCGCCAGGTGCTCATCGCAAATTATACCCAAAATGGGATGGCCCATATAGGATTATGAAAAACCTCGGAAAAAATCGTTATGAAATCCTCGACCTCCGGGATCATTCCAAACTAAAGATCATTCACGCTGACAATTTGAAGATAGCTTCCGAACAACACCTTCCCAAAAAACAGCTGCCAGGCGTTCGAGCCGCCTATCCTTCAAAAGGTCAAGATATTAACAAATCGGGCAGGGAAAAAAACTGAAGTGGTCACCGCGGGAACCGCTACCCATGACGAAGATTGGTACCTCGTAATACCACCAGTACTCGAGGCAATCTCTGAACAAGAGGAGGCCCCAGAGCCAAGCGTCCCATCGGACCCAGACCCTGGAGAAACCCCTTCGAGAGGATCACTCAGTGGAACTCCACCAACTCCTCTGTCACCACCCTCGCCGATTGATGATCGACGCACGGACCCTACATACCGCCCGCAAATGCATCACCCACGTGAACTAGAACCTTCACATAAGAAAAACCCGCTCAGAATCCGAGCTCAACGGTCGACCCCCATTGCCACCAAAACGAGGCCGACCCCTTCGCCCACAAACACAAGTATCCACACAAGTATCCACACAACTACCCCCAGCTCCGTATAACTTAAGGCGTAGAAATGAATAAAATTGTCCCCCTTATAATTTTCCAAATTATTTACTCTTGTAGACCTAGCATTAAAATTTCTACCGGAGTTGTTATAGAAAAACTTGCAGAAGGTAAATTTTTGAAAGGGCACGCAGACCTTTATATAAATTTGCAACCCCCTGCTAGAATTAAAATCAATCTCCTTCAGATACAAACCCAATTAAAAACGTTTGAAAGTAAAGTCCAGAATTCTTTCCAAGGAAAAGATCAGATTAGTCGCGTTCTGTTAGAAAATACCCTCGAAAATATTCAAACTACAGCACGCGCCCTATCAGAAATATTAGCCTTACCATGGATACAAACTGAAACTAAAAATTCAGAAAACTTTAACCAAAGAAAGTAAAAGGGGACTGATAGATATAGGAGGGAAACTGTTCAAAGGTTTATTCGGATTAGCAACCGAAGAAGATATTAAAAGAATTGAACTTAAATTGAATCTCTTCGCGCGAAATCGACAATATAATGGACACATGTTAGAACAAACTATTAGGTCATTACACGAAAACAATCGCTTCCTCACTCCCTTTCGGACAGATTCACATACCTTGAATCCATGTTAGCTCAATACAAAGAACACAAAAGATATCTAGAATTAATAGAGATAATGAACCTACAAGTAACCCTAATCGATAAATACTTACAACGAATAACTACGATTCATTCCAAGGTTTTGCGTGCAACCCAGCTAGCCCATGGAAAAATCACTCTTTCCACCCTAATACCATGGGAAATACTTCAGTCCTTGATTCACACCGCCCAGTCACAATTAAAATTATCACCCATATTCCCACTCAACCACACTAATTACCCTCAATTTCTAGAATACACCTGGACTGTACATGGACCACGCCCCTACACATACCTCATAATTATACCATTTTTCGATGTCCTCACTTATGACGTATATAAATTTCACCCTTTCCCAACACCCTACCAAAATAACTCTAATGTCTATCGATTGTATTTACCCACCGTACCACCTTACCTTTTCCTCACCAAAGATCTATCAGCTTATTCTATGATGTCAGATAGCGACGTCCGGCATTGCCGATTCCCGCAACCAAATAAACAACTCGTCTGCCCTCCACTCAAACCAGTTATTCTTCCAACTACTAGGTCTTGCTTTATCGATTTAATTCGTGACCGGCATGCCCCGTATGTTCATTTAAAAAATTTCATTCCCCTAAAACCATCCAACTACGAATTGGACCAGACATCTGGGTTTCCTTCGCGAACAGGACTGCCGCTACTCTCGAGTGTCCATCGAATTATTCCCTCATCACAATCCCTATGGTTATTCGGCTACCAATTGGTTGCTCCTTGCGTTCAAAAGCCCTCCAAATATACAACCCGTATAAGGTTACCCTTAATAACTCATACCCATTCCCGTCGCAAATTAAATTTAAACCCGTCATAGAGATCTTAAATCTCTCCATAAAACCTGTAACCATCCTACCCGAACTACATGCCCCTGAATGGAATGATCAATTGAGCCGGTTTAAAATTTCGGATGATAACCAAAAACCTCTTACAAATACTACAACCGGTAACCATTTTCTCAACATCTGCCGTTAGTATCATTATTGTATGTGCTATTATCCTCGGTATATTTGTGGTGAAAAGATCATTCTGGGAACAAAGAAAACCAAGTGACACGGAACATGAAACTATTTATGCACGACCAAGAGTGCGTACCCAGACCACGTGAACTAGACTTAACCACCCGACTTATGTTGTATATATAAATCTGTATTATAAAACCCATAGTTATCATCTAGTTAGCATTAGTTAGGATGTTACATTATTATATTAATATCATTCTAGAGGGAAGAGCCCTGTAAAAATGAACCATAAATAATTCCCATATTCCTATACTATCTTATTCTTCATGTAATTCTTGTATTCATTTATATAGTCTTGTATCCATTTAAGAAAAAGTATCCATTTTAAAAATTCATGTGTTATATGGTTCATGTATTTATATAATCCTGTATATTCTTATATATTTAACTTTATATAATGCCTATACTCATATGTATGTACGTGTGTGTATTCATTTTTACATAAGGACCAAAATCGCCCAACGCGAGTTTGGATAAAATTTTTGATTTGCTTTCTACTTTGCCAAATAATTGGTGACCTGTTGTTTTTTAAAATCTCATAATCATTTTTTTAGATTTCGCTTAATAAGGAATCTGCTTAAGCTTTGCAATGTTCATATTTTGTATACATTCCTTTCGTTATAAAAGATGAGATCATGTCTTGCCTAAGCATTAAAATTGTACATCTTAAACCTTAAAATTTTACTCATATGCATATTTTAGTGTAAAGATGCATAGTCCGATTTCCACTTTTAGTTAACTTGGCAGATCATGATAACATCAGATCTGAAAAGTCGCGGTTTAAGATAAAAATATGGTTTCGTCTTCAAATATTTTGTTTACTCGTTCAAGCCTTACCACAGCTAAAAATTTACTTTATTTTCGAATATTGTGCAAAAATAATACAGCCTTTTTAGCATTTAATAATAATGATGTTAGCAGTTTTTGGGTATATAAACCCACTAAAAATCTTCCATTGTCATTCAGAAGCTAATTCAGAGGCTGAGCACTACCTGTACATTTTAGCAGTAAATTACAGTTGAAAAGTTTTTATCCCTTCGAGCCTTGCTCTCTTCAGAAGAACTTAGTCATTAAACTTTCCGGATACGCTATAAGAAGAATCCGGAATCTTCAGCATTTTTAGTAAGTCGATCAGAGTCCTCCGAGCAACTATAGAAGAACTCGACTCGGAGAGTAACATAGAAGAAAACTACTTCAAGTCACACATCCGTTGCTGCCACCTAACTAGAACCCCCGTCGACTTCGAACCAACACGGGCCATAGACGGAGGGGTTAACATACAGGGCGTCCCAAAAAAATGTATACACACTTTAAATAATTATAAAGGCAGTTTTTATTAAAATACATTTCATTTTCAAAATGTAATAGAATCTACAGACATTATTTAATTGTTTTGTCAACGCCTGTTTTCAAACTGACGTCCGTTCTGGTCCAGGCACTGCTGATAACGCGAAGCAGTGGAATCACAAGCATCACGAAACATTTCGTTTGATATTTGTGTGCATTCTCGTTCAATGGCTGCTCTCAATTCAGCGACTGTTGCAGGTTTTATAGCGTAGACTTTGTCTTTTAAGTATCCCCATAAAAAAAGTCTAGTGGTGTGAGGTCTGGTGAACGCGGAGGGTATTCTACGAAACCCCTTCGTCCAATCCACATCCACATCGTGCCAAGTACCACTCGCAATACTCCACTCTTCGGTCCGGATCATCTTCATTAATAGCATGGACTAATCTTGGAATGTAACTTTTCCATTGACAGCGCTTCAAAATGCGTTGGACAGACGATTCTGAGATTCCTACCTCACGACTCGCTTGCCGCACAGATTTTCTTGGACTTTGGTGATACGTTTCCAGTACTCTTTCTTGCTTTGTGGGGCTTGTCGATGTCCGTGGTCTTCCGGAACGCTTCTTGTGGACATTCTGAACAGTTCCATCGGCTTCAAACTTATCTCTAATTCGAGTGATGGTAAGTCGCGTTGGTGGATCTGTTTGAAACTCCCTCCTAAACTGTCTTTGCACTTCAACTGCGTTTTCACACTTCCAGTAGCATTTTAGAATGAATTTCCTTTGTTCAAAGCTTAGTCTGACTGCCATTATTAATTCTAATGGGTTTAACTTGGAAAGAAAGAAACATCAATTGAGCTATCAGCTGTTAAAGTGTGTATACATTTTTTTTGGACGCCCTGTATATATAAGTTCACGCTACTTCCCGCACGCGACTTTTATAATGGATGCATTGTTGGACGATCTGACGTAAGGTGGTCTTTTAAGTTAAATTTGGCCTCAGCTGTAGAACATCCGAGTAAAGAAAAATTATAGGATGGAAACACAAGTTCTTAAATGGAGTCTCCTTTCACTCAAAGTATTTTTATTGTTTAAATTTTCTGCAGAAAGAGGCAATGACAGTGAAAGATGAATTTACAGCCTCTTAAAATTACCGCTGATGGTCAGGGATTGAAGGTGACTTCTTGTAACAATGCCTCAGGCAGGAGTGATTTAATTTACAATACAAGTAATAAAAAAGTCTAAACTTTGAGGGAGTGAAGTTGAAGGCTCAATTTTAAATATTCTTGTCATTAGGCGCAATTTACACAGACAGCAGAATTTGGAAATATTCCAAAATAAAACGAAAAAATAAATAATAAATAAATTCGTGAGTGACCAATAAATAATACAAGATTTAAACATGTTTCATCGTACGCTTCTCAAATGGAATGGAACCAATACCTTTTAGATTGAATAACGCATGCAAAAGCACTTGGAAGATTTTCTTAATATCTCCGTAAGTTTCCTGTAAATTTTTGACTGACTGCATAATTTAAACTGTTGGTGCATATCCGTCTAAAAGTTTAGTTTAGGGTGTTCCGCTTTAACTGACCTATCAGGTAACTAAACTTGTGCGCACCCGATGTGTCCTTTCTTGCATGAATTGTGCTGTTACAAATTTCCCCAAAATGAGCTCATTCTATAACATTTGTACCTTTTGTGCACTAGAATTATCCTTATTTTGATTTAAGGTAAAAAAATTAACTAATATCTTGCACCTTTTGTGTACTAGAATTATCCTGTGACTGCCAGCTTGTGACATTCCAGCGTGTGATATGCCAGCAATAAAATTATTAAAAAAAAATTAGACTAACACGAACTTAGATGTAGCTCGTAGGGTAAACTAACTAGGCTGACCATACGTACCGTTTTGAACGGGACATTACCGTTTTGTATGGGTTTTTGTATGGGTTCTGTCACTGAAGAATAATTGTAAGCTCAATATGTTTATGTACTTACTTTTTCATGAATACAGAATATTACATAACCCCCGTCCCTTTTTTGCCATCCCAATGTCCCGTTTTTGTCTCAAGGAAATATGGTCAGCCTAAAACTAACCCACTACTTTTTTTTCTTTTTTTCTTATCATCTCTACTTGCATGTCCATAGTTTGCACGGTATGACAGTGTTTGAGTTAAGACTGTGTTTGCATGGTTAGTAAGCATTCTTATTTTGCTTTTCATCTTTCACTCCTTTCCTATTATCTTCAACTATTTTTCCGACTTGTCGGCAGTGGCCGGCGGTTGATGATGGTGAGTCTTTTTTTCTCTTTTTCTGAATGAATGTTAACCTACGAATGATAGGTTTTGCTACTTACTTAACCCCTTATTCTCTTCTTTTAACCCCCTGCTCTTTCCTTTCTCTCGGGCTAACTTTAGAGTGGATCTTAGGGTCTTTGTTAGCTTTAGCTTCTGTAAATCTGTAGCTCCTTATTTTGATTTAAAGTCAAAAAATTACCTAATACCTTGCACGTTTTGTGTACTAGAATTATCCTTATTTTGATTTAAGGTAAAAAATGACGGATTGGAGATTTGTAAAACACTCCCGGGGGTCCATCCTTCATTCAGTCAGATTTGTTCACCAAGCTTCCCCCTTCATCATAAAAGAAAAAGCAAACCAAAATACATAACAAAATACATAGAAACCAAACTATACACAAAATACCAAAACAGACCAGCATCCAAATAAGTTGCAAATTCAAAATAAATTACTGCTTCATTTTGCTGATTTTGACTTTCACAAATCAATTAAATATATCATGGTATACTACATTTCTCGTGAACACTTTTTCATCTTTTATTAAATTTCCTTGGTTCTTATCCTCATCAACAAATACCTTCAAATTATTCTCTGATCTTGTTCACGTCAAAGCAAGATACAGCTGTCCGTGAGCAAACACTGCTTCCGGTAAAAATACTCTTACGTGGTCAAAAGTTTGTCCTTGTGATTTATCCACCGTTATAACAAAAGCTGGAATTAATTGAAACTGTTGTCTATTCAACGTAAAAGGCAAATTGTTTCACTCGGCGCCAAATCAATTCGTAGAATAAAAACTCGTTCTTTTTTGTTATTCCCAGTTAAAATCTCAGCATCTATAAAATTATGGAATAATTTTTTCACAATTACCCTCATTCCATTACCCAGTCCTCGTTTCGAGTTTAAATTTCTTATTAACATAACTAACGAACCAACTTTAAAATTCAGTTGGTGTGTTGGCATTCCAGAAGGTGTCTGTGCACTCACAAATTCAACAGTTAAGTTCACCAAATTTTCAGACTCATCACTAATTACACTGTACAACAAATTTTCGGTTCAGAAAAGAAATGGGAATAACATTCGGTCATTCTTAATATCTCGAGTGTGCTGATTCCAAATCTGAAAATAGTTTTTTTCTATCACGTCACGTTTTTTTGTAATGATTGCTTAAAATCTTCATACCAAAAAATAAGAATATATTGATAAACAGATAGGCTTTATCATATAGAACAGTTTAATTATTGCTATACTTCAACATATATGCACAAAATTAACATAAAACTCTCGTATTATACTGTTTTCACCTCATTATTTGTATTTATGCTGGCGTTTGTGTGATGCTTCTGATTTGTCACGCTTTAAATTCCAGCAGAAATCGGCCAGCATAGCAGGACTCCACTTCCCTTTGTATCGGCTCTCCATTGTGGCTATATCTTGGTGGAATCTCTCCCCGTGTTCGTCGCTAACAGCAGATGCGTTTTCCGGAAAGAATGAGAGATGTGAATGCAAAAAATGAATTTTCAATGACATCTTACACCCGAGACGTTGGTCTGAGTTGATAAGTTGATCCACAAGTGCAGTATAGTTGTCGTATTTAGTCTTTCCTAGTAGACCGCTGCACACGTTTTTGAATGCACGCCAGGCTGCCAACTCAACCTTATCCATCACCGCTTCAAAGTGTTCGTCTAACATGAGTTGGTGAATTTGAGGGCCGACGAATATGCCTTCTTTAGTCTTGGCATCACTTATTTTTGGGAATTTTTCCCTTAGATATTTGAAGGCAGGCCTATCCTGTTTCAACGCCTTTGCAAATTGTTTCATCAGCCTTAGTTTTATGTGAAGTGGCGGCAAGATAACCTTTTCCTTTCGTACTAGTGGTTCGTGAATAACACTGTGAGATCTAGGTGAGGAATTGCCTCGCGGCGGCCATACTGAGCGTGTGTAGTGTTCAGACCTTGCGCGGCTATCCCACTTGCATAGGAAACACATGTATTTCGTATTGCCAGTTTGCAATCCATTGAGAATAGTCACAACCTTCAAATCTGCGCAGATAAGCCATTCATGTTCATTGTATTTTATACAGTCAAGAATAAAAGTAACATTGTCATACGTTTCTCTCAAGAAGACTGAATGAGCGATCGGAACAGAAGGCATTGTGTTCCTATTGTGTAGCAGTACATCCTTAACACTGTACGGAGATGCATCAATGAACAATCTCCACTGATTCGGTTCATAGCATAAACCCAGAGCATCGAACAGACCATGTATATCAATGGAATAACAAAGATTGTTATTCATTGTGAAATATTCCTGCAAATGCAAGGAGCACTTTCGGAATGCTGTAATTCGTACGTCTTCCGCCAGCAGATTCCATTCTTGTAGACGTGAGGCCAGCAGTTCACTTTGTTGCTTGGTAAGTATTAAATCACGGACCAAATCATTGAGTTCAGGCTGCGTGATGAGATGTTGTTCTTTCTTGGACTCGACTTGAGCTTCATAGCATTCGCCGTCTGATTCCGATTTGTCAGTCTGTGTTATCGGTCGGCATTTCAGCTGGAGGACGAGCGATGGGTATATCTGTAGAATGTTCCACAGGACGCATAGTAGAACGAAGATTTGGGTAGACTATAGCCTTTTTCCCTTTTCTGTTGCAACCTGTAATGTGAGACTATAGACATTGTTCACTACTTAAGATAGCATAATTGTGTAATACATTATGCAGAGCAGGATATGCTAAAATGTGCTAAAAACACCAAATTTGACGTATATTCAGAAAAATAAAAGATTCAAACCTGTGATGTTCGTTAAGCAGAAATAGCAATCAGTTGAATGGTCCAGCGGCTCTCGCCATACCATTGGGACACCGAATCCCGGACCAGGACCGGTGCCTTTGAACCATGCAGATAACGAGCTTGTACATCTCACACAGCAGATATGAGGCGCCCAGTGCTTGTCCTGATCACCAACTTTGCATGGGAAGTATAATTCATAAAGCTTTTTCACATGAGAAGTCAACTTCCTTTTATACTGTTTTAACGTTAATGTCCCACAAATATAAAAAAACTGTCTGGCGAATTTTTGCGCTCTCTAGGCATTGTAGCATACCATCAATAAAAACCTGTAAAATAAGAAAATGATAGATCAATTTGCAATTTCACACAATATAGACGTTGTCGGTGAAATATACATAATTTGATAGCTGTTATTCAATAATACTCACTTATAACACCGATTTATGATAAAATATGGCAGACAATTTTGTTTTAAATGATTAATGAAAGAAAGTTTTCATAAAATCAAAGTGGAAACAGAGAGCCGAACACCACCACCACAGCATATGCATGACTGAACAAAATGTAAAAGATGCGTTCAGAGAACCAGTGCTTCTCAAAATGATACAATGAAATAGGATCATTTTCATAAAATCGGTGGGTGATACAAATAAATGAGTGTTATTTTCGCAATCTACGCATATAATTAGCCATAAAAATGACAATCTCATTTCCGTTTTTTTCACTGTTGCACAGCGTTATCAAATCTGCACTTTTATACAACTTCACATCACCTGAAATAAGCTTAAAAACTCTATTGTTCAGCATCAACGCGTCCTTGTTCTTTATAGTAATTGTGATTTTCTTTTACAATGCTTGTTCATTTCTGATATCTGTAGAACTTTCGCAAATTGCTTTAATAATACATTCTGTTTCAATCATCTTTTCAAGAATTTAAACATCATTGGTTAATCCATATGCATTAGTAAGTTTCAATTTCCAAATTTATTGAGAGTTTCAGTAACTCAGAACTTTTTCATAAAGAACTTTTAATGCAGGCTTCATTAATTTCTGTTTTTGATGCTTTTGGTACAACTGGAAGGTTATGACTGTGGCCTCATCAGTCATTATCAAAACTGTATCTCTAATTTTTTGGGATTCGACTGAAGGTACTTTCAAGTATAATGTCAATGTCTCTAGTATTGGTACTGCAATCTTCAAACCGCTATGCAACGTTCTTCCTCCTTTTAACAAATCTGCAGCTATTCCAGTAGTAGCAAATGGTAAAACAACTTGTCCGTTTCCTCCTATATATCACATTAACATGTTGTATAAATACGTTAATGTGTTCAGTCTGCTCCTAGTCTCATTTTCGAGTCTTCTTAAAACGCGTTCATGTTCTAAACTCCTTCACTTGGCTACATTTTCTGCGCTTTGGTGAATCTAAATCTTCCTTGTCTCTCTTGGATTTGACGAGCTCTTCGTTCTTCTGCTGTTTCTTCTACTGTTTCTTCTGCTGTTCCTTCTGCTGTTCTTTCTGCTGTTCCTTCTGCTCTTTCTGCTGCCTTCATCTGAAAATGAAAATTTTAATTTAATTCACTAACTTAAATTCAAAACAAAGCCTTGCTCTAAAATCTAAATAAATCTTTTACTCGTACTTCAAATTTTAAATCCATAATACCTGCAAAAATCTTGGGACATTAACGATGTTATTGTTATTATTAATATTATTGGAATCCTCAAAACTAGCATTAACACCCATAGTGTTACCTACCTTTCTGGGAGTGCAGTTCCTACAACTCTATCACCACCCACCACCATCACAGGGGAAAAAATCAGGGATTACACACTCATACTACTGGAAAGCATTCCCAAAAGAGAGATGCAGGCTTTTATTTATATATATATATATATATATTAGGCATGGCGTAATTACTTTGTTACTGTAATTAATTACAATTATAATTACTTAGTAAAGTAATTAATTACAATTATAATTACTTAGTAAAGTAATTAATTACAATTACAATTACATTTAGTATTGCATTTTATTCATAAATACACACTATTTGAGTTATGTCATGCTTTTGTACCTAATATTTCAGTTCCATTTTCAGTTTTGGCCATCATCTTCAATGAAAACTAGATAATATTAGGTTAATAAAATGTACTAATGTTTTTAACATTGCACGAAACTGTATTTTTCATTAAGTAGTTTTTGATGAAGTAAATAATTGAAATTAATAGACTAACTGTATCAATTACCTTAGTTTACTATGTAATTACAGTAATTAAAGTTACAATTATATTTTAGGTGATCAAATACCATTACTTACCAATTACATGAAAAAATTTAATTAATTACAGTCAGTTACAATTACAAATTACAATTACTCCATGCTTGATATACCTTCCAACCTTTCAAATGTTCCATGGATGATTCCTCATTTCGCGAAGGTCAAGCTTGTCGCCCCCACTCTCCTCTCCTATATATATATATATATATTATATACAGGGTGTCCGAGAATTATCTGTACAATTTTTGGCTGTTATTAAAAGTCAACCATGAAGTGTAGAAATTCCAGTTTTGTCCCATTTTACAGAGAATCTCATTAAATTTTTTCTGATACTAAGTTTTGACAAGTTTTTTAGAAATTCCAGTGTGTCCGAACATTATCTGTACAATTTCATCTTTTAATAAAATTCTTGATAACACACGTAAAATTCTTAAACAAGATTATTTAGAATCTGTATTTTCAAAAGTTTCTTTTATTAAAGTAACGTTGTTACAAACATTCGATATGTGCACCATTAGTGATTCGCAAAACATCCACTCGATACTCCAAATGTTGCCATGTACGCTGCAGCATATCCACATCAATTCGCTCAATAGCAACTGTGATTCTTGCTTTTAAATCATCAATGTCTGTCACCCGCGTACATTTCTAAAAAACTTGTCAAAACGTGGTATCAGAAAAAACTTAATGAGATTCTCTGTAAAATGGGACAACACTGGAATTTCTACACTTCATGGTTGACTTTTAATAACAGCCAAAAATTGTACAGATAATTCTCGGACACCCTGTATATATATTGGAAAAAAGGGCTTCCACAAAATTATTATTCTTCTAGGAAGTTTGCCAATTACTTTTTTCTTGAAGTATGTCACCGAATTGGGGGATGGAATAGAATGTTGGATTTTATAGAGTCTTTTAGTTTTCTATGAGTTTAGCTGCGACCACCGAATCGAGAATTTCTCTTGTATCCGGAAAATTTCTTAAATTATATTTAAAGTTTAATTCTGACTCCAAACCTTTCGTTGATAAATTTACTTTACTATAAGTTTTTATTTTTCAATTTGTCATTTTTTTTGTGTGCACGTATTGATTCTTTTGTTATTTACCCTTGTTTATTTGGCTTCTTTTTCGTGTGTATTGATTCTTTAACTTTAAGTGCTATAAGCCTCCGAAGGATAGCCCTGGACTTCATCACCAGAGCTTAACTTTACCGTTGTTTTATTAAAATTATTATTATTATCATTATTATCGAGTATTACTAATTGCTGAAACTATTTAACCTCAGCGGTTGTAGTTTGGGACATTTCATTTACTATATAGCAATATATCGTAGTGTTCTTTCGAGATTCTAATGTAACATTTTACAATAAGAGAATCAGAATTGTTTAAATATTATAATAATCGACCAATATACCGGGCTATACAAAGTGATTCATCCGATTTCAACTGAGAATACTTCCGTACCTATCAACCGTGCATCAACTGGGCATACACCACATGAAAGAGGAAATCTCCAAGTTTTACACGATTACCGCGAGAGGGCTTCAAAGTCACGCCGTGGCCTAGCCTAGCAACAAACATCAGTGTGAAAAATGGCGTCCGCACAGCAGGAGGCGTTTTGTGTGTTGCAGTTTTCGAGCTGTAAATCGGTAGTCACACTGCAGCGTGAGTTTCGTCGACGTTACAGAACGTTAAGGATACTGTGTACGTGCCACCGTTGCCCACATCTTTGGGTGAGCTCCGAACTCGCATTGTTACTGCCGTAGAGTCAGTGACAACGGACATGCTGGAGCGAGTATGGGAGGAATTCGACTATCGTGTCGACGTTGCTCGTGTAACTAGGGGAAGTCACATAGAGCATTTATGAGGTGAGAGACAAAATTGGAACAGTTTTTCTTTTGGTTGGTGTATCACAAATCACTCTGTATTTGTAACATTAAAAAATATTATCATTTGAAATCAGGTGAATCAATTTCAATAGCCCTGTATATAAAGATGTACGTTATATAACATGTTATATAACATGTCATATAACATGTTATATGTTATATAACATGTTATATAACATGTTATATGTAAAATATATATACTTCAATAAATATATTTATCTATATAATATATACAGTATGTTATATTAGGGTGTGTCAATTTGGGAGGTGAAAATTAATTTTTGCCAATTCCTTCACTGAGGGGTTTTAAAAATATGTTTTTGGATGTGAAGAATTCAAATCTGCTATTATTTTTGTGATTGCTCAACACTTAGCTTGGTAAATCTACGTTTGATTAAAAAGCACATAAATTGCTCTCGGAAAACAACATTTATTAATTTTAGCTTCTCAAAATGTCAGGTAATGCTATTAAAATTTTAGTTTCTCTGCATAAAACATATCCTAGTAATCATAAAACATATCCTTGTAATCATAAAACAACATTAGAAAGTAATGACATCCGTAAAAAAAATATTTAAACAACAAGTTTCATCAAGTCTTGCTTTGATTCGTTCTTGGACATCAGCCGCCGACTTGCTTCTTGGCCTCTGATATAGCCCTCACGTTTCTCATGTGTATACACCCTGCCTGCTGCCTCTGTGACTTGTTTCATACACCTCTCTATTGACTGAGCATGACAGGGCCACTGTGGAACTTGCATAGGCTTGTCAAAGAACTTCTTTACTTCCGCTGTAGTCAGTTTACATGTCAAAGGAGGTTCAAATACCCCGTCAGACCAGTCTGTCAGCTCCAACACGGAAGAAGCACTGGGGTTGATGGAAGGTGTCTTCCTGGGACGTACAGAAAGATCTCCAAGTGTGTCATCATCTCCACCCCTCATGTCAACAATCTTTTGGACACCAGCTCTCCTCTCCTCACTGTCATCTGAGCACAAGAGTGTCTGGATTATCATTTCGCTGAATGCATACCATGCTGAGCGCTGATGGTTGACAAAACAGCATCCACTACAGCCTTCTTTTGCAGCCTAACTAGCCGCAGCTGAAACAAGATGTGGCGTGGGCCTTCCACCCAAGAGTGTTTTACTTTGATGTTGAACCAACAGGGGTAGTACACACCAACAATGTATTCCACTATCAGTCTTAAGTTGTTGAGGGTTTTGCCTTTAAGGCCATGTTTTGAAACCCATATGCGACAAAGCCTGTTTGCTGTTGTCAACCACCTTGAATGGCTCACTGGACCAATTTCAAGAAGGGCCAGATCTGTGGGAAGTTCTCCTGTCCTTATGGCCTGTGTGATCCTATACCCGTACGCTTGATCAGTAGAGAGATCCTTTACGACATTGTCACTCAGTGAAGTAAGAGGCTCTCCAATTGAGAGTTTGGTGAATGACGGATCAATTTCAAGTTCAATTGCAGTGTCTAGCATCTTGCCAATGTTACCTGTCCACTTGTTGTTAGACAAGGTCTTCCCATCCAGTGCTGTGATCAAGTATCGCAGGGGTAACTCGTTAGTGTGGAGGGCACAAACCAACCAGATCAGCTTACGGCAAAGCTTGACCTCTACCAAATGCATGGAACCACCCTCCCAGCCAGTGTTAACATTTGTAGAATCACCTCCAATGGTCTGCAGGCTTTTATCAATGCTCTTCTTCTTCATGAAATCTACAAGATTATCAGCAATAACTTCAGCAGGTTTTTTTCTCGTTGAGCCTTTCTCAGGAGTGAAGTAGTAGAGATATCTTCCACCTGGCTCACTGCACACAGAATAATGCTCTTCTTTGATGATGCTGGGGAACTGACGATCTGAATTGTCTGCTTTCAGCATAACTTTAGTTGTATCTTGACGGCCGTCAAAGAAGATGCAGTCAATTTCACCCTTCTTACAAAGATCATCAAATTCCTGATCCAGGGATCTCATAACTTTTTCTTGGGCCCTCTTGACTTTATTGTGATCAACTACAAGTCTCTTGTCTTCTTCAGTGATCAAGCCAGCATCCATAAAGGCAGCAGTGGTGATGGCAGCTGTGGCACGCAGGCCAACACCATATCTGATGCTATGCATAGCAACATTAGGTATTTCTAATGTGTTGTACTCTGGCTTTTTATTGGAAGTTGAAGACGTGCTTGGTATTTCTAATGTCACTTCATAACTTCCATCCTTTCCATCTTGAGCATCAGCTCTTTGTTCTTCATTTTCATCATCAGAGAAAATTATTTCATTTGATGGCATTGAAACATCCTGCTTACTTGTCTGCTTATATTCAGCAAGCCTTCTTCTTTCGTCTTCTTGCCGCTTCTGCTTTTTGTCTGTTGTGCTCAGGTTGATCTGGCAAGCCAATCTGATGTGGTCCAATAGAACCAGATTTGTCTCTCTGACCTTTAATGAAAGCAAGTTCCTTCACAGGGATCTTCATCTCCCTAGGGCATGTACAGTTAATGTGAGTTTCGTTTTTGCAACCAGCATCTGCAAGGCAGCCAAATTCAGAGCAGAGAACAATTTTACACTTGCAACTGAGGATGTCAAAAAGCTTGTCAAGTTTTGCAATGTCGTAATATTTTCGTTAGTTTTAACGTTTTATTTGATTAGGCATACGCGGACAAAGTTGGGGAACGCAAACTACAGTAGGATAATGTAGGGGAATGTAAACTACACTAGGATAATGTAGGGGGAACGTAAACTTTACCCGGCTGTGGACGCTGGTTGGTTTATTAACCTCTAAGTGCGCAATTACCTGGTTGGTTGATTAACCTCTAATTGCACCATTACATTATCTGAGATGGGGGTGGTAGAAATATGAAATAGCCATTTGACGATACGTCTGTCGACGAAACGTCCGTTCGACGAAACGTCCGACGACGAAACGTCCGTTCGACGAAACGTCCGGCGACGAAACGTCCGTTCGACGAAAAGTCCGGCGACGAAAAGTCCGAGCACCGATTAACAATTGCAGCATCTTCCTCTTGAGATGTTGAACGCGGAGGACCAGACCTCGGCAAAGTAGCGATTGAGTTTTCTGCTTCATACCGATGAATCCACCGTTCCACAGTGCTTCGATGAACGTCTAGTCGTCTTGATATTTCTCTTATTGGCACACCATATTCATGCAATGTCACCATTGCTCCCCGCATTGCCTGGGTCATCTCGTGGTGCACAGACGGCCTTTCCATCTTTGTGTAAATGGCTTATGTGAAGCGTGCTGGGACGATAAAGGAAATGAGGATACCATGCACCCCTTCTGAAATTGATTTCGGTTGTGAAGGGTACCAACCCTTCGAATGGTAATAATAATCAGCCAATTTCCTATTTTGTTGAACATATGCATAAAAAATTCGTCTTAAAAGTCAAGGATCCAAAGATTGTCAGCAATAGTTTATATCCCAACTGAATATAGTCAGCCATCAACAGTATAATCATATTTTATTCCCATAACTACTCATGACTACTCTGTCATAGTAAATAATCTTATTATAACTTAGGTAGTAGTGGTAATTCTGAGTGGCGGCCTCTAGCCACATACGTCAAACCTATCAGTGCGTCTAAGACCAGACTCTTCTGTTTCTGTCAATTCATTGTTAGTTTAAGGTATTTTACTCTTTGTCTTTCTAGGTCTAGGGCATTAAAATAAATATTTGAGTTTGTGTTTAGCATTTCCTCCTCCTTCGTAATTCCCCACCCAACCTCGTTTCCTTCGACATAGCAACGCTTACCTCCATCCTCATTCCACTTCCTTCATTAAACCTATTATCGCTTTTACTGTCCCTTCCTTCCATCCTTCAATGCCAGCATTATATAATATGGAATCTAACACCTTAGATCTCTACGCATTCATGTTACTTGAAGACGCCTCTGTCTTAGGGGAATCTAAGTGTTGAGAGTGGGCTTGAGGGGTAGTCTATAAATTATTACAGATGACCTTGAACGCTCCAACTATTTAAAAATGATTATTTATTACGCACATCATATGGCATAATACACACATGAATTTAAGTATCTCTTACACTATAGGAATGGAATTGAATCCTACCAGAGTTAAAAAGTCGCAAAATATGATAGATCAGTTTGTTTTAAGAGGTCACTAAGAGAAAAGGATTTGGAGTAGAGCGGAAGGCAGAGAGTATATTTTCTCGAGTTTCGGTTATTATTAATGTTATATGGATACATTGCCGATGTTCCTGCTGAAGACCTCTGATGGGATGCGGTGTGATTAGAGAGAGAGAGAGAGAGAGAGCGAGAGAGAGCGCTTTTAAATCACACCTTTTAAATGGTTGGTGGGTAAGGGCTTCACGTATGTTATTTTAGTCCAGGGTAGTTTATGTGGTGTTAACGTAACTTGCACTTGGGACTGTTAATTGTAAGACAACTACCACAGCTGGAACTGAGACACGTTATCCCCTGCATACTCTATATATATCTATATACAATCTGTCTCTATATATAAATAGATAGAGTGATCAACACAATGATAATGTGGACGTCATTGATGGGGTTAGAGCAATTATGTGCACCAATCCGAACAGACCTCCACTGTCATAAGGACCGCCCATTTTATACCTAACATACTAGCTTGGGACGAGACAGAGGCGCGAGACTTCTTGTAAGCACTGTACCTGGCTATGTGTAGTGGAGAGCACAAGAAACCAACTCTTTACTTCATCAAACCAACTCGAGAGGAGGGGCAACGAGCTTGAGCTTCGTGAAATGAGGAATCACCGCACGGAATTTGAAAGGTTGAAAGGTATATAACAATTTAGGATGTGTCGAATTTTTCAACTTTCAAATTTCAAATATGAGGGGTGCTAAAAAGTTGCAGCATGACTTAGGAATTCTAAAGATATTTTTGTTAATTTAATATAATTTAGTTTTGCTTGGTAAGAAGCTACATAAAAATAGTGACTTTTTTGACTTTTTTGTGGAATTATATAATAATTATTATATTAATAATTATATATGCTGTATATAATTATAATGCACTGCTGTTTTTGCTTATTTCACAGGTTGAAACATATTCATCAGTGTGCTGAAGATTACTTGTCCGTCAGTGCTACCATCCTAACCAGTGGGAATTGACCTACAATGGCTTCTAAAAGGAGGACAAGACTGGGGACATTCACACATATGAGCAACCTAATTGGAACTGGTAGAGAGTTGTTGCCCTCTGAACTCCCAACTCTGCGAGACGTTCTGAAATATGGGCTACTGCTAAGAGAACAAAGTGGTGAGGATGTGAGAAACTACCCAGCAGCCAGTCTTGCAAAGGACATTTACCCTAAAGTGCTTGAAAAGTGGGAACAAGCAAACAGTTCTTTTGTAGCCCCCGTTGTAAATTCACGAGTCACAATCTTAAACAAGATCCAAGAGAGCTGGGAGTAGGCCAAAAACATGTATATATATATATATACAGTGTGTGTATATATACACACACTGTATATATATATTGACGATTAATTAGTTAGGTTAAGTCGTAATATTTTCGTTAGTTTTAACGTTTTATTTGATGGATTCATTTAAAAAATGTCTCCTAAAGATCCTAGTGTAGTTTACGTTCCCCAACTTTGACCTAGTGTAGTTTGTGTCCCCTTTTGTGTCGGGGAAACGTAAACTACACTTGCTTCTAATATATTAATATAATATATTAATATATAAATAATATATAATTACTAAATATATATATAATTACCAAATATATATACCTAAATACCTAAAAGCAATACCTAAAAGCTATTGCACATAATTTGTAAGTTTATAGGGGCACAATTTTAAAATTTCTTTCTTCCGAAATTTAAATAAATATATTTTATTTTTAAATGAAAATACAGTTCTTTCCAAAAAAATATCCCGTAAAGGAAAATAAACCTCCTTTTAAACAAATTCATTTTATTTTTACATGAAAATGAAGTTCTTTTAAAAAAATCTTTCGACGAAACGTCCGTCGATGAAACGTCCGTTCGACGAAACGTCCGTCGACGAAACGTCCGTTCGACGAAACGTCCGTCGATGAAACGTCCGTCGATGAAACGTCCGTCGACGAAACGTCCGGCCACGTTGTTAATCATGCCAGAGAGCATTCGTTTGTTCCAGCGACGCATATTTACAGACACCTGAACCTTCGTTGTAGCGCAAATACAGTGAACAACAGACTTCACGAGGCAGGGTATTTTTCTCGCCGTCCAGCTATAAAACCTGCATTGACGATTGAGCATAAAGAGGCGCGGATGGGATTTGCCATGCAATACTTGCCGCAGGAGGAAGAATTCTGGAGAAAAGTTGTGTACTGTGACGAAAAAACATTTTCAACAGATAGTCATGGTTCCCTGCATTGTTGGAGGCAGCGCGGAAAACGCTATGAAGAAGGAAATGTTTTCCCGAGCAAACGTAGTGGTCACATCAATCTCGGTGTGTGGGGCTGTATGTCTGGTTATGGTGTCGGAGAATTGACTCAAGTAGATGGACGCTTTACTGGACAGCAATATTGCCAGATACTGGAAGAGGTGCTGCTACCCAGTGTTCGTGCGTATCTGGTTCCAACACCGGAACCATTTTACTTAATGGAAGATAACAGTCCCATTCATAGGAGTAAAGTTGTGAGAGCGTGGTACGAAGATCACCCAGAGATTATTAATCTAATTCTGCCACCACGTTCTCCTGATTTGAATCCGATTGAAAACCTTTGGGCAATAATGATAAACGAATGGGAGCAACGCATTGAAAGAACATTTGAAGCACTTTTAGCTCACACGAGGAATAGTTGGGAGAGCTTACGCCGAACACCAAACATTCCCTACAATCTGCCCTCTTCTATGCCGCAACGATTGCAAGAAATTATTGAGGCTGGGGGAAGCTATACGAAATACTGATGTTAAAGCCATGACGTAAATGTGTATCGAATATACATTTATGTTAATATAGAATTTTATTATATTTTTATGTTTGACATCTACAAAAGTATATATTGTGACCATGAAAGAACTTTACTTATCCTTAGTTAGAATCTTTTCTTGCAATGTCTACGCTCGTGGAGATGATAATATATGCATTGTTGAAACAAACTATGAGAAGGTAATAGTTTCAGGAAAAAAATAAAAAGTGGCAACATCGAGGTCATCACATGCTTATGGTAATTGTCATATGATATGCTACCAATAAACTCTTATATACTACTATATAGAATATACTAATTATATTACGTAATAATTACGATGAACAAATCAAATGCAAATTTCTATGATTCACGGCCCACCAGTCTTGCTTTAGACTAATGACTTTCATAAGATGGAATAGGTTTAACATAGTTCTTTTAATAGGTTACCACTTAAAACAATGGATAAACGATCTATTAGTGAGACGACCGTGACTTCCTCGAAATGCGAGCGCGTGAGAGGTTCACTGAGGAATTTGGTCACTAGATTCTTCACGTAGGATATATATCACAAACAACAATATTGACAACAATTCCCAACAATTACTTAATATCAATAATTGCATTTGAGCAAATAATTTAGACCTGCGTCAAAATAACTTAGGTATCATGCCATGATTTGGGATATTTGCGGAATTAGTCGTTCTCTATAGTCTACAGTATATATTGAGACGGTATAATGCAATGCCCAGCTAATATTATGATGACTAGGATTGCTCCATAACCATCCAACATCCCGAAACTTGCTCCATTCTGCTTCTTAATCATTTGTATTTTAAACACTATAATGTAGCAGTGACGTAATAATGGACGTCATTGACTGTGTTAGAGCAGTTATGTGCACCAATCCGAACACACTTCCGCTGCCATAAGGACCGCCCATTTTATATCTAACAGATTAGCTTGGGACGAGACAGAAGCGTGAGACTTCTTGTAAGCACTGTGCGCCCGGCTCAACTGGAATTGTTCTGAGTCAGGCGTCTAGCTTTCTTTTGAAGATATCCACAGCGAAGAAGGAGGAGAGACAAGAGATCCTTTCACTGCGGTGTTTCGAAGCATTTTGAATTCTTCACTAGCCATCCTGGGCAGCTTTAGCGTCACAGTCAGTTGGCTTAGAAGGCGTATGGGGTAATTGCCTTAGTTCAACCAAGGTGAAAACGTCTGTTTGTAGCTCCACTTAACTTCGGCAGGCATTACTGTATTATTTTTAATATAATTTTAAACCAGATTTTAGTTTTAGGGGTAACTTAATTATTTTTCACCTTCTACCACGCATTAAGGAAGAATTAATTATTTAAGAAGAATTATTTAAAACAAATTTTTGTCTTAATATACAAATTTAGCTTTAAATTATATAAAAAATATTAATTTTAGTATTAAACTAGATTTTACTTTTAGGAGTAACTTATTAACTTTTCATCTTTCGCCATGCATTAAAGATTCTATCATACTCCCAATTATTATTAATATTTATCATATGGAATATGGGCGGCCAATAAACTTTTTGATTTTCATATAAAAGTGATTCTTTTTTATATATACACTATACAGGGTGTCCCATAAGTCCGGCATCATAGGAGAAATTCATATTTTTCTATTTCTACAAACCATAATTCATATTTTTCTCTTTCTACAGGCCATAATGTCTGTGAGCAAGGAAGAACGAATCCAGATAATTCTACTCATAGGATATCGGAGTCAGAGTGGCCGCTGCTGAATTTAACAGACTGCATCCAGACCGCGAGCCAATAACACAGAGTTGTGTTAGCAGACTTGTTGCAAAGTTTAAGGAAACAGGATCCATAGAAGATAAACCACGCAGTGGACCTTCAAGGAGGTCCACTGACGATGATACAGCGACTGCTATCCTGGCTCATTTTAACAGAAGTCTCAATAAGTCTCTTCGGCGATTGTCCGCCGAGACAGAAGTGTCGAAAAGTAGCATCCATCGCATTCTCCAGGCTCACAAATGGCATCCACATAAACTTCAGATCCTACAGAAATTAAGCGAAGATGATCCCGACCGGCGGATGGAATTTTGTGAATGGGCTACGAAACAATATGCTCGGGATGCCAATTTCCCGTCCACCATTCTGTTCAGTGACGAAGCTTTTTTTATGGAAATGGTGAGGTAAATCGACAGAACACCCGCTACTGGTCTCAAAACAACCCTCACTGGTATACCTCTTCAAAGGAACAAGGTGCATCTCGGGTGATGGTATGGTGTGGCATTTGGAAGGATCGTATCATAGGCCCCCTCTTTTTCGATGAACATGTCACTGGAGGCACCTACCTACGTATGCTCAAAGAAGAAGCATTTCCCAGTGTCTTGAACGAAGAAGGAAATTTCCCAACATGGTTCCAGCAAGACGGCGCTCCTGCACATTACAGCACCCAAGTTAGGGAATATCTGTACGAACAATTCCCTGGTCATTGGATAGGACGTCGAGGGCCCGTGGAATGGCCAGCTAGAAGCCCGGATCTCACGCCACTAGATTTTTATCTTTGGAACCACTTGAAAGCGCTGGTATACGCAGAGAAAATTAGGAGTGTTGAACATTTGCGGCAGCGCATTATTGGGGCATGTAACACCATTACTCCTGACATCATTCACCGTGTGCTTGCTGACTGGGTATCACGTCTGAATTTGTGCATTGAAAACAATGGTGGACATATTCAGCACGTTCTGTAAATAAAAGCTTTTGTTTTGCCTTTTTTTTTATTTTTCCTATGATGCCGGACTTATGGGACACCCTGAATATATATATATATATATATATATATATATATATATATATATATATATATGGGAATGAACTCAGAATATATATATATATATTTATATTATTTATATATATATCCTTTTTGCCAGAAGAAATATGGCAAAAAGGAAAAGAGATCCTGAAAAATGTTGCTCATGAAATACTAAGAGTTAAGTAAGGAATGAAGCAACCATGGATGAATGAAGACATTCTAAATAAATGCGATGAACGGAAAAAAGCAAAGAAAACAGAACGACAACCCAACGGAAGCGAACAAAGATAGATATAGACGACTGTGCAGAGAAGTAGACCGCGTGTGCAGAGAGGCAAAGAAGAGATGGATAGAAGAGAAATGTGAAAGATGTGAGAACAGCCTCAGGATAGGAAATTCAAAAGATCTTTATAAGACAGTCAAGGAAATAACGCGGAAATGGGCCCCAACATCCAACGTGATCTGAAAGGAGAGAAAACAACAAGGAGAGATGAAGTTAAAAGGACGAAGAGGTATTATGAGGAAGTATTTAGAGGGGACGGAGGACAGATAGAGTTCCCGAAGATGGATGGAGTCGAGGAGATGGAGGAGACCCCAAGAATACTGACAAACGAGATCAAACGCCACATTTCATCCCTGCCTTCGGGCAAGTCGCCGGGGATAGACAACCTACTAGTCGAGCTATTGAAAGAAGGAGGGGAAGCAACAATAACTTGGCTCACGAACATAACCTTGAGGTTACTGGAAGGAGCACAGATACCGAAAGATTGGCAACAAAGGCAAATAATCTCAATACACAAAAAAGGTGACGTTACAGCATGCCAAAGCTACCGACCAATAACCCAACTATCCCATGCTTACAAAGTAGTGGCTAAACTCATCCAAAATCGAATACAGACAAAGGAGGAGGAACTACTATCAGAAAAGCAGGCAGGTTTCAGACCGAGTAGAGGACCAGGAGATAAGATTTTTACCTTGAGGCAGACAGCGGAAAAGAAATGGAAAATACCTTGTTTGTGTATTCATTAATTAAAAACAGGCTTTCGATTCTATCTGGAGAGAACGTATGGTGCAAGTGCTAAAACACGGTCTCCTCGAAACGACGATTATAGACCTAACCGAACGACTATACACAGGAATGTCGGCCACGGTATGGAAAGGCAGCATCACAACTGAACTATTCACCACTGGAAGAGGTGTTATCCAAGAATGCCCTGTATCACGGCATCTTTTTAATTTGTTTCTCAAGGCTGTGATGAAAGAGGCATTAAAAAACTACGAAAGCACCATACAGCTCGGAGGAGAAACAGTTACAGACCTGAAGTACGCAGATGATATAGTGCTACTTGCAGACACAAAAGAAGGAGCGATTATGATGAAAAAGATAATTGAAACTTGCAGAAGGTATAATATGATCATCAACATGAGCAAAACAAAAATCATGAAAATAGGAAGAGTAGAAGAAAACAGACTCACAAACTTACAAACAGACTCAGGACAAATAGAACACACGAAGGAATTCAAATATTTAGGTGTTTATTTTACAAACAACAACGACACGTATAGAGCACTTACAGAACGCATAAAGTTCGGATATGCAGTACTGAACAAACTAATCAAAATCTGTAAAGACAATAACACCAGCATAAAACTGAAAATGAGACTATACGAAGCTATAGTGCTACTAACCATTCTCTATGGGGCAGAAAACTGGATGCTGAGAGAGAGAGAGAGAAAAGAAAAACCGACGGTTTTTTAATCATCCTGCCTCAGACGCATATGTGAAGTGATATGGACCGATAGAGTGAAAAATGAGGAAATTAGAAACAGAACAGGGAGGATAACACCACCTGAAGAAAAAGTAAAGGACATACAAAGGCGCTGGATCGGTCACGTCGAACGAATGTCAGAAACGAGACTGCAAACGCGAACCATGTATGCGAGGCAACATGGAACACGACCGAGAGGGCGCCCAAGGAGAACGTGGCTCACAAGCTTCAAAAACGACAACCCCGAAAAAACTTGTCAAGAACTCACCACACTGGCCAGAACGAGGGGCACTTGGGAGGAGTACAGGTGCCATCAAAGGGACCCTACCCGACCGATCCAGCCGGATAGGACATAAGTCAAGTAAGTCATATAATATACTAGCTGAGGTACCCGGCGTCGCCCGGGATAAATTTCACATTGCTGTTGCATGTCGTTCACGGTCAGCTTCAAGGCGTGATTGTCTTTCTTGAGGTGTTTCTCTTGCTCTGGTAGCTGCTACACTTTCTCGGACAGCTTCAAGACGTGATTGTCTTTTTTGCAGTGTTTCTCTTGCTCTGGTAGCCACTACACTTTCTCGGACAGCTTCAAGGCGCGATTGTCTTTCTTGGAGGTTTTCTCTCGCTCTGGCTATTGCATGTCGTTCACGGTCAACTTCAAGGCATGATTGTCTTTCTTGTGAGCTTTCCTGCTTCCGGGCTTCTTTATTTTTTCTGGCTGCTGATGTAGATCTGCCCAAACTTGCCCGTTTCTTTGGTGGCATGGTAAAGTTGTTGGGATTTTCAAAAACTGCAAAAAAACATTGCCACATTAACTTCCTGTAACTATTCGCACAAACAGACAAACAGACTATAGTGGATTTAATTTTCCTAGAAGAGTTCCTTGTTCCATGCACGGTCTGTGTGTATCATAAAACACCTCAGGGAACCATTCTGAGTTCATTCTCATCATGAAATGGACATGTTATGTGCCTTGAAAAGTGGACGCTCAATTCTGCCAGTTGAGGTTTAAGTTTTGGTTTTTGGCTAAAAATATAATAGTTACCCCTTTTTCTTTGATGTATTCAATCTGACGTGAAGACGGCGAGTCTTTTGCTTATATTGAGGTTCTAAATGTAGCGGGGCTAGGCTGCTTTAAACCCTAGATCCTGTCCCAAAGCTGGATCCTATCTGCTTTGAAGAGAGCTGGTGAGGGAAGCTATATTTTTGGGACCTCTTTGCGAGTGGCCCGTTGCCCGCGTCGGGCTAACACCATCAAAAAGAAAAACTATGGTGTTTGTTATTTACTTAGAAGAGTTCCTTGTTCCATGCACGGTCTGTGTGTATCATATATATATATATATATATATATATATATATATAATATATATATATTATACACTTACTTTAGGTGCACACTTTAGGTGAGTTCGAACGACGGTTCAGGATCGACCTACGGTCGACTCCTTTGCAGCATCCCGCCTCATTTGCCGGATTCTTGAAGGAGGGAATAGCCGTCTGATCTTCTGCCCTCGTAGCCAGCCATGCATGGCTGGTCAGGGACTTTGCACAGGAATCTGTCCAGCTGGTTCTTGAAGTTATTCAGGTCGGTGTGCTGAAGATTCCTCAATTCTTTTGGTTGGACATTGAAAAACTTTGGGCCTCTTCTTCTGCGGGTATTTTCCATCCTCGTTTTCATGGCCCCTTGTCCCACCGCAGCTGGGACCGTAAAAAATCTTCCTCTAATCTCATTCCAGTTTGTTTCTATTTCATTTCTAAGGTTAGGGACAGAGCCCACAATTATTTTCGATATGTATATTATTATTTACCGCTCGCGCCTTCTTTCGAGAGAGTAGAGTTTCAGTGATTGTAGTCAAGACCAGTAGTCTTCACCTTCCGTTTTCTCTATCTTAGACGTAAAAGTCATTTGTATAGCTTCAATGTTCGCAATGTCTCGTTTTCTGTATGGGCTTGTGAGTACTGAGCAATACTCAATTATTGGTAGGACTAGACTCTTCCATAATTTGAGCATGATGTTTGCTTTTCTGCTTCGGAAGCTTCTCCAGATGATTCCCATTATTTTTGAAGCCGTTGTAATTTTGATGTTAGTGATCTCTGAATTCTGTATCCGACGACATTATTACCACACGATCCCTAACTTGTGGATTTGGTGTTATCTGTTTGTCTTGCAGAGTTTTGTACCCTTTTTCCTGTAGCTCCTTGTTATTACCATATCTTAGAAGTTGGAATTTTTCTTCATTGAACTTCATATTGTTGTCTTCTGCCCATTGGAATAGTGTTTCAATGTCATTTTGTGATCTTTCTATGTCACCTTCATTCAATATTTCCCTACATAGCTTTGTGCCATCTGCGAAACATGATACAAACTGTCATTGATATCTGCATCAATATCTACAATCATTATTATGAGCAGCAAGGGAGCTAGTATTGTCTCTTGTGGAAGAGAGCTCTCTACGTACGAGACTTCCAATTCGATACCACTTACCACCACTCTTTGTGTTCTTTGCGTCAAGAAATTAAATATCCATCTTTCCAGCTTTCCAGTAATTCCTGTATCCTTAAGTTTATGTGCAATAATTCCATGGTCACATTTATCGAAGGCTTTAGCAAAGTCAGTATAGATTATATTTATGTTTTGTCCTGGACACAGTGTTTCCAATATTTTCTCCTGGTGGTTAGCTGTGATAGGCATGATCTTCCGGCCCTGAAACCATGTTGATTTGGGTTGCATAAGATCTTTTCTTGTAGGTAGTAGGTAGTTTCGCTTGTAATTATACGTTCAAAGCACTTTATATATATATATATGATGAATAAAACCACGAAGGAAAGGAAACACAAAAAGGTGCTCAAGCGCTTTCGTCTAATGACATCCTCAGAAACACTGAAGTACATAAAAGGTTACGGCCTATATATAGGTTACAGAAAGAAAAAAAAATAAATAAATAAATAACATACATACACACAAACATATATATATATATATATATATACATACATATCTACACACATACATATATATATATATATATATGCAATAAACGGAGAAGTAAAAATAAAAATAAAAAATAAAAAATTAGAGGATTAACAAAGAGGCATACAGATTTGTAAGGAAAAATATCGATTTTTAGCACAAGATCAAATGAGTTATAAAAATACAAATTTATACTGGAAATCTGCCCGGGTTTTAACACTGCCTTTTTAGAGTCAAGTTTCGATATATATAAAAATAAATTGAAGATTAAAAGTTAATAAAGTAGCATACAAGTTTACCAAAGATTTAGCGTCCTACCCTTTTTATCTAAATTTGTTTTGAAGGAATTCAAAACAACAGGATCGAGTTGAAAAAGACCTTTGCTTATATTGAAGTTATTTGAAAGTTGGATAATGGCAGACTCAAGAATATTTCTATTGACAATGTTGCTAGAATGAAATAAAACTGAAGCATTATTCCAATCAATACAGTGGGATAACTCTGACAAATGGACAAAAAGAGCACTGGACAACTGTCCTGTTCTAACGGAATATTGATGCTGTTTTATACGTGTGTGCAAATCCTTTCCCGTCTGACCTATGTAAAAGGAATCACATTGTTTACACCCAATTTTATAGATAATGCCTGAATTATTGGTAGGGCTATTTTTTACTATGATATTTTTCACAATATTGTTATATGAAAATACTACATTAATATCCAAAAGTTTAAGTACATTAGCAATGCATTAGCATTAACATTAAGTTTACTTTAGAAGTGGAACAAGACAATTCAATCCCATTTTTGGATGTGCGTGTACATAGGGAAAGCCCAGGATTTAAGTTTAGTATCTATCGGAAAACAACAAACAATTTGTCCTACGTACACTTTTACTCGGGACATGACACCCCCACTAAGAAGGCCATTTTTTCATCAATGTTTCTCCGCGCCCTTAGGATCGCCAGTCCGGAATACATCGATGCCGAATTGGAAAAAATCAACGGTATTGGAAGTGATCTGTGTTACCCATCTGCGTTTATGGAATCTTGTCTCAACAAGGCAAAACGAACTTTCTATCGTGTCAATAATAACACTCGTACTTTGTCAAAAAATATTTTAGTACTTCCATTTTTCCCTGGCTTTTTAGGCATTGCTAATGTACTTAAACTTTTGGATATTAATGTAGTATTTTCATATAACAATATTGTGAAAAATATCATAGTAAAAAATAGCCCTACCAATAATTCAGGCATTATCTATAAAATTGGGTGTAAACAATGTGATTCCTTTTACATAGGTCAGACGGGAAAGGATTTGCACACACGTATAAAACAGCATCAATATTCCGTTAGAACAGGACAGTTGTCCAGTGCTCTTTTTGTCCATTTGTCAGAGTTATCCCACTGTATTGATTGGAATAATGCTTCAGTTTATTTCATTCTAGCAACATTGTCAATAGAAATATTCTTGAGTCTGCCATTATCCAACTTTCAAATAACTTCAACATAAGCAAAGGTCTTTTTCAACTCGATCCTGTTGTTTTGAATTCCTTCAAAACAAATTTAGATAAAAAGGGTAGGACGCTAAATCTTTGGTAAACTTGTATGCTACTTTATTAACTTTTAATCTTCAATTTATTTTTATATATCGAAACTTGACTCTAAAAAGGCAGTGTTAAAACCCGGGCAGATTTCCAGTATAAATTTGTATTTTTATAACTCATTTGATCTTGTGCTAAAAATCGATATTTTTCCTTACAAATCTGTATGCCTCTTTGTTAATCCTCTAATTTTTTATTTTTTATTTTTATTTTTACTTCTCCGTTTATTGCATATATATATATATATATGTATGTGTGTAGATATGTATGTATATATATATATATATATATATATATGTTGTGTGTATGTATGTTATTTATTTATTTTATTTTTCTTTTTTTTTGCTTTCTGTAACCTATATATAGGCCGTAACCTTTTATGTACTTCAGTGTTCCTGAGGATGTCATTAGACGAAAGCGCTTGAGCATCTTTTTGTGTTTCCTTTCCTTCGTGGTTTTATTCATCATAAATATTTTTCACGTGTTACTTTCATGAAATAATTTTCATATATATATGTATATAGTATTCTACCAAGGTGACTGCTTACGATGTCCATTTACTTCAAATAAATTATTATGTTAAACAGAACACCCTAGCGCAGGCCCACATCTCCAATGTAGCCGAATCCCACAGTTTTAGGTTATACAGAATGAACAATTCGGGCGGAAACACAACCCTGGGTACTCGTGATACCAACTTATATCTTTTTACGCGTCAATTAACATAAAAATGCTCTCTCTCTCTCTCTCTCTCTCTCTCTCTCTCTCTCTCTCTCTCTCTCTCTCTCTCTCTCTCACGGCTTGGTAAGAATTTAAGAACTGCCAACTAAAATTCGTTCAGAGTCCGCCCACTAAAACTCGTTCAACCAGTGAATGAGGTACATTCTGAAAGTGCGGGGCGGGAGAAGTCTTTTCTTCAGCATGCCCCATTCTACGGGGTTCTTCTTCCTGTCCTATAAAAATAGTAGCAGCGACATATGTGAAACAGTTTAGTGTTGGGGAAGCACTTCAGCTGTTGCGTACAAACTTATAACCAAGAATGCAGTCTGACGATCACCTCAACATCAAGTTGTAAGTAATTTTACTTCGTATATTCTCTGTTCTAAATATAAAGTAGTCTTATTCAATAGTGCTCTGAGTGAAATATGTAGAAGTTAATTCTTCTGTATTAACATTTGTGTAGTAGTGTGTTTTGTGAAGATTTGTGATTACTGATTTTGTGATTTTGTGATTATGTGACTTAGTTTGATTGTGCCCAATTTTATCTTATTGTTTTATCTGAAGAGGCCAATTATTCCATACACAAATGCCTATCCGAATATGCTTCGCCTCCGGTATTCCTCTACGGCGATACAATGTGAGTACTGCTATTTCTATCTATATACATTCAGAACATGAATTCATGCATTTATTACATATATATATATATATATATATATATATATATATATATATATATATATATATATATATATACAGGGTGTCCCGTAAGTCTGGACCCATAGGGAAAAATAATAAAATTACAAAATAGTCCAAAAATTTATTACATAATCTGTTCAAAGTGTCCGCCGTTGTGTCGCACACATAGTTGAAGACGCAATCTCCACTGCGACAGCACTTTCTGAATCACAGTCGCAGAAATTTCTTGACACGCCTCCACAATGCGTGCTTTAAGGTGGAAAATGTTCTGAAGTTTGACCTCGTACACTTTGGCTTTCAAGTGGCCCCACAAATAAAAATCATAATAAAAAATAATAAAAAATAATAATAAAAAAATAATAATAATAACATAATAAAAAAATATATTATAAATCCCTATGGGTCCAGACTTACGGGACACCCTGTATATATATATATATACATATATATATGTATATATATGTATATTGTATATACACAGTATAACCCATTCTCTAGGCATTCGTTATTATTTTACAGAGCTGATGCGTGTGTTATTTGATGAGACGCGTGAACAATGACAGTGTATTTTCGAGTCAGTCTCTGTAGGACTTGGCACCACAAGCCCCTGAACCCGAGACCGACACTCGACCGAGAAGCACAAACGATTCGATCAGCGTCAACTGTATCATGTAAGCACCTTATTGTTTAAGGATACACCTCATGTAACTGACTAATTCCTCTTAAATAAAGAGCTCTTTTGAAATGAATGGCGCGTTAGTTTTTATTTTTCCTATTTTTATTTTAAAACCCTGACGAGATTTTTTAAAATAATTATCTCTTTATCCTGTGAAAATAATAATAATAATAATAATTATAATAATAATAATAATAATAATTATAATAATAATAATGATAATAATAATAATAACAATAATAATAATAATAATAAAGCGCGGCTTGCTGTAATATTTTTCTTTTTTCTTTTGGGGACGATCTGGCTGTTATACGAAGATGCGCCCCGAATGTGTGTTAATCGAAGAAACGATGTAAGTTTTTCTTTACTTGTGCGTGTGTGTGTGTGTGTGTGTGTGCCGGGTAAAAATAAACCAAGTATTTTCAACATTTTATTAAATAATAAAACTCTAGGTAACCTTTTAAGTATATTTATAAATTAATACATATGTAATTTCGTTTATTGTACACACCACATGTTTTTACGTAATAATGGCTTCAATGTTTTTCGCACATATACAAATAGGAGTGCCAATAATACATTATTTCGTTTTACACATTCTGTACTAATCTATATATATATATATATATATATATATATATATATATATATATAACTGCAATGACCGCGCAGTATTAAATGAATAGAAACGACATAAGTGTTAAGGAACGTTTCTGCACACGAGGAGGAGAGATAACGAATAAATTAAAAATGAGGCGAACCGCCCGGGAATCGAACCCAGGGCCTTCCAATTGCCGGTTTGACGCGCTACCATTATGCTACGGACCTCTCTTAATCACAAATCGAAATTCTCCCACATAGGGCAGAAACCAATGCCCTGAGAGGGCACCCTCGCAAATCGTGAATATTCGCATATAACTGCAATGACCGCGCAGTATATAAATGAATAGAAACGACATAAGTGTTAAGGAACGTTTCTGCACACGAGGAGGAGAGATAACGAATAAATGAAGAATGAGGCGAACCGCCCGGGAATCGAACCCAGGGCCTTTCAATTGCCGGTTGGACGCGCTACCATTATGCTACGGACCTCTCTTAATCACAAATCGAAATTCTCCCACATAGGGCAGAAACCAATGCCCTGAGAGGGCACCCTCGCAAATCGTGAATATGCGCATATAACTGCAATGACCGCGCAGTATATAAATGAATAGAAACGACATAAGTGTTAAGGAACGTTTCTGCACACGAGGAGGAGAGATAACGAATAAATGAAAAATGAGGCGAACCGCCCGGGAATCGAACCCAGGGCCTTCCAATTGCCGGTTGGACGCGCTACCATTATGCTACGGACCTCGCTTAATCACAAATCGAAATTCTCCCACATAGGGCAGAAACCAATGCCCTGAGAGGGCACCCTCGCAAATCGTGAATATGCGCATATAACTGCAATGACCGCGCAGTATATAAATGAATAGAAACGACATAAGTGTTAAGGAACGTTTCTGCACACGAGGAGGAGAGATAACGAATAAATGAAAAATGAGGCGAACCGCCCGGGAATCGAACCCAGGGCCTTCCAATTGCCGGTTGGACGCGCTACCATTATGCTACGGACCTCGCTTAATCACAAATCGAAATTCTCCCACATAGGGCAGAAACCAATGCCCTGAGAGGGCACCCTCGCAAATCGTGAATATGCGCATATAACTGCAATGACCGCGCAGTATATAAATGAATAGAAACGACATAAGTGTTAAGGAACGTTTCTGCACACGAGGAAGAGAGATAACGAATAAATGAAAAATGAGGCGAACCGCCCGGGAATCGAACCCAGGGCCTTCCAATTGCCGGTTGGACGCGCTACCATTATGCTACGGACCTCGCTTAATCACAAATCGAAATTCTCCCACATAGGGCAGAAACCAATGCCCTGAGAGGGCACCCTCATTTTTCATTTATTCGTTATCTCTCCTCCTCGTGTGCAGAAACGTTCCTTAACACTTATGTCGTTTCTATTCATATATATATATATATATATATATATATATATATATATATATATATATACTGTATATATACAGTATATGTAACCACTTTTAATTAATTACACATTTAAAGCCATTACTTTTTAAATAAGATACAGAACATGATTCCCTTCCTTAAGCGTTTCACAACTAGTATTAAGGGATACATTTTACAAATTTATGCTATATAATACTGAAAGTAATACTGCGCACGGTGCATATTTGGTACAATTTAAAATAATTAATGGCTGAAGTTATTTGTCGTTGCAATTATATATACACATAAAACTTCACACAACACATCGAGTGACTACAAACTGGAATCGGCTTTTTATCTGCCTACACACATATTTACCATTGCCCTGAAGGTTACACGAGTCGAATAAATGCAGAAACTCTGTAAATTTCCATCCACGTATCATTAGGCCTGTTCAAAAATCAACTTTTTCTTATTTTCATAGGTTTCTGTACATTTTCCCATGCTTTTTGACCTGAAAAAGCCGAAAATCACAACTATTTTGAACTAGGATGTTGGAAAGCATTGCCGCATGGAGCTTTAAATTTTCTGCCTTGAAATCGGCCAAAGCGCCAATTCCGGGGTCCCTTGAATTATGTTTTGCACTTTAACTTTTGATCTAAACAAGATAGAGCAACAAATTAGGTATCAAATGAAAGAGCATAAAATTAATAAATAATAATAATAATAATAATAATAATAAATAAATAAATAATAATTAATAATAATAATAATAATAATAATTATCTATAATTTTTCAGGAAACAACAGAAACTCAATCAGAATCTGGAAACCATCTACAAGTTACAACTTCACAATGGCATTAAGCAAGGAGCTGAGGGAGCTCCGTTGGCGCACAGTTGATATCTCAGAACCTCCACGTACTGTCCTTAGGCAGGTGTCAACTGGGCCATCTACCAGATCTCTCACTGAAACTTTCCTGGTTGGATACCCTTCAGCTTTTATCAGTGGTTCCCAGCTTCCCACCAACAGACAGGCGTTCCAGTATTTCCTTAATCTTCAGAATTTACCGGAAAATGCAGGGAGGCCCATGGTTCAAGACCTTGCATATGAAACAGTTGAATCTATCATCCCATTCTGGCAGATGGCTAGGATCAAGACAATGACCAAGTACAACGCAATGAAGCTCTTCATGAAACTACATGAGAAACATCGTGCTCTGGTGAAAAGCAAAGGAAGAGCAAGTAACCCTGGAGGAAAAAGAGGAGCATATGTGCTGGAATTAGACAGCCTGTTCGATATAGGAGCTCCAGATGCAATCCAGGAAATACAGAACAACAGACTGTTATCCAGAGAGAAGAAAGATGAGGATATCAGGTTCTACGAAGACCAAAAGACTGAGAGGAAAGGTCATATGTCTGGTCATGATAAGATTTTTGAGACAAGATCCCTGCAGCAAGCAGCGAGGAATGAAAGACTGCAGCATAGACAAGAACAAGGTAAAACTAATTACTTTGAACGTCACAAAAAGTTTTAAGTTTTACTCCATTGCGATATTTAGCATGTACTTAACAATTACTGTCTTAACATGTTGTACTATTTTACAGCTGCAGCAGAACAAGAGGCAGTTGTTCATGTGGATGACATTACCTGGGGTGACTCAACTGACAACGACGCTAACACAGAGGACATGGATTGCCATCAGCCTCATCCTGGATGTTCTCACCATCAAGACACTGTGACTAGTGTGACTTTGACGTTTCCAAGGAAGGTCATGGAATGTGATGTCATCTGCAATACAGCTGATCGTCTTGGTTTATCAGACAATCAAGTTACTGCCATGGTTTCTGCCACCTTGAAAGCTGGAGGGGCTGATCTGGATAACTTCGTCATCTCAACCTCAACAACACGTCGCAACAGAATGCTGTCCAGGTATAATATCAGCCAGAGTCACATGTCCAAGTTTTGTGAAAAACCCCCACAGTACGCTGCCTTACACTGGGATGGAAAGTTGCTCAAAGATGTCTTGGGCAGTGAACCTGGAAGTACCTCAGAGACTTTAGCTGTGCTAGTGTCTGGTCCACCTTCATACACTGAAGGAAAGTTATTGGGAGTACCTGTCATCGACAATTCTTCTGGCACAGCTCAGGCTGAGGCTTCAATGGATTTACTGGAGACATGGGAACTTACGGATAATGTTACTGCCCTTGTTTTTGACACTACATCCAGTAACAGTGGAGTTCACAGAGGAGCTGCCAAACTGCTAGAGAAAATGCTGAACAAAAAGGTGTTTTATCTGGCCTGTCGACATCACATCCTGGAAATCCTAGTAGGAGCAGTTTGGGAGAAGCTGTTTGGGAATGTGAAGGGGCCAGATAATCCCTGGTTTGAGCATCTGAAGGATGTTTCGACGGACTTGTCCAAGGAAAACCCAAAGATGCTGGCTATCAACAGCAAATGGCTGAAGGAAAAGAAGAAGAACAGTGAAGAAATACTCCAAGACATTCTAACAGCAGAAAGGCTTCCAAGAGCCGACTACAGGGAAATGGCTGAACTGACAGTCATTGTTCTTGGAGGAACGCCTCCTCGAAGTATTCACTGGAGTCGACCAGGCGCCATTCCTCAGGCCAGATGGATGGCCAGAAACCTGTACTCCATGAAAATGCTGATGTTTGCAGATCAACTTGAGTACGACGAAGACACTGTATCAAAGCTGGAAAGACTCAACACCTTCCTTGCGCTGTTCTACACTCCTGTATGGATGATGTCAATGTCTGCTGCAGATGCTCCCGTGAATGATCTAAGTCTAATCCAGGACATGTTGAAGTACAAGAAAACTGACCCAGAGCTTGCTGATGCAGTACTTAATAAGATGGAAAACCACAAATGGTACCTGACGCAGGAAGTCGTGCCATTTGCCCTGTTCAGCAGTAGGTTGAGTGACACATTGAAGCACGACATTGCTGCCCAGTTACATGCCACTGAGAAGCCAGACAGCTTCAAAACAGGAAAGCCTCTATTCCAGAGAGTCACAGCTAAGACCACCCTGGTTGATCTCATTGGCCCAGAATCACATTTCCTGCTGGACACACTGAACATTGGATCCGAGTGGCTTCTGGAACCTGTCACGTCTTGGCCACAGAATGAGGACTACAGAAAAGCGTTGGACTATGTTAAGAATCTGAAAGCGGTGAATGACATTGCTGAACGTGGTGTCAAGATGATGAGCGACTTTGCAAATGTCATAACAACAGATGCCAAGCAAAGGGACTATCTCCTTCAAGCTGTGGAGTTCAACAGACGCCGCTTTGACAGCTTCAAGAAACAAACTCTCAACAACTGACTGTGTAAATGTCATTATGAAATTAATCATCATGTTATGCTTTCACTTCTTAATCGATTAGACTTGTGACAAAATGTTAATCTCAAATTTGTGTCATGAATAAGGCGCCTTGTCTGCCTTGAGTGTGAGAAAACGAATTTTGTGATATTTCTGAAATCTTTGTATGTACCAATGTGCCATTTCTTGTTCCAAGACTATCATAATTGTATAAGTTAGAAAGAGGATTAAAAACACTTTAATTTGGTGCCTATTTTGTTGCTCTGTCTTGTTTAGATAAAAAGTTATAGTGCAAAACATGATTCAAGGGACCCCGGAACTGGTGCTTTTGGCCGATTTCAAGGTAGAAAACTTAAAGCTCCATGCGGCAATGCTTCCCAACAACCTAGGTCAAAATGGTTGTGATTTTCGGCCTTTTCAGGTCAAAAAGCATGGGAAAAAGTACAGAAACCTATGAAAATAAGAAAAAGTTGATTTTTGAACAGGGCTAACGTATCATGTGCATGAGAAAGTACAAGCTGTACTGGCCACAAACATTGCTGTATAAACTCTGGAATCGGTAAGAGTTCCACACTATTTGTGGAATTTGCAGTCTTTTGAGAAATTTTACACTAATAGCATCATTCGTGGGTGTTCTCCTAGTGAATTAAAGTAGTACATACGTTTCCTATTTTTAAAATAAACGGCTATCCAATGGATCCTTTCACCATAGCTAACATCAGTGTTCATGATAAGTGCTCCGCAGTCTCTCGTAATTGGAAGATTCAACGTTTCATTCTTCGCAAACACACCAATAAATTTAGGGCTTGTGAATCGGTCATTCTTCATCACTTTCTGGAGGGTAACCGTGTCCGTTCTTAAAAGTCTCTGACTACACCCCTAAACCTGTCAACTACGATTAGAGCTTCAACTCAAGATAAACCACTACACTAACAGGGGCAACTAGCGGCTTGTCGAACTTTATCCTGACTTAGATGTTTCCTCTCTGCCGTGGGATTATGTGTGTGTATATACTCCCATTGAAGTCGGGGGAGAGGTCAAAAGGGTACAGGCTAAGCCTCTCGACGAATTCATCCTGCGTTACGCCGATTCCTAATCCATCGCAAGTACGGACGCTATGCGCAAGATTGCTATACGCCCTCTAGCAAAGTGAATACTCGTCATCTGTAGAATAACTCGTTTCCACTGTCCCACCTAAAGCTACCCCATTGACATACAGAGTTACATTTTTAAAGCCAAAATTTTCGAAATTAAATACGGATTTTTTGTATTTTCCATTCAGAGAAGTGTGTTCCTGAATTCCACTTAATATCCTTTTAGGTAGACCCCCCGGGAGCAACATTTTCTATTTGCTTGGATGTTAAACCTGAAGGTACTGTGAACATCTTAAGCTGAACTCTATCAATTGGATATTTCACTGTGGGGTGTAGTAAATTTTTCTCAATTTCCATCTGCTTAGCAGAACTTAATTTCACACAACGTGCGCGGAGATATGTCTCCATAATATGACTCACCACAGGCTTCGCGCCTTCTTCTTATTCAGCACCCAGACTTAAAAAAATCTCAGGCTCGTACGGGTGAGCTTTAATTTCATATCGACCCTATTCACAAGCAACTTCTCCTAGAATGTGAAATCTGTGTGGAGGCGTCCATAGCATTCATATATCTTCTTTTTAAAATTTTTATACTGTTCTCTATGCTACTTTCATCTTTAGCCTGATAATAACCTCCGACAGTTAAAAGGGTATCCTTCGCTTCTTTTGAAAAGTTGAGGACATTTTCCAGATAGGATCGTATGTGGTAGTAGCCAGACCCTTCCGAAATGTTGACCTGATTTAAATAAATATTATTTAAATATAAATAACTTCAAAGAGTTGTTTGATTTCTATCCGTAAAATAATGATAAAAATGAAAAAAAAAAATTAAAAAATGCCGCATTACTTATGGGATGACCTAATACATAAACCACCTGTTCAGATAACCTATTAGAGTTTCTGGGATGTTTATTTGCTGTAGTCTAGTTTTAATATGTTCCCACCCTGTGGGTGAGGGCCTATCTCACTTTCTCATCAAATCATGTACGATGTCAATGATGTTCGGACCCTGTGCCTTTGATCCTTTAAGAACAACCTCAGCTATATCGGACCATTGTATGATGGGATCCTCAGTCAATAGGTTATAAAAATTTAATTTTTTATTCTTCAATGTATGGGGGAGTCTGTTTTTTAATACATGCTCATGATGTTGCGGACTCGAGCCGTTGTTCTGTACTTGTTCATGATCGCCATGGGCAGTATCGCCACGATGTTTGATAACTACGGGGAACACCAACGGTTTCTTATAATTTTCGAACTCATGAAGAAATTTCTGAAGAGCTCCTTGGTATAAGATTCTTTTCTCATCAGGAGACTTTTAACTGTATTAATAGGTCTACTAATTCGCTTCCCATTCTTTTAAGTCTGCTTTTACGGGGTTCTAGAACCGTATATGGACTCTTTGTGTTTTGTAGTGAAGCGTACACCTCGTGTGGAATCACGACTACTTTCTTCATTATATTAAACTAGTCAGTAAAGGCCCCAAAACTGAAAATAAGATTGGTAGGAATGAACCCCCTCTTTGTAAAGTAATTCGCTTTTTCTTCCCCACAGTTTGACTTTTACGAGCGAGTGCACGTATTATGTTCTTGTAACGACATAGGCGAGACTTCTGAGAGGGTTTCAATGATACATTATATTTTACAGCGTTAAGAAAGATTTCACAGATGCATTTCAAAAAGTTCGAGTCAATATTTTTAACAAACAGCTGTTGGAGAGTCCGTGGCAGCCAGTAATAGATTTTTATTAATTCACGGTATTTCTTTAACCTCTTTGTAATTCTGGGATATACACCGTTTCAGCCTCGTTTGGGAATATATTCGTTCTTAGAAGCACCCTAAACGTGTTTTCGCAGGTGAAGGTCACAAACCAAATATCCATAATGTTGGCGTGCAGCTTCTTTATAAACTTCCAAAAACTCCTTACGCTGATTCTGGAACATTTGATTGGCTACTACCCTAATTTGTGCACATCTCTACGTCGTGCGAATAAGACTAGATATTGTGTACTTAGGGTTACATCGCGCATGTATCATTTTTGAAAAATAGATTCTGATTGATGACGAATATGTTTATGCTAAGATGGTGTGAGAATACTGTAAATGTCTCGGCAAACGTTTTATCCTTTTGGCATGAGATTGTCAATTACAGTGACCGTGTGGTCGTTACCCTTTATCGAGCTAACGTCATAAATATGTTTGTGGAACAAAATATCATCTTGGTACTCGTTGAATATGGTCTCTTATGTCGAATAACACCATGTGAACGTTATGCACAAAATTTTAGAACAGCTCCCCCTTATCTTTAATGATTTTAAGCATAAACACGATTTTACCACAGCCTGTATGGCCAGATATAATGCAGGTAGAAGGGCTCATGAATCTGAATTTTTCTACAGAATCCATTTCTAACACGTCACAATCTTAAGTGGAACATTTACAAAATACAGGGTGTACATAAAGTCAGGATCTATTTTTGTGATTTCTCAACCGCAAGGTGCTCATAGTAGATCTTAGGTAATTCTTTATCAGTTTTAGTTTAGAAAAACTCCTCTCACAGCTAGGAACACTAACAGCAATTGTGAGAAAAATCCGCAGCAGTATTACAATATTTGGAACCGAGTTACCAAGATTATACTTTTGAATAAACTGCAAAAGTTCAAGGGGGCCTTCCTTCCACGTCTCTGTTTCGTCTTGCGTAGCAGCAACAGCAATAAAATGCTGAAGTCTTTTTCTCTCAACGAGGAACTCTTCCTTATCAATGTCATCGTGATCGTGATCTAGTTGACACTAATATTTATCATCCAAAAGATTCGACGGGGTAAGGAAGGATATTTCTCAGCAAGTTCATGAAGCTGTTGAAATCTCAAAGTTATTTCTTGGATCACTCTGTCCAGCGAAGAAAACATTTCTCTCGCCAACTCAGTTCGTATGGCAATTCAGCATCTCGTGATCCTTCACCAAACATTTGTCGGAAATTAACGAAGTAAGCAGTGTTTTCGTGGAAAAATAAAATTGTGTCTGGCGTCTTGTATCCTTCTACTGTCCCGACATAAAAAAAAAAACCTTTTTTTTTCATTGCAGTAGATCAAAAGTGCCGCCCCTCAAAAAGTGCCGCCGGGGCGGACCGCCCCCTCCGCCCCCCTCTAGCTACGCTAGTGGTTAAATCTGGTGATCTCGCTGGCCAAGGTCTGTTGCTTCCGCGTCCGATCCAGCGATTTGGAAAACGTCCATTTAGATAATCCTGAACAATTTTGGCATAGTGACAAGGAGCACCATCATGTTGATAGACGACGGTACTGACAATCCTATCCCCGTCGTCTATGAACATGATGGTGCTCCTTGTCACTATGCCAAAATTGTTCAGGATTATCTAAATGGACGTTTTCCAAATCGCTGGATCGGACGCGGAAGCAACAAAAGACCTTGGCCAGCGAGTTCACCAGATTTAACCCCTTTAGATTTCTTTGCATGGGCTTTATCAAATCGCACGTCTATCAGACGAAGATTACGAGTCTTGAAAACTTACGTACACGTATACGAACTGCTGCAGATAACATAACCCCGCAAATGCTCCAGAATGTGTTTAGAAATGCTGCGGAACGATTTGAGCTGTGCAGGGATACTGATGGGCGTCACGTCGAATCCTACTCTTAATTATTTAATAAATGTTACCACTTTATCTTTTATGATTGAATTCCATATAATTTCCAAGTGCTTCACAAAAATAGATCCTGACTTTATGTACACCCTGTATAATAACATTTTAAGTGATGTTCCTTATATTCTACAATCTTGTTTTTCTTCTTCCGTGAATGATGAAGAGGATGGATGAGGTACTGTGCCACCACATGTCCCCATCATAGATATTGCAGATAAGACATGATACCGACGACCCTGTAGTTGTTGTTGAGGCTAAAGACTGCACCATCACCCCCGCAAGCTTTTTGAAACCTTCAGCAGTGACAACTGTAGCACCCCCACTCGACAATTCGAGGAGAAAGCATGTGCATGACAACAGTCACATTGTTCAAACACCTTCCACATCAGGCGTAAAGCGTGTAAAGGGGGCCCCGAGTGCCGGTAGACGTACAGTAATAGAGCCTCAGCCCTCTCGTTTTACGGCACAATCCCTACAGTAGCTCCTTCTATAAATAAAACTGTGCCCTCTTATTCCTATTCAATACCACCCGTGCCCTCCACAGCAAAATCTCATTCTGTAGACAGTAGCATAACATTCGAGGTGATGCGCGCACACCCACCCCACCCAGCACTGACCACGAAACCGGCACGTAGTCAGGGTCGACACGCGAATCATGTACGGCTTTGAACATGGACGGCGGAGCGTAGTTGAACATAATGTGGAGTTTGCCCTTCAGAGCAGTGAGGGACATGAAACCAGGACACGACTGTCCCTTGGGTTCGGGTCAGATGATTACATAGAGATGATTTTTGGGTAGTAATACCCTACAGGCGTTTGGCTGCTGTAGATGTAGATTACATTTTGCGGCGCATAATGCAAGCCTCTCAAAGCAGTACAGAAATTAACATGGGCAACTTCACGAAAGAATAGACCACGTTTTCCGTGTTGCGGGACATAAGACCACAGCTTACACTCTTAACTTCGCCAGTTATCAAATATTCAGAAACCACACAAACCTCGATCGCGGTTGCGGCTTTATAGCAATAGTCTTGGCTCATATGTTTACCGTACTAAATACGGCTGCATATAATATCTTGTTGCCGAAGGTTGTGCAGAGTGTGCTTAAACTGGCCATAGACTGCAGGCTCGAGTTTGACTGTGATATGGGGTCCGAAGAGTTGAGAAAGGTAGAGCAGGAAATGAATGTTCGCATAGTTGTATTTTGATTGGATGATCGTCGTAGGACTGTTTTTTAGGGCTGTCAGGGGCAACGTATATCCCCATACGCAATATAAGGGCTCTTTACGCGAGTTATGCTAAAGCCGAAAATATGGAAGACATCACAATTTGTGTATGGGTTGTCTCGAGTTTACGAATGATGTGCTGAAACATTGTAAGGATTGCCACATGGTATGCGAGCAATGTATAAGTCCTAGTTGCGAAAGTCGAGTAGTTGAAGCCCAGAAGAGGGACTGTAATGTAGAATTACGTTTTTCAATAATACATGTTTTGGATTCCATAAATCAAATGGGACGTGTAGGAAAATTAGAATTTGCGAGTGCGGCATGTTTCATACGTTGAATGTTAGCGTTAAGTTCGGGCAGAGATATGATGAAATTTATTGTACTACATGTTATGAGAAATATAAGGCAGATGGTATAAAACAGGTTTCCTATATGAAAGACACCAAGCTAAAAATAAACCTTGTATAACTGTATACTACGATATAAAGACACGCAAATCCTGAAACAAAAGAGGTTATCCCACATTTACTTGTAAGCCATACTATCTACCAAGGTGATGGGCGTAGACGCCGAAGTTTTCAAAGTGTATTTCCCTTACACATTCCTCACCGGTGACACTTTAAATTACGTAGGACCACCACCCACCAAACATTACTTTAACTATGGCAACATCAGTGATAGTGAACGTGAAGATTTTGAGAGGTATTACAAGTTTACTGAAGATAATCCTTAAAATAGAGCAAATGAATGTGAATGTTATTGCGTAAATGACGTGTGCGTACTTAGAGTATGCTTCCAAGCCTTTAGAAGGATGTACAGTAGCCCGCATAAGTAATGTTCCTCGCCTCACAGGCGACTCCCGGACATTTGGCAACGCTGCAGCGAGAATCAAGGTCCCCTAACTGGGGAAAGTGGGGTGGAAGGGGAACAACCGAGTCCAACAACATATAACATTCATATACAGGTTAGGCGACTTTCAAAAATTACGTAACGCTATTTCTGCTAAAACCTGACCCCCCCCCGCCTGTAACGTTCAGTAGCGTGTGGGGTGTGGAGTGGGGGAAGTGTTACGTAACATCTTAGAGGGTGCCTGGTCTAGCGTTACAGAACGTTCCTGGGGGATCTGGGGGGTCAAGTTTTAGCAAAATTAGCTTACGTAATTTTGAACGGACCTAATTATAATGTAATATCTGTGTTCATAAAGATAAACGATTAATATGGTCGTGAACAGCGTTGAACTCCATGTTTACTAGTCTTATACCATAATAAGGTTCCATTATGATTACTGCAAGTCTATATGAACATATACCACAATACAACTTTTTATATATTAGTGAATTTGAAAAAAAAGTAGACATTACACAACCATCCTCCTCATTCCCCTTCCCCACCCGTCAGTCTCGCGTATATTAAATCACAATGTAATGGTACTAATAAAGCTGTTTGTAGAGTCTGTGTGCAGCTTTAAACCTTTAATAACTTACGAATCTACACGATTATATATATTAATATATATATATATATATATATATATATATATATATATGAAAATTATTTCACGAAGGTAACACGTGAAAAATATTTATGATGAATAAAACCACGAAGGAAAGGAAACACAAAATGGTGCTCAAGCGCTTTCGTCTAATGACATCCTCAGGAACACTGAAGTATATAAAAAGGTTAAGCCTATATATAGGTTACAGAAAGAAAAAAAGAAAAATAAATAATAACATACATACACACACACCACACATATATATATATATATATATACATACATATCTATATATACAAATACATACATACATACATACATACATATATATACAATAAACCGAGAAGTAAAAATAATAAAAAATTAAAATTAAAACCTTAAAGGATTACCAATGAGGCGTACAGATTGTAAGGAAAAATATCGATTTTTAGCACAAGATCAAATGGATTATAAAGATACAAATTTATACTGGGACTCTGCCGGGTTTTAACACAATGCTGCCTATGGTCAGGTTTCGATATACAGTATATAAAAAAATAAAAATAAAATGCAAATTAAAAGTTAATCGATTTTTAGCACAAGATCAAATGGATTATAAAAATACAAATTTATACTAGAACTCTGTCCGGGTTTTAACACATTTCTGCCTATGGTCAGGTTTCGATATATATAAAAAAATAAAATGCAAATTAAAAGTTAATAAAGTAGAAGACAAGTTTACCAAAGATTTAATGTTTTACACTTCTTATCTAAGTCTGCTTTAAAGGAATTCAACATAACAGGATCGAGTTGAAAAAGACCTTTGCTTATGTTGAAGTTATTTGAAAGTTGGATAATGGCAGACTCAAGAATATTTCTATTAACAATGTTGCTTGAATGGAATAAAACTGAAGCATTATTCCAATCAATACAGTGGGCTAACTCTGACAAATGGACAAAAAGGGCACTGGACAACTGTCCTGTTCTAACGGAATATTGATGCTGTTTTATACGTGTGTGCAAATCCTTTCCCGTCTGACCTATGTAAAAGGAATCACATTGTTTACAACCAATTTTATAGATAATGCCTGAATTATTGGTAGGGCTATTTTTTACTATGATATTTTTCACAATATTGTTATATGAAAATACTACATTAATATCCAAAAGTTTAAGTACATTAGCAATGCCTAAAAAGCCCGGGAAAAATGGAAGTACTAAAATATTTTTTGACAAAGTACGAGTGTTAATATTGACACGATAGAAAGTTCGTTTTGCCTTGTTGAGACAAGATTCCATAAACGCAGATGGATAACACAAATCACTTCCAATACCGTTGATTTTTTCCAATTCGGCATCGATGTATTCCGGACTGGCGATCCTAAGGGCGCGGAGAAACATTGATGAAAATATGGCCTTCTTAATGGGGGTATCATGTCCCGAGTAAAAGTGTACGTAGGACAAATTGTTTGTCGTTTTCCGATAGATACTAAACTTAAAACCTGGGCTTTCCCTATGTACACGCACATCCAAAAATGGGATTGAATTGTCTTGCTCAACTTCTAAAGTAAACTTAATGGAGGGGACTTGATCATTTAACTGAAGGAGGAAGCTATCCAGGTCACGATTCATGGGCCAGATACACAAAATATCGTCGACGTACCGCAACCAAGGGATGCCAACCCCCAGGATTCTCGGAATATAGGCCCCATTAAGACTCTTTGTGTTTTGTAGTGAAGCGTACACCTCGTGTGGAATCACGACTACTTTCTTCATTATATTAAACTAGTCAGTAAAGGCCCCAAAACTGAAAATAAGATTGGTAGGAATGAACCCCCTCTTTGTAAAGTAATTCGCTTTTTCTTCCCCACAGTTTGACTTTTACGAGCGAGTGCACGTATTATGTTCTTGTAACGACATAGGCGAGACTTCTGAGAGGGTTTCAATGATACATTATATTTTACAGCGTTAAGAAAGATTTCACAGATGCATTTCAAAAAGTTCGAGTCAATATTTTTAACAAACAGCTGTTGGAGAGTCCGTGGCAGCCAGTAATAGATTTTTATTAATTCACGGTATTTCTTTAACCTCTTTGTAATTCTGGGATATACACCGTTTCAGCCTCGTTTGGGAATATATTCGTTCTTAGAAGCACCCTAAACGTGTTTCGCAGGTGAAGGTCACAAACCAAATATCCATAATGTTGGCGTGCAGCTTCTTTATAAACTTCCAAAAACTCCTTACGCTGATTCTGGAACATTTGATTGGCTACTACCCTAATTTGTGCACATCTCTACGTCGTGCGAATAAGACTAGATATTGTGTACTTAGGGTTACATCGCGCATGTATCTATTTTTGAAAAATAGATTCTGATTGATGACGAATATGTTTATGCTAAGATGGTGTGAGAATACTGTAAATGTCTCGGCAAACGTTTTATCCTTTTTGGCATGAGATTGTCAATTACAGTGACCGTGTGGTCGTTACCCTTTATCGAGCTAACGTCATAAATATGTTTGTGGAACAAAATATCATCTTGGTACTCGTTGAATATGGTATCTTATGTCGAATAACACCATGTGAACGTTATGCACAAAATTTTAGAACAGCTCCCCCTTATCTTTAATGATTTTAAGCATAAACACGATTTTACCACAGCCTGTATGGCCAGATATAATGCAGGTAGAAGGGCTCATGAATCTGAATTTTTCTACAGAATCCATTTCTAACACGTCACAATCTTAAGTGGAACATTTACAAAATACAGGGTGTACATAAAGTCAGGATCTATTTTTGTGATTTCTCAACCGCAAGGTGCTCATAGTAGATCTTAGGTAATTCTTTATCAGTTTTAGTTTAGAAAAACTCCTCTCACAGCTAGGAACACTAACAGCAATTGTGAGAAAAATCCGCAGCAGTATTACAATATTTGGAACCGAGTTACCAAGATTATACTTTTGAATAAACTGCAAAAGTTCAAGGGGGCCTTCCTTCCACGTCTCTGTTTCGTCTTGCGTAGCAGCAACAGCAATAAAATGCTGAAGTCTTTTTCTCTCAACGAGGAACTCTTCCTTATCAATGTCATCGTGATCGTGATCTAGTTGACACTAATATTTATCATCCAAAAGATTCGACGGGGTAAGGAAGGCATATTTCTCAGCAAGTTCATGAAGCTGTTGAAATCTCAAAGTTATTTCTTGGATCACTCTGTCCAGCGAAGAAAACATTTCTCTCGCCAACTCAGTTTCGTATGGCAATTCAGCATCTCGTGATCCTTCACCAAACATTTGTCGGAAATTAACGAAGTAAGCAGTGTTTTCGTGGAAAATAAAATTGTGTCTGGCGTCTTGTATCCTTCTACTGTCCCGACATAAAAAAAAAACCTTTTTTTTTCATTGCAGTAGATCAAAAGTGCCGCCCCTCAAAAAGTGCCGCCGGGGCGGACCGCCCCCTCCGCCCCCCTCTAGCTACGCTAGTGGTTAAATCTGGTGATCTCGCTGGCCAAGGTCTGTTGCTTCCGCGTCCGATCCAGCGATTTGGAAAACGTCCATTTAGATAATCCTGAACAATTTTGGCATAGTGACAAGGAGCACCATCATGTTGATAGACGACGGTACTGACAATCCTATCCCCGTCGTCTATGAACATGATGGTGCTCCTTGTCACTATGCCAAAATTGTTCAGGATTATCTAAATGGACGTTTTCCAAATCGCTGGATCGGACGCGGAAGCAACAAAAGACCTTGGCCAGCGAGTTCACCAGATTTAACCCCTTTAGATTTCTTTGCATGGGGCTTTATCAAATCGCACGTCTATCAGACGAAGATTACGAGTCTTGAAAACTTACGTACACGTATACGAACTGCTGCAGATAACATAACCCCGCAAATGCTCCAGAATGTGTTTAGAAATGCTGCGGAACGATTTGAGCTGTGCAGGGATACTGATGGGCGTCACGTCGAATCCTACTCTTAATTATTTAATAAATGTTACCACTTTATCATTTTATGATTGAATTCCATATAATTTCCAAGTGCTTCACAAAAATAGATCCTGACTTTATGTACACCCTGTATAATAACATTTTAAGTGATGTTCCTTATATTCTACAATCTTGTTTTTCTTCTTCCGTGAATGATGAAGAGGATGGATGAGGTACTGTGCCACCAACATGTCCCCATCATAGATATTGCAGATAAGACATGATACCGACGACCCTGTAGTTGTTGTTGAGGCTAAAGACTGCACCATCACCCCCGCAAGCTTTTTGAAACCTTCAGCAGTGACAACTGTAGCACCCCCACTCGACAATTCGAGGAGAAAGCATGTGCATGACAACAGTCACATTGTTCAAACACCTTCCACATCAGGCGTAAAGCGTGTAAAGGGGGCCCCGAGTGCCGGTAGACGTACAGTAATAGAGCCTCAGCCCTCTCGTTTTACGGCACAATCCCTACAGTAGCTCCTTCTATAAATAAAACTGTGCCCTCTTATTCCTATTCAATACCACCCGTGCCCTCCACAGCAAAATCTCATTCTGTAGACAGTAGCATAACATTCGAGGTGATGCGCGCACACCCACCCCACCCCAGCACTGACCACGAAACCGGCACGTAGTCAGGGTCGACACGCGAATCATGTACGGCTTTGAACATGGACGGCGGAGCGTAGTTGAACATAATGTGGAGTTTGCCCTTCAGAGCAGTGAGGGACGTGAAACCAGGACACGACTGTCCCTTGGGTTCGGGTCAGATGATTACATAGAGATGATTTTTGGGTAGTAATACCCTACAGGCGTTTGGCTGCTGTAGATGTAGATTACATTTTGCGGCGCATAATGCAAGCCTCTCAAAGCAGTACAGAAATTAACATGGGCAACTTCACGAAAGAATAGACCACGTTTTCCGTGTTGCGGGACATAAGACCACAGCTTACACTCTTAACTTCGCCAGTTATCAAATATTCAGAAACCACACAAACCTCGATCGCGGTTGCGGCTTTATAGCAATAGTCTTGGCTCATATGTTTACCGTACTAAATACGGCTGCATATAATATCTTGTTGCCGAAGGTTGTGCAGAGTGTGCTTAAACTGGCCATAGACTGCAGGCTCGAGTTTGACTGTGATATGGGGTCCGAAGAGTTGAGAAAGGTAGAGCAGGAAATGAATGTTCGCATAGTTGTATTTTGATTGGATGATCGTCGTAGGACTGTTTTTTAGGGCTGTCAGGGGCAACGTATATCCCATACGCAATATAAGGGCTCTTTACGCGAGTTATGCTAAAAGCCGAAAATATGGAAGACATCACAATTTGTGTATGGGTTGTCTCGAGTTTACGAATGATGTGCTGAAACATTGTAAGGATTGCCACATGGTATGCGAGCAATGTATAAGTCCTAGTTGCGAAAGTCGAGTAGTTGAAGCCCAGAAGAGGGACTGTAATGTAGAATTACGTTTTTCAATAATACATGTTTTGGATTCCATAAATCAAATGGGACGTGTAGGAAAATTAGAATTTGCGAGTGCGGCATGTTTCATACGTTGAATGTTAGCGTTAAGTTCGGGCAGAGATATGATGAAATTTATTGTACTACATGTTATGAGAAATATAAGGCAGATGGTATAAAACAGGTTTCCTATATGAAAGACACCAAGCTAAAAATAAACCTTGTATAACTGTATACTACGATATAAAGACACGCAAATCCTGAAACAAAAGAGGTTATCCCACATTTACTTGTAAGCCATACTATCTACCAAGGTGATGGGCGTAGACGCCGAAGTTTTCAAAGTGTATTTCCCTTACACATTCCTCACCGGTGACACTTTAAATTACGTAGGACCACCACCCACCAAACATTACTTTAACTATGGCAACATCAGTGATAGTGAACGTGAAGATTTTGAGAGGTATTACAAGTTTACTGAAGATAATCCTTAAATAGAGCAAATGAATGTGAATGTTATTGCGTAAATGACGTGTGCGTACTTAGAGTATGCTTCCAAGCCTTTAGAAGGATGTACAGTAGCCCGCATAAGTAATGTTCCTCGCCTCACAGGCGACTCCCGGACATTTGGCAACGCTGCAGCGAGAATCAAGGTCCCCTAACTGGGGAAAGTGGGGTGGAAGGGGAACAACCGAGTCCAACAACATATAACATTCATATACAGGTTAGGCGACTTTCAAAAATTACGTAACGCTATTCTGCTAAAACCTGACCCCCCCCCCGCCTGTAACGTTCAGTAGCGTGTGGGTGTGGAGTGGGGGAAGTGTTACGTAACATCTTAGAGGGTGCCTGGTCTAGCGTTACAGAACGTTCCTGGGGATCTGGGGGTCAAGTTTTAGCAAAATTAGCTTACGTAATTTTGAACGGACCTAATTATAATGTAATATCTGTGTTCATAAAGATAAACGATTAATGGTCGTGAACAGCGTTGAACTCCATGTTTACTAGTCTTATACCATAATAAGGTTCCATTATGATTACTGCAAGTCTATATGAACATATACCACAATACAACTTTTTATATATTAGTGAATTTGAAAAAAAAGTAGACATTACACAACCATCCTCCTCATTCCCCTTCCCCACCCGTCAGTCTCGCGTATATTAAATCACAATGTAATGGTACTAATAAAGCTGTTTGTAGAGTCTGTGTGCAGCTTTAAACCTTTAATAACTTACGAATCTACACGATTATATATATATATATATATATATATATATATATATATATATATAGATATATATATATATATATATATGAAATTATTTCACGAAGGTAACACGTGAAAAATATTTATGATGAATAAAACCACGAAGGAAAGGAAACACAAAATGGTGCTCAAGCGCTTTCGTCTAATGACATCCTCAGGAACACTGAAGTATATAAAAAGGTTAAGCCTATATATGGGTTACAGAAAGAAAAAAAGAAAAATAAATAACATACATACACACACACACACATATATATATATATTATAATACATACATATCTATATATACAAATACATACATACATACATACATACATATATACAATAAACCGAGAAGTAAAAATAATAAAAATTAAAAATTAAAACCTTAAAGGATTACCAATGAGGCGTACAGATTGTAAGGAAAAATATCGATTTTTAGCACAAGATCAAATGGATTATAAAGATACAAATTTATACTGGGACTCTGCCGGGTTTTAACACAATGCTGCCTATGGTCAGGTTTCGATATACAGTATATAAAAAAATAAAAATAAAATGCAAATTAAAAGTTAATCGATTTTTAGCACAAGATCAAATGGATTATAAAAATACAAATTTATACTAGAACTCTGTCCGGGTTTTAACACATTTCTGCCTATGGTCAGGTTTCGATATATATAAAAAAATAAAATGCAAATTAAAAGTTAATAAAGTAGAAGACAAGTTTACCAAAGATTTAATGTTTTACACTTCTTATCTAAGTCTGCTTTAAAGGAATTCAACATAACAGGATCGAGTTGAAAAAGACCTTTGCTTATGTTGAAGTTATTTGAAAGTTGGATAATGGCAGACTCAAGAATATTTCTATTAACAATGTTGCTTGAATGGAATAAAACTGAAGCATTATTCCAATCAATACAGTGGGCTAACTCTGACAAATGGACAAAAAGGGCACTGGACAACTGTCCTGTTCTAACGGAATATTGATGCTGTTTTATACGTGTGTGCAAATCCTTTCCCGTCTGACCTATGTAAAAGGAATCACATTGTTTACAACCAATTTTATAGATAATGCCTGAATTATTGGTAGGGCTATTTTTTACTATGATATTTTTCACAATATTGTTATATGAAAATACTACATTAATATCCAAAAGTTTAAGTACATTAGCAATGCCTAAAAAGCCCGGGAAAAATGGAAGTACTAAAATATTTTTTGACAAAGTACGAGTGTTAATATTGACACGATAGAAAGTTCGTTTTGCCTTGTTGAGACAAGATTCCATAAACGCAGATGGATAACACAAATCACTTCCAATACCGTTGATTTTTTCCAATTCGGCATCGATGTATTCCGGACTGGCGATCCTAAGGGCGCGGAGAAACATTGATGAAAATATGGCCTTCTTAATGGGGGTATCATGTCCCGAGTAAAAGTGTACGTAGGACAAATTGTTTGTCGTTTTCCGATAGATACTAAACTTAAAACCTGGGCTTTCCCTATGTACACGCACATCCAAAAATGGGATTGAATTGTCTTGCTCAACTTCTAAAGTAAACTTAATGGAGGGGACTTGATCATTTAACTGAAGGAGGAAGCTATCCAGGTCACGATTCATGGGCCAGATACACAAAATATCGTCGACGTACCGCAACCAAGGATGCCAACCCCCAGGATTCTCGGAATATAGGCCCCATTAAGACTCTTTGTGTTTTGTAGTGAAGCGTACACCTCGTGTGGAATCACGACTACTTTCTTCATTATATTAAACTAGTCAGTAAAGGCCCCAAAACTGAAAATAAGATTGGTAGGAATGAACCCCCTCTTTGTAAAGTAATTCGCTTTTTCTTCCCCACAGTTTGACTTTTACGAGCGAGTGCACGTATTATGTTCTTGTAACGACATAGGCGAGACTTCTGAGAGGGTTTCAATGATACATTATATTTTACAGCGTTAAGAAAGATTTCACAGATGCATTTCAAAAAGTTCGAGTCAATATTTTTAACAAACAGCTGTTGGAGAGTCCGTGGCAGCCAGTAATAGATTTTTATTAATTCACGGTATTTCTTTAACCTCTTTGTAATTCTGGGATATACACCGTTTCAGCCTCGTTTGGGAATATATTCGTTCTTAGAAGCACCCTAAACGTGTTTCGCAGGTGAAGGTCACAAACCAAATATCCATAATGTTGGCGTGCAGCTTCTTTATAAACTTCCAAAAACTCCTTACGCTGATTCTGGAACATTTGATTGGCTACTACCCTAATTTGTGCACATCTCTACGTCGTGCGAATAAGACTAGATATTGTGTACTTAGGGTTACATCGCGCATGTATCTATTTTTGAAAAATAGATTCTGATTGATGACGAATATGTTTATGCTAAGATGGTGTGAGAATACTGTAAATGTCTCGGCAAACGTTTTATCCTTTTTGGCATGAGATTGTCAATTACAGTGACCGTGTGGTCGTTACCCTTTATCGAGCTAACGTCATAAATATGTTTGTGGAACAAAATATCATCTTGGTACTCGTTGAATATGGTCTCTTATGTCGAATAACACCATGTGAACGTTATGCACAAAATTTTAGAACAGCTCCCCCTTATCTTTAATGATTTTAAGCATAAACACGATTTTACCACAGCCTGTATGGCCAGATATAATGCAGGTAGAAGGGCTCATGAATCTGAATTTTTCTACAGAATCCATTTCTAACACGTCACAATCTTAAGTGGAACATTTACAAAATACAGGGTGTACATAAAGTCAGGATCTATTTTTGTGATTTCTCAACCGCAAGGTGCTCATAGTAGATCTTAGGTAATTCTTTATCAGTTTTAGTTTAGAAAAACTCCTCTCACAGCTAGGAACACTAACAGCAATTGTGAGAAAAATCCGCAGCAGTATTACAATATTTGGAACCGAGTTACCAAGATTATACTTTTGAATAAACTGCAAAAGTTCAAGGGGGCCTTCCTTCCACGTCTCTGTTTCGTCTTGCGTAGCAGCAACAGCAATAAAATGCTGAAGTCTTTTTCTCTCAACGAGGAACTCTTCCTTATCAATGTCATCGTGATCGTGATCTAGTTGACACTAATATTTATCATCCAAAAGATTCGACGGGGTAAGGAAGGCATATTTCTCAGCAAGTTCATGAAGCTGTTGAAATCTCAAAGTTATTTCTTGGATCACTCTGTCCAGCGAAGAAAACATTTCTCTCGCCAACTCAGTTTCGTATGGCAATTCAGCATCTCGTGATCCTTCACCAAACATTTGTCGGAAATTAACGAAGTAAGCAGTGTTTTCGTGGAAAAATAAAATTGTGTCTGGCGTCTTGTATCCTTCTACTGTCCCGACATAAAAAAAAAAACCTTTTTTTTTCATTGCAGTAGATCAAAAGTGCCGCCCCTCAAAAAGTGCCGCCGGGGCGGACCGCCCCCTCCGCCCCCCTCTAGCTACGCTAGTGGTTAAATCTGGTGATCTCGCTGGCCAAGGTCTGTTGCTTCCGCGTCCGATCCAGCGATTTGGAAAACGTCCATTTAGATAATCCTGAACAATTTTGGCATAGTGACAAGGAGCACCATCATGTTGATAGACGACGGTACTGACAATCCTATCCCCGTCGTCTATGAACATGATGGTGCTCCTTGTCACTATGCCAAAATTGTTCAGGATTATCTAAATGGACGTTTTCCAAATCGCTGGATCGGACGCGGAAGCAACAAAAGACCTTGGCCAGCGAGTTCACCAGATTTAACCCCTTTAGATTTCTTTGCATGGGGCTTTATCAAATCGCACGTCTATCAGACGAAGATTACGAGTCTTGAAAACTTACGTACACGTATACGAACTGCTGCAGATAACATAACCCCGCAAATGCTCCAGAATGTGTTTAGAAATGCTGCGGAACGATTTGAGCTGTGCAGGGATACTGATGGGCGTCACGTCGAATCCTACTCTTAATTATTTAATAAATGTTACCACTTTATCATTTTATGATTGAATTCCATATAATTTCCAAGTGCTTCACAAAAATAGATCCTGACTTTATGTACACCCTGTATAATAACATTTTAAGTGATGTTCCTTATATTCTACAATCTTGTTTTTCTTCTTCCGTGAATGATGAAGAGGATGGATGAGGTACTGTGCCACCAACATGTCCCCATCATAGATATTGCAGATAAGACATGATACCGACGACCCTGTAGTTGTTGTTGAGGCTAAAGACTGCACCATCACCCCCGCAAGCTTTTTGAAACCTTCAGCAGTGACAACTGTAGCACCCCCACTCGACAATTCGAGGAGAAAGCATGTGCATGACAACAGTCACATTGTTCAAACACCTTCCACATCAGGCGTAAAGCGTGTAAAGGGGGCCCCGAGTGCCGGTAGACGTACAGTAATAGAGCCTCAGCCCTCTCGTTTTACGGCACAATCCCTACAGTAGCTCCTTCTATAAATAAAACTGTGCCCTCTTATTCCTATTCAATACCACCCGTGCCCTCCACAGCAAAATCTCATTCTGTAGACAGTAGCATAACATTCGAGGTGATGCGCGCACACCCACCCCACCCCAGCACTGACCACGAAACCGGCACGTAGTCAGGGTCGACACGCGAATCATGTACGGCTTTGAACATGGACGGCGGAGCGTAGTTGAACATAATGTGGAGTTTGCCCTTCAGAGCAGTGAGGGACGTGAAACCAGGACACGACTGTCCCTTGGGTTCGGGTCAGATGATTACATAGAGATGATTTTTGGGTAGTAATACCCTACAGGCGTTTGGCTGCTGTAGATGTAGATTACATTTTGCGGCGCATAATGCAAGCCTCTCAAAGCAGTACAGAAATTAACATGGGCAACTTCACGAAAGAATAGACCACGTTTTCCGTGTTGCGGGACATAAGACCACAGCTTACACTCTTAACTTCGCCAGTTATCAAATATTCAGAAACCACACAAACCTCGATCGCGGTTGCGGCTTTATAGCAATAGTCTTGGCTCATATGTTTACCGTACTAAATACGGCTGCATATAATATCTTGTTGCCGAAGGTTGTGCAGAGTGTGCTTAAACTGGCCATAGACTGCAGGCTCGAGTTTGACTGTGATATGGGGTCCGAAGAGTTGAGAAAGGTAGAGCAGGAAATGAATGTTCGCATAGTTGTATTTTGATTGGATGATCGTCGTAGGACTGTTTTTTAGGGCTGTCAGGGGCAACGTATATCCCCATACGCAATATAAGGGCTCTTTACGCGAGTTATGCTAAAAGCCGAAAATATGGAAGACATCACAATTTGTGTATGGGTTGTCTCGAGTTTACGAATGATGTGCTGAAACATTGTAAGGATTGCCACATGGTATGCGAGCAATGTATAAGTCCTAGTTGCGAAAGTCGAGTAGTTGAAGCCCAGAAGAGGGACTGTAATGTAGAATTACGTTTTTCAATAATACATGTTTTGGATTCCATAAATCAAATGGGACGTGTAGGAAAATTAGAATTTGCGAGTGCGGCATGTTTCATACGTTGAATGTTAGCGTTAAGTTCGGGCAGAGATATGATGAAATTTATTGTACTACATGTTATGAGAAATATAAGGCAGATGGTATAAAACAGGTTTCCTATATGAAAGACACCAAGCTAAAAATAAACCTTGTATAACTGTATACTACGATATAAAGACACGCAAATCCTGAAACAAAAGAGGTTATCCCACATTTACTTGTAAGCCATACTATCTACCAAGGTGATGGGCGTAGACGCCGAAGTTTTCAAAGTGTATTTCCCTTACACATTCCTCACCGGTGACACTTTAAATTACGTAGGACCACCACCCACCAAACATTACTTTAACTATGGCAACATCAGTGATAGTGAACGTGAAGATTTTGAGAGGTATTACAAGTTTACTGAAGATAATCCTTAAAATAGAGCAAATGAATGTGAATGTTATTGCGTAAATGACGTGTGCGTACTTAGAGTATGCTTCCAAGCCTTTAGAAGGATGTACAGTAGCCCGCATAAGTAATGTTCCTCGCCTCACAGGCGACTCCCGGACATTTGGCAACGCTGCAGCGAGAATCAAGGTCCCCTAACTGGGGAAAGTGGGGTGGAAGGGGAACAACCGAGTCCAACAACATATAACATTCATATACAGGTTAGGCGACTTTCAAAAATTACGTAACGCTATTTCTGCTAAAACCTGACCCCCCCCCCTGTAACGTTCAGTAGCGTGTGGGGTGTGGAGTGGGGGAAGTGTTACGTAACATCTTAGAGGGTGCCTGGTCTAGCGTTACAGAACGTTCCTGGGGGATCTGGGGGGTCAAGTTTTAGCAAAATTAGCTTACGTAATTTTGAACGGACCTAATTATAATGTAATATCTGTGTTCATAAAGATAAACGATTAATATGGTCGTGAACAGCGTTGAACTCCATGTTTACTAGTCTTATACCATAATAAGGTTCCATTATGATTACTGCAAGTCTATATGAACATATACCACAATACAACTTTTTATATATTAGTGAATTTGAAAAAAAAGTAGACATTACACAACCATCCTCCTCATTCCCTCATTCCCCTTCCCCACCCGTCAGTCTCGCGTATATTAAATCACAATGTAATGGTACTAATAAAGCTGTTTGTAGAGTCTGTGTGCAGCTTTAAACCTTTAATAACTTACGAATCTACACGATTATATTATATATATATATATATATATATATATATATATATATATGAAAATTATTTCACGAAGGTAACACGTGAAAATATTTATGATGAATAAAACCACGAAGGAAAGGAAACACAAAATGGTGCTCAAGCGCTTTCGTCTAATGACATCCTCAGGAACACTGAAGTATATAAAAAGGTTAAGCCTATATATAGGTTACAGAAAGAAAAAAAGAAAATAAATAACATACATACACACACACACATATATATATATATATATATATACATACATATCTATATATACAAATACATACATACATACATACATACATATATATACAATAAACCGAGAAGTAAAAATAATAAAAAATTAAAAATTAAAACCTTAAAGGATTACCAATGAGGCGTACAGATTGTAAGGAAAAATATCGATTTTTAGCACAAGATCAAATGGATTATAAAGATACAAATTTATACTGGGACTCTGCCGGGTTTTAACACAATGCTGCCTATGGTCAGGTTTCGATATACAGTATATAAAAAAATAAAAATAAAATGCAAATTAAAAGTTAATCGATTTTTAGCACAAGATCAAATGGATTATAAAAATACAAATTTATACTAGAACTCTGTCCGGGTTTTAACACATTTCTGCCTATGGTCAGGTTTCGATATACTGTATATAAAAAAATAAAATGCAAATTAAAAGTTAATAAAGTAGAAGACAAGTTTACCAAAGATTTAATGTTTTACACTTCTTATCTAAGTCTGCTTTAAAGGAATTCAACATAACAGGATCGAGTTGAAAAAGACCTTTGCTTATGTTGAAGTTATTTGAAAGTTGGATAATGGCAGACTCAAGAATATTTCTATTAACAATGTTGCTTGAATGGAATAAAACTGAAGCATTATTCCAATCAATACAGTGGGCTAACTCTGACAAATGGACAAAAAGGGCACTGGACAACTGTCCTGTTCTAACGGAATATTGATGCTGTTTATACGTGTGTGCAAATCCTTTCCCGTCTGACCTATGTAAAAGGAATCACATTGTTTACAACCAATTTTATAGATAATGCCTGAATTATTGGTAGGGCTATTTTTTACTATGATATTTTTCACAATATTGTTATATGAAAATACTACATTAATATCCAAAAGTTTAAGTACATTAGCAATGCCTAAAAAGCCCGGGAAAAATGGAAGTACTAAAATATTTTTTGACAAAGTACGAGTGTTAATATTGACACGATAGAAAGTTCGTTTTGCCTTGTTGAGACAAGATTCCATAAACGCAGATGGATAACACAAATCACTTCCAATACCGTTGATTTTTTCCAATTCGGCATCGATGTATTCCGGACTGGCGATCCTAAGGCGCGGAGAAACATTGATGAAAATATGGCCTTCTTAATGGGGGTATCATGTCCCGAGTAAAAGTGTAAGTAGGACAAATTGTTTGTCGTTTTCCGATAGATACTAAACTTAAAACCTGGGCTTTCCCTATGTACACGCACATCCAAAAATGGGATTGAATTGTCTTGCTCAACTTCTAAAGTAAACTTAATGGAGGGGACTTGATCATTTAACTGAAGGAGGAAGCTATCCAGTCACGATTCATGGGCCAGATACACAAAATCGTCGTCGACGTACCGCAACCAAGGGATGCCAACCCCCAGGATTCTCGGAATATAGGCCCCATTAAGAAGGCCATATTTTCATCAATGTTTCTCCGCGCCCTTAGGATCGCCAGTCCGGAATACATCGATGCCGAATTGGAAAAAATCAACGGTATTGGAAGTGATTTGTGTTATCCATCTGCGTTTATGGAATCTTGTCTCAACAAGGCAAAACGAACTTTCTATCGTGTCAATATTAACACTCGTACTTTGTCAAAAAATATTTTAGTACTTCCATTTTTCCCGGGCTTTTTAGGCATTGCTAATGTACTTAAACTTTTGGATATTAATGTAGTATTTTCATATAACAATATTGTGAAAAATATCATAGTAAAAAATAGCCCTACCAATAATTCAGGCATTATCTATAAAATTGGTTGTAAACAATGTGATTCCTTTTACATAGGTCAGACGGGAAAGGATTTGCACACACGTATAAAACAGCATCAATATTCCGTTAGAACAGGACAGTTGTCCAGTGCCCTTTTTGTCCATTTGTCAGAGTTAGCCCACTGTATTGATTGGAATAATGCTTCAGTTTTATTCCATTCAAACAACATTGTTAATAGAAATATTCTTGAGTCTGCCATTATCCAACTTTCAAATAACTTCAACATAAGCAAAGGTCTTTTTCAACTCGATCCTGTTATGTTGAATTCCTTTAAAGCAGACTTAGATAAGAAGTGTAAAACATTAAATCTTTGGTAAACTTGTCTTCTACTTTATTAACTTTTAATTTGCATTTTATTTTTTTATATATATCGAAACCTGACCATAGGCAGAAATGTGTTAAAACCCGGACAGAGTTCTAGTATAAATTTGTATTTTTATAATCCATTTGATCTTGTGCTAAAAATCGATTAACTTTTAATTTGCATTTTATTTTTATTTTTTTATATATATCGAAACCTGACCATAGGCAGCATTGTGTTAAAACCCGGCAGAGTCCCAGTATAAATTTGTATCTTTATAATCCATTTGATCTTGTGCTAAAAATCGATTTTTCCTTACAATCTGTACGCCTCATTGGTAATCCTTTAAGGTTTTAATTTTTAATTTTTTATTATTTTTACTTCTCGGTTTATTGTATATATATGTATGTATGTATGTATGTATGTATTTGTATATATAGATATGTATGTATATATATATATATATATGTGTGTGTGTGTGTATGTATGTTATTTATTTTTCTTTTTTTCTTTCTGTAACCTATATATAGGCTTAACCTTTTTATATACTTCAGTGTTCCTGAGGATGTCATTAGACGAAAGCGCTTGAGCACCATTTTGTGTTTCCTTTCCTTCGTGGTTTTATTCATATATATATATATATGTATTGAAAGCGTGCGAGAAAAAAAATTGAGACAGTGTGAGAGTGAGAGCGAAGTAGAGGGGCAGAGTTACTGGGAAATGGCTTATCGATTGTTACACAAAGAACTTGTTAACAGTTTTCGTCTGAATAACAGTAAGTGATTATCAAAATCACTTAAGAATAAGCCACGTCTATACTAGCATAAACATATTTGTATATACTTAAAATTCATACAATATTATACTAATGTTTGTGAAATGACGTTGATGGGCCAAACAATGGTGTTGACATGGTTACTTGCTGTCCTCGTCCGGGAGAGACTACATATGGGCGTGTCACTGGAAACCGTATGGTGACGGTTGCATGAAGCAGGATATCACCACCGGTTTGTGGCTGATGCCTATTATATTAATAATGTTTTCCAGATTGTATTTGTATTATCAGTGTGGAGAGATAATGATTTAATCGCGATGGACAGATAAATCCATTAATGTTTTCCAGATTTCCTGTTGCATTATCAATGTGGAGATATTATTAGGTCTTAACAAGGAATATATATATATATATATATATATATATAATATATAAATATAATAAAATACCAATTCTTTATTACAACAAATATGCAATGGTTGAGAATGTATTACAAAATAGTTTATCATACAAAATGATAAGGTCCTACAAAATGCTCACAATTTGCTATAGGTTAACACAAATGGCACAGCTATACCCGGTTCATAATTAGTATTTGGTCCATCCCCCATTATTGTCTATTACATCTTGTAATCTGTGAGGCATAGATACAACATGGTTATATATGATGTGTAGGTTCCTTCGGAACATCTCCCACTCATCTATAGTGAGATCCAGTAGCTGGTGGCTGGTCCGCTCCTGCCCAGGCTCCTACGAGATCACCACATTCCCCCACACGTTCTCAATGGGGTTGAGGTCACACCCCTTACTAGGCCAGTCCAGTAGTTCTAGATTTCGCTGCTCCTCAAACCACCTTCTAATAATCCTGGCGGTGTGGATGGGAGAGTTGTCTTCCAAATGGATTTTAAATATTAAAAGTAGAATTATATCTCATCCATACGCTTCATCAGTAACCCACTATTTGAGATATGTTTTAACCCCTATGTAATAGGGGTTTCTCTCAGCTAAATGTAATTGTGCGCCGTTATACAAATAATACAGGTTGCAGTTATCCAGAATAAAATCCTAGTGTTGTCATAGTACTGGAAGAGTTAAAGAATAATTTTATGACCATTATTCGTCCCAGGAAATGTGGAAACCGGACATACAAATGCGTGTAATACATAAATCTTACTCTAATAATAGTATAATATTCTATAACACACAAATACAACATACCTGCAGAAAGATATTCTGCTTAGGATAGGGCAAGGCATACGCACGAATAGAAGGCAGCATCACCTCCTCCATGATCCGTATATATTGATCTGCCGTAAACCTCCCGTGGATCTCAGTCAGCTCTCCTAGTCCTAGCAGATGCATCCATTCCCTCACATTCGCTGTCAAGTGCCCACTCCTTGCCACTTCGTAAATATTTTGGCGGATATATCTCGTGTTGTCCTGTCGCCAACACCGAAGACGGCCGTGAGTCGTAGACACAAACGTCTTCTCGTCAAAGAAAATAACTGCTCCAGTATGCGAGATCATCATTTATATCCTGGCGAGCAAACGAGAGCGTGGCCTGACGAAGTCGTTCCTCGATCCTCTCTTTTTTGGCAGGATTACGGTGGTGATATCCTGCTTCATGCAACCGTTTCGTTACGGTGTCCACTGACACGCTCATGTGTATTGTCTCCCTGATTGCGACTGCGTTGTTGATAGGATCGTTCTGCACTTCGTTGATTATTCTCCGGTCTTCTTCTGGGGTGGTCTTTCTTGGTGCCCCACATTTAGGACGATCTAGCAGATTCCGTCTCCTGCCACCTTTGCACCCAGCGTCGAACAGTAGGCTTCGAAATTCTCAGTTCCATGGCTATGTCAGCTACAGAGAGGCCTGCTTCCCGCATACCAATTGTCCGGCATCGCTGTGAAATTTTATCTTGAGCTGAATTCATTTTCAGAGTTGTTGTTCGTCATACGGTGTAGAAATATGGTATGAGCATAGATCATGCCACTAACCATTTCAATACCTGGGTTTGGCCCATTAACGTCATTTCACAAACATTAGTATAATATTGTATGAATTTATAAGTATATATCCTATAAACCAAGTTAATTTCGCGCTAGCAAATTTTCGCTCTTTCATGTCCTTGGACGAGTTCGCGGCATCATAATTTCGCGGTCAACGGTTTCTAGTTATAATCTTACAGATTAAAATGATGTCATGAATGACGACATTTTTATTCTGGACTGTAATTGGTTGAGGTTGAGGTCGTATATCAAGGCAAGTTTTACTTCTTGGTATGGGATAAAGTTTCAGCAGCACTCAACGCAAATGTATCTCTCGGTAAGATAGATTTGAAGCTCTCCACACTAAAACCTATTCAATTTAGAGTGGATCGATTTTACATTTCTTTCGATTTCCATATTCTAATAGAGACAAAAACTTGCGCATGCATGAGAAAATAGCCTCTGCAAAATCTTAGCTTAATAGGTAATCATCTTCTGCCCCCGGCAGAGCGATGAAAATCATATTTTAGTAGTCAAAAACGTATTTTTAAACCCTAGCCTAGAGTCATAAAATTTTGCGTGTGTGTTATTTCATGCCTAAGCAACGATATAAATGCTATGGGAAATATATAAATGCATTATTTAAGACAAAGAGCCGATCTGAAAATATGTATATTATACATATTTTCAGATCGGCTCTTTGTCTTAAATAATGCATTTATATATTTCCCATAGCATTTATATCGTTGCTTAGGCATGAAATAACACACACGCAAAATTTTATGACTCAGGCTAGGGTTTAAAAATACGTTTTTGACTACTAAAATATGATTTTCATCGCTCTGCCGGGGGCAGAAGATGATTACCTATTAAGCTAAGATTTTGCAGAGGCTATTTTCTCATGCATGCGCAAGTTTTTGTCTCTATTAGAATATGGAAATCGAAAAAAATGTAAAATCGATCCACCCTACTATTGATGCTAAATGGATTGTCTCTACATGGGATAGCCTACACAAAATGAGGGAGACCATTCGGAAGGGTTGGGAAATTAGCGGCATTCATGACATTCTTGTTATACAGTAATAATACAGTATAATTTAAATATTTTTACTGTTTCTTCTTTACAATGTTTTATTACAATATACTGAATTTACTTTTCAAATAAAGGGATCACCTGAAGATCAGGGACCCCAGCTTTCGTTAGTTAGCCTTATAAGTCTAACTAACGAAAATATCATGACTTAACCTAACCAATCGTCAAGGGCGTACAGTTGACCTAACGATTGGTTAGGTTAAGTCGTGATATTTTCATTAGTTAGCCATATAACGCTAACTAACAAAGGCTTGGGGGCCTGATGTTCAGGTGATCCAAATAAAGTATCTACGTTAAACTAGTTAATTTCATCTAAATGTGCAAACCTATGCTGTTCTAATTCTTCTTGCTCTTTCTAGTATCTATCAAATAAACTCTCCAACAACTTTACTTCTTTTTTCCCTCTTTTTCATTCCGACGGCTCAGTTGCCGTCTTTTCTTCTGATAAAGCTGTACTCTTCGCTCAAACTTTCGCCTCAGAACCAAGCTTGACCAATTCAACGAAAATAGACCTTATTAACAACAATTATTAGAAGATAAGGTACTTGTGGGTTATCTGTCGCCACTTTTTAATTTAATTTTCCAACTTTTTCACAAATACAGATGTGTGTTATCATGTTGCCATTTTTACAAAAATATACTATTTTTTTCTTAAATTATTTTTATTTCTCAAAATAACAAACATTAATCATATTATTCGGGTGGCATGAACGCGGCGATGGCCTCCAGGATGCCGTCGAATGGGTCGACACTAGCGGGTAGCTTGCTCCTCCACATGAACTCGGCCAGGTAGGTCTTAAGATGGTGTCGGGCCGTTCCTCGGTGACGCTTGTTCCTCCACTTTGCTGATCCCCACAAGCGTTCGATATTTTGAGTGTGGACTCCGGTATCTGCATCAACGAAATTGTATCGATGATTAACCTTGAAATGTTGGAAGCCAGCCTCCTGGAGGTCGGTGGTCTTATATCCTCGCCAGCTGTCGGAGTAGATAATGGAACCTTCGGCGATGTTTTCCACAATGGCAGCCAAGAGAGTTGCAGCAGAGCGGTTGGGAACTTGAACGATGAAGCAGTCGTTTGTTTCACGGCAAATTCCTCCGAACATCCATTGTTGGTAAAATGCGTCCGGCATTGTTTTTACGCCTCGTGAACAGGCTCTCATCGATCTCAACCACTATTCCTTCTAACCTAACCTAACCTAACCTAACCTAATCTAACCTAACCTCACACTAACCTAACCTAACCTAACCACACACTAACCTAACCTAACCTAACCACACACTAACCTAACCTAACCTAACCTAACTAAAAAATAAATGACCCACAAGTAAAAAGTGGAAACAGATAACCAATAGGTATATTAAAAAGCGGCGACAGATAACCCACAAGTACCGAAGATAACATATAAACTTATACCACAAAAACACGTAAGAGCCAATGAATACAGAGTTGAAATTTTTTTCATTTTGGGGTACCTCCACCCGCTGATATGAATGAAAAAATATTTTTTCTTTGAGTGAAACTGAACGTCAGTTCTCTCTCCATCAGCGGAAAGTGAGAAAAACTATGTTTTAGCATCTAAAGGTTGTTTTTAGACTTAAATATTGTTAAATTCACTTAAAAACCATACCATTTCACTTTTTCTACAATTATATATTCATTAACATTCGACTTTCCATCCTTATTAATGAGTTAATTTACCGAAGGAGGTGATTATATGTAAATATACAACTTATAGTAGTAGAAAAATAAAAAAAGACTATTCATATTCATTGAAGAGCTTTATTCAGAAATATAAGTAGTCCAACAAAACTTTCAAAACGATTCATTTAACATAAACATTTAGATGAATACTGATTCAAAAGGGCTGTTTTGTATTTACTGAACAGACAGCTGTATCATATATTTATACAGTATATACACAAACTGAAGTCCATGCATTATTCTAAACTCCCCATTAGGAGTTACTACACTTATTTCCATTGGATGAAAAAGTAAATAATTTTAATGATTGGCTAGATATTTGGACTTGATATGGTATAAATTGTCTGTCTTTCTTTTCCAGCAATTATCATCTTCATTTGGAAAATGATAATTATTTGGACTTCTTGAACGGATCAAGAACAAATCTCATAATCATCAAACTCCTCTGAAGTATTTAAATTATTCTAAGCCTTGGATGTTTTCACAAATGAAAGAGATGACGTGTAAATTCTGGAAATAATGTTCAAGGGGATTCAACATATTTTGCCCCACCCTTTTTTCTTAGCTAAATAATAGGCCATGGGGCTGAAATGTCTTTTGAGATGTAAGTTTGAACTTTCTGCGCTTCACATAAACGGATTTTTCCAGTTTCAACCTCCCCTCCTTGTATAAAACCGCTTTCAAACGCCCTTCTATAAAACCGATGATTAACGCAGTTTCGAAAATGGCGTCTGACAGTAATGTGTGTCGTAAACAAAGAGCTGTTATCGAGTTCTTAACCGCAGAGAAAGAAACAGTTGGAAATATTCACAAACGTCTACAAAATGTTTACGGAGATGCTGTTGTCATCGAAGCACAGTTGGATGCTGGTCTAAACGTGTGAGATCATCGGAGAGAAGGAGAGCCAGCCTCGATGATGAACCACGCAGCGATCGCCCGGCATCGGCTGTAACATCTTAAACTGTGCAACGTGCTAACAGCATCATTCGATCAAATCGGCGCGTCATATACAAGGAGCTATCACTGGAGTTAGGAATTAGTGAAGGAAGTGTGAATACAATAATTCAACAACTGGGATACTAAAAAGTGTGTTCACGGTTTGTTTCTCGCGAAATGACTGAAGATCATAAAGCTCAAAGAAAATAAATTGCTTCCGAGTCGTTGTTTCGATACGAGACAGAAGGGGATGACTTCCTTTCACGAACTGTGACTGGGGATGAGACTTGGGTACACCAATTTGAACTGAAACAAAACGCCAATCCATGGAGTGGCATCACGCAGACTCCCCACGCAAGAAAAAATTCAAAATGGCTCCCTCTGCAAGAAAGGTTATGGCCACCATCTTCTGGGACATGAAAGGGGTGATTCTGGTGGACATTATGAAGAAAGGATAAACAATCAACTCAGAGGCATATATTTCTACCCTACAGAGACTCCAGAGACGTATAAAATGAGTTCGACCGGAGAGAAAAATGGAAGACGTCCTTATTTTGTACGATAACGCAAAACCACACAACAGTTTGCAAAGAAGAGAGGCCATCATAAAAATGCGCTTGACTGTGTTACCCCATCCTCCATACAGCCCGGATCTGGCAACTTCAGACTTCCATTTGTTTAGGCCAATGAAGGATGCTATTCGTGGAAGAAAGTTTCAGAGTGACGATGGAGTTGTTGATGAGGTTAAGAGGTGGCTCGAGCGAAACCCAGCGGACTTTTACCAGCAACTAATAAAGGCCCTTGTTTCGAGGTGGAGGAAAGCCGTAGAAAAGAATGGAGATTATGTGGAAAAATAAAAACTTGTAAAAAAGGTATGTGACTACTTGTGTACAAAATTTCTGGAATTTACAAGGAAACTTAAAAAAGGTGGGCAAAATATATTGCGTGGCCCTCGTATATTGTATTTAGCCATGATGTAGGTAGTTTTGTAAAGAATAAAGGGTTTAGTCATTGCTTAATTTGAGGGAGAATGATTTAAGGAGTGATATGAAACATGTTGAAAATGTTTTCAGTTCGGTCATTTTCGATGTAGCTTTTTCTTATTCGGGCTGATGATACAGTAAAACATTAGAGCTTAATAATAAGAAGAAGTGAATTGCAGGTTGGAGTTACAGAATTGGGTACATACAAAATAATACTAAAATACTTTTGTCTTCTGTAGCGAGTGCATCATTTGTGAGGTGTGAACCTTTTGGCTTGCTTTATAACATTCCTTTATTAAAGAACTGGGCTTATATACACAGTAGCGGATCTAGGATTTTCGAAATGGGGGGCGGACCTTTACTTATGTAAAAATTGCGTCAACTAATGTTTAATTATATATAAATATAATTACGTACACTGGAATTAAAAATACACACGTTAACCCTTTAAGCACCAGCAGGCAAATTTTTAGCGTTTACTAAAATGTATTTAAAGACCAGGTTTCTGGTAGTAAATACAGTATTGGGACTAATTTGATTGACGTTATCTAATCCATCTGTTCAAAGTATTACCTGAATCCGTCATTTAGAGAGAAGAAATCGTGAATATGACTACTACGCAAAGGGTTTACAAGCACATTAACCTTGTGTTTACAAATACTTACAACCATTAATAAATGAATATGTAAAGCTCGAAAACATAATTTAATTGAATATACGAAGGGAAATATTCTTATACACAGTTTCTAAAAGTAAAATTGAAATGTAAGTTAACAGGTATTTACAAGGGTGGTGTTGATATTTCTATAATTTAAAAAAGTATGTACTTTTTTGCTTTTAGAAATTAAAAAAATAGAAGGCTACCAGAATAAACGCTAGGTTGTGTCTCGTGCGCATGCGCTAATAATGCCTGTCACCAGAATTTTGACACGTATCAGTGCTCATTCAACCATGGAGGTGTGCACATTATGTGACATTAATTACCTCCAGTGCATAGAAAGTAGTTATTTATGAATGTGTTTGTAACAAAATATTTCAGTCAGGCATATGTGGTGAATTATTTTAATTGCAATCCGAATACAGTAGTTGACTGGAAATCATTTTGTAGTGAAGTTTGCGAGGAATGGCTTGAAAATCTACCACCTATGAAGACCATGTAGTTGAGATTAATGCCAGATACTTGTTTTTGAACGAATATCCTATTCACCGCCGACTACATTACTTCATGAAGCAGGTTACGTAAAACATTGGTTAGGAAAGGTTAGATCAGGTTACATTTCGCCATTTTTGCGGCAAAAAAGAGCATCACTACACTATTTCTCACACAAAAAATCGTAAGAAAACAAAATTTTTCTGACAAAAAAAGACGATTGCGTCTTGATGTATTTTTCCCAAGAACTGTTTAAAGACCTGTTTTCCATTTTTACCAAGTTGAGCTGTTTTGTAATCCCTCGAGTCGTTTGCTAAATAATTAACTCCATGCTGAATAGCATGAGTTTTAATTAAATTAAATGTTGGGGCATTTAAGATCACATGACAATATAGCTTACAGTTTTATGAGGTTTTTAAACCTCGGGTTCATTGCATTTTTGGATGTAGAAGGAGCCTATAATCTATGCACTACCTAAACCATTTGCTGCCTATCTACGATGATCGAGTCGACAATTAGTATGAGATGAGAGTTTAATGCGAATGTAACTTAATTTACAAGGATGTCTTAATGCGTTAGAACTGATTAAACATGCATTTGTTTAAATATACAGTGCCCGCGAAAAGTATCCGATCACCCTTAAAATTTGTATTTTTTACATAAAAAACAATGTTTAAATGTATACTAACCTTATATTAGTATTTTGTCATCTGTCCTTTGGTTTGGATGACTTGTTCTAGACGTTTTGGCATGGATTTAATCAAGTTTTGACAAACTTCCACTGATATTTCCTTGCACCATACCTTTTTGATGGCCTCTTGTAATTTTTCGACTGAGCCAGTGTCGTGGCATTCAACCTTATTTTTTTTATTAGCCACAGATTTTCTATCGGATTGAGATCTGGACTATTACCAGGCCAATCCAAAATATCAAATTTATTGTCAGTAATCCATTTTGTCACTATTTTGGCCCTGTGACATGGTGCACCATCATGCATGTATGTTTTTGTCCTTTGGATTGCCATTGCCATTAGAAGTTTATCCTGTAGCATTGCTAATACCGTGCACCATTCATAGTTGTGTTCTTCGGAAGAAATATAAGTTTCCACGCCCATAGTAACCGAAACAACCCCAAACCATCACACTTGGAGGGTGTTTCATTGTCTTTAGGGTGTATTTAGGGTCCATCCTATTTGAGCCAATAGGCCGGTGAACCTTTTTTGGACAACTTCTGAATGTCAAAAATGTCGACTCATCGCTAAATAAAACCTTCTTCCAGTCATCAACAGTCCAATGAATGTATTTTTTACAAAATGCGACACGTTTTTTACGCATTTTTTCATTAATGAACGGTTTCTTAGCAGCATGGCGAGATGGTAATCCGAGTTCTTTTTGGAGCCGCTCCTGGATAGTTTCGTTCAGAAACACCAGATAACAAATTATTCATATTAAATTTTATTTCTTTCGCAGTTATTGTTGGGTTTTTCAATACTAAACGTTTCATAAGTTTGTCTGTTCGCGAATTTGTTTTTCTCGGTCTGCCAGATCGTTTTTTAGGGACTGGCGTGGTTAGGCCACCATTGTTCTCAGCCCGTGAAACCCATAAATTAACGGTACTTTGGGATATGTTTAATTCCTTAGCTATCTGTCTCTGTGATTTCCCACATGCATGCAAAGCAACAATAGCACCTCGACAATCACTCTTAAGTTGTTTTTTAGCACACATTATATATAAATTTTATTTACACCACTTTCTGTAAAAAAAAAAAAATATCAAGAAATTTACACAAACAGTGAAATCTGACAAATTTGAGACACAGCCACCCGCAACGAAGGCTACCAGAACACTAATTTGAGAATGCGTTGGATAGCTCTCATATCAGCGAGCAACCTCAAAGTTACCAGATGTCGCTAGAACAAATAGAAAGTGAATTACGTGTCTCTGAATATCAAGGGAAAATATTGTATTTTCTTGAGTGATCGGATACTTTTCGCGGGCACTGTAGTTCGAAAAAGCGGAGGGAATAATTTATACATATATTGAGGATGAAAAAAATCACTATCACCATTTGTACAGAAACTGAGGTGTCTTATATGAGATCTGTTATCATAAAGTACTAAAATTATAACGATTTAAACATACAAAGTTGTGTAAACGGTATGCATGGGTTTGTAGATGCCTGTGGTTTGGTGCAGTTAGTGACAAACAGAATGAGCATATGCATTATGTGTGTTTGATGCAAACACAGTGATTCAACCGCGCAAAAAAAATTATCCAGAGAAAATTTGAAAAGGTTAGTTGCATTTTATTATAAGAATTATAAGGAATTGTGAACAGCCATCAATTTAGAGAAGTGTTAATTAAAGTAATGTGAATTCATAAGTTAAATAATTATGTAGATAATAAAAATTTTATCCCCCACAAAAACAATATATAGTTTTCTTTAACTGTGTACATAAAGAATGGGTTTTAGCAAAGACGTGTTTATTTTATGCTGTTTAATATATTATTAATTATTAATGATATATATGAATAGGAGAGAGTTACAAGGAAAGTTACAAGGAAGGCGGGATGCCACAATAGGTTTAGATGTACGTCTAGGCGGCTTCGATAGAATTCATTCAAACGTAGACCGTTTACTGAGAGAAGAATTTGCACAGAAAAGCAACCAACCATACACAGTGGCTGTGTTTGAAAATGGGAAAAAGGAACGTCTGCATGATTAAGTTATACTGCAATTAGATGATACACCTAAATAAATTCATGAATAAGTATTAATTGAGAATATAAAAGCTTGGCGTACAAGCTTTTATATAAATTGTGTAACCTAAATGATCACATGATATAATTTGATTTTATTTCCACTTATAGGCTAGTAGGTCTAATCGAATTTAGGTTACTAAATCTGATACCATACTTGGACTGTAACACAAAGTTTGAGTATCCTCGCTCGCTTTTACGGTCCTAAATTAATGTTCGCAAATTCAGGTGACTTTTACGGGCTAAAATTATCTAACCTATATAACATATTTTCAGAGATTGCAGTTGTTTAAATTTAGTGAATTTTGAGCGAGGTGTCAAGAATGAGACTTTTTAAATTAATATTTAAAATAGCCTTGATAGTATGCCCGCAAAAATGTGGAATGCAAATCAATTGCTATGCAAGATGGTTAATGTTACAAAATAGGGAAAGGTGAGGGGGAGGAGGTATGCAACAAGGGGGAGAGGGTTTAGCCCCCAAAGTTACATGGAGGGGAAGAGGAGAGGCCCGGGGGAATGACATCCCCCCAAAGGGGTAACCTAACCTAAGAAGGTATCCTGACCTAAGAGGTAACCTAACCTCACCCTAACGTGTCCTGACCTAAGAACGTAACCTAAGAGAGAGTAGGAGGAGGAGATGTTCTTGCTGGCATATCTCGTCGCATACTGAAGTTCTTGACAACCTCAGTTGGCTTAGAAGGCTTAATCAGCCAGCTGACTTAGAAGGCGTATATAAGGAGTATATATATATATATATATATATATATATATATATATATATATATATATATATAAATGCAAATATGTAGAGTGGCACAGTAGCATAATTGCCAGACAACACTATTTATTTAATTAATTAAAGGAGATGTTCTCAATGAAGAGTCACCCCAGCCAGTAGAGCGTGCGAGAATAATTCAGTGTTATTTATTTAATTTTTCCCTAGTATGTATATATGTTAATGGAGAGAGATGTTCCCACTGCCAGGGCTCAACGTATAATGAAGATCAGTCACCAGCATCAGTTGGCTTAGAAGGCGTAATTGGCTTCGTAGTGTATACATTTATATATATATATATACATATATATATATATATACATATATATACATATATACACACACCGTATTTCCCGGCGTATAACGCGCACTTTTTCCCCCTCAAAATACTCCAAAAATCATCCTGCGTTAAAAAAATGAACTCGTTAAAATTGTACATGTGAGGTGAGGTACAAGGTGTATTTTTCCTAAATTTTTATTTCTCTAAATTTTCTCTTCAAAATAATGTTCTCTTCAAAATTAGGGTGCGCGTTAACGCCGGGAAATACGGTATATATATATTAATGTTCAAGAATGTAGAGCTAGTCAGTTGGCTTGTTTAGAATATATATATATATATATTAAATCACACATGCATCAAAAATAATGTTTATATATATATATATATGTTAACCTCTCCGTCTATGGCCTTGGTTGGTTCGGAATCGACGGGAGTTCTGGTTAGGGGGCAGCAACCGATTTGTTACTACACAGTAGTTTCTTCTATAATACTCTCCGAGTTCTTCTGTAGTAGTTCGGAGGATTCCGTGAAAACTTACTAAATTCTCTGAAGGTTCCCTGATGGTTCTTATAACGTATCGGGAACTTGTTTCTCTATTTTATTGACTGAGTTCTCTGGAGAGAGTAAGGCTCGAAGGAGAAGATAAAAACCTTTCTTTTACTGTAATTTACTGCTAAAATTTACATGTAATGCTCAACCTCTAAGTTAGATTAGACTTTTACAGGGGGAGAGGTTCGACCTCTTTCGACAATGGCTCAGGCCGGAATTTAAAGTGCGGATGCGAGGGCCTCCTCTTCGCTAAAAGGCTGCTAACAAGGGAGTGTCTCTTATTTTACGAATACAAGCATCATATAAGTCTAAATGTTGGGGGAGTGCAGTTGAAGGTTATGTTCCCCCCTGTTTAATGGAGATCTACGTTAAGCCTAATTTTAAACAAATGATCAGAATTTTGAAAGATTCCAAAATAAAACGAAAAAAATAAATAAAAAAAATAATAATCGTAATATCGCCGAGTATACATTCCTAAATGGCGACAATTTCGGAGTAGTACATTGAGTACAATCTAAGTACATTATTAAGTGCATTGTCATTTTGGTTTACAACAACTATGATTATAATTACGAATTAATTTACATTCACTTATTATCGTCAATTACAGTTTCATTAAAGTACATTAATTACATCATATTAAATTATTACAGTTACTTACAATTCTAGCAAATTGTTAATTGACATATCTGATACTGAAGTAAGATTCGGAAGTACATGGACATTTATGATATAACATAACATAACATAATATAACATAACATACAACATAACACCTTATGTTATAAATTTGTAACAGGCGCAAGAGGGATTTCGGGTTCCGCGGCTCGCTTTTTTGGCGACGTCATCGAAATCTGAATATTCGTATCAGCATCCACGAGTATCTTGCGAGACGTTAAATAATTAAAAAATGTATACATGTGAACGTACTTACATGTAAGGTAATTATGTACGTCCTCAATGGACATGTACGAGTGCATAAACTATTGTACACATATTGGTAGTCACACAATAGGTTGACAATAGGTAGCTGAATGAATAATTAATAAAATTAACAAAACAGAAAGGTCAAGAGAGGACATGGATGTATGAATGAACAACATATGAATAATGACGTATAGAGTGTAAAGATTTTATTATTATGTTAAAGAATTTACCATACATTGTATACTAAAGATATGATTATATGATGAAGGGAAATTAATGACTGGAAAATGTGAAGCGAATGAAGCTACTTTGACGTCATAGTTATTCAAATTATGCCATCCTTCAATTCATAATTAATACGCCATAGTTATTTAATTCGTACGTACAGTACAAGTCATTATTTGGAGAAATTAAAAGAAACGAATTAGAGACAAAGAGTGAGTGAAACTTTTATTTAAATATACGGCAAATATTAAGGAATTGGGTACATTTGAGGAAGAAATAAGTAAATGAATAAAGAAGTACAACTAAGGGCTCCAATCATGCCATATGCAATGTGCATGCATAATCTAATAAAATTTATGGATGAGAGTTAGATGCAAGACAACCATAATTAATTATAATAAATTCTCTAACAAATGAAGAATGGAAATATGGATACGACTAAACCATAGAAATGGTAGATCGCATGGTTGTGACACTGAAAAAAAAAGAGAGCAAATATCGAAATTCTATCCAAAATCGCATCAGGCGACTTTGGTTCCTCATGTAAAAATGAACATTCAAACATAGGAACCATTCAAACATACTGTAAGTACTGTATGAAGACAATGAATGTATGGATCCATATAAGGATTATATATTGATTATATAGGAATTATTCATTGTTCATTTTTACAGGGCTCTTCCCTCTAGAATGACATTAATACAATACAATACAATTAATACAATACAATAATATAAAATCCCAACTAATTCAAACTGATGACTAATAGTTTTTATAATTAAAAAATTATATACAACACATGAGTTGGGGTGGTTAAGTACAATGTACAGTAATCAAATCTTTAACATGACACTTGCTTAAAGAGTTATAAAATATCAAAAAATATCAAAGATTAATACTTTGATTTATGCAAACAGAATAGAAGGATTAATACATTAAGTTAGACAACCAATGATATTGTTAAATTAAAAAAAAAATTATTTTCCCTGTGGAAAAAAATACATACCTAATGATTAGTAGGTAAAAATCGAATTACGCAGTGGATGATGTATAAACCTGTGGCCAAGTGTGTATTTACGTGTATTAGGTACAGACTACAAAGTGGTAATGGTTGGTGATATACCCAAAAGGAGAAAAGGGATATTGTTGAATAGTTGAAGTTATACGTGAGTGTGCATATGTATCTATAAATATGGGTAAGAAGCATCTGTAGATGAGTGAGTCTGTACAATAGTATGTAGAATATGAGAGTAATTAGTTCATCCCGTGAAGAACTAACTCATTAGTGGTGATTGGTGGATTAGGATTATATATGTATATATATATTTATATATATTCACTTTAAGGAACGGCTTAGCTTAGAGGTTGGTTAAAATAACTGAATAAATACATGGGCAAGATTATATATTGTAAGCAACAATGCTTAAGGTTAAATAAATTCAAATAACCTAGAGTAAATAGCATAGTTAGCACTTACACGCAATTAAATAGTTCATTGTGATATCCAATGATTTTAGCATAAGGTTTGTATGATAAAAATAGGATAATGATAGTGAATTTCCTTTCCAATAAGTATGCCAATGATTTCACGAGTGTTTCAGAGTGTGGGTGATTGTAATTGGTTGAAAGGGTAAGCAGTATCCGTAGTTTTTTGTAGTATTTATGTACATAATGTTTGTGGAGAAATGTACACATTTGAACAAGTTTACATGCGTGTGTATGTGTAGAGATTCGGAAGGTTTTCGAATTAACAAAGTTTAAAAATAATGTATAATAATTTAAAATGGGTTTAGGGTTATAAAATCATTTAAGTTTAAGTCTATTATTATTATTATTATTATTATTATTTTTATTATTATTATTATCATAAAATCCTTTAAGTTCAAGGCCGATTATTATTAAATTCTAATACAGGTAGCATTAATGAGAATGTATTCGACTAGTAACATTTATAGCCATATATGAACAGTATATAACCATTAACATTAACCAGAAGTATCAGTACGATAATTGAATTAAGAAAATTAAGAATACAAATTAAAATAGAAATCAATTATAAACTATAATGAACTGAACATGGGTTTTATAGGTTCCCTATAATACTCTTAAAATAAAAAAAACACAACTTAACCTAAATTGAGGTTATGTTCGGTCATATCAGGTAAGTTTCACGAACATATGGAGCAAGATAAATTAGGCGCACGGTTAGGTGGTCATACGATAGGACATGCGGGTCATATGGTTACAGGGGATTCGCAACATGCCCAGAAAATAGTGTACGGACCATGCGAGCCTTGCTCACTCACAAAGGAGGGGGCTTATCGGGATTAAGAAGAATAACTTTTACTGGTTTCAAAAGGGGGGTCCAGGAAAAGCCAAAGGGAAAAATCAGCAAGGTAGGAGAGAAGAAAGACTAGAATGACCGCTGGAATTATCACGTTATGATACTGAGGAATATTCCGCAGTACCAAAAGAGGCTCCTGGTTGGTTTCTGGACCAACCTGGGTGAAAGAAAACAGATGGTTAAACCGTGGTTTGACTGGAGCCAAAGAAGAGTCAACCAAGGTTGAACCATTTCCCTTGTTGACACTGGGTTCAACTGGGGTTGGGGTATTGGGAAAAAAAAATATTGGAATACTGCATTCGGGGGAATTGAGAGTGACCAATCGGGACGATATGATGTCTGAAATTAACATGTCTTTTCGTGAGCACTTTGCTCTTTAGAAAAACATTGTTCGTCACACTGTTCAGAACAAAAATTAAAGGAGTTCAAACAAAACGGAGGGACGGCATGTTCCTCCCCATAGTAATTTAAAAAGTCATTGGGACACGATCGATTAGTTACTACACTATTACTGTCATCATATACATCACAATAATTACATCAGGTCATCCCATAAGTAATGTCGTTTTTTAGATCGGAAGTTGAAGGACAAAAAAAACTCAACTGAAACTTTTTAATCTAGTATATATTTTCCATCGGAATCAATGACACTCTGCCAACGTCCTACAAGCTTTTCAATACCATGTTTATAAAATTCAAGCGATTTTGATGCAAAAAATTTGAAAAGACTGGTGTGCAGGTCATCTAAAGAAGTATACTGTTTCTCGTGAAGATAGTTTTGCAGACTCCTGAAGAGATGATAATCTGAAGGCGCAAGGTCTGGAGAATATGGAGGATGTGGAAGTTTTTCCCACCCAAGCTCCTCAATTTTTGCAGAAGTGATCCGAGCGGTATGAGTACATGCGTTGTCGTGGTGGAACACGATTCCTTTCCGAATAACCAAAGAAGGTCTCTTTTCATTTAGTGCAGTGTTCAATCGATCCAGTTGTTGACAGTAGACTTGAGCGGTGATTGTTTGGTTGTGTGGTAAGGTTTCAAAGTGTATTACACCACCTTTATCCCACTAAGCAACACCTTCCGAGGGTGAAGATTTGGTTTTGGCTGTGGTGTCGCTGGTTCTCCGGCACAAACACACTATCGACGGCGCTTAACATTCTAGTACAGTATCCACTTTTCATCACCAGTCACTAAACGGTGCAAAAACGGATCTTAGAGTTCACGGGAATGAAGAGCTGTGCTAATGTTTACCCGCACCCGAGTTGTTGCAAATGTCGATGGATGGTGGGCGGGGATGAATTGAGTTTCTGGGCCAATTCTTCGACAGTTGTTGAACAGTCTTCTTCAAGTGCGGCTAACAGCAGGTCATCATCAAACTCAGCAGGGCGTCCAGAGCATGCTGCATCTGTCAAACAGCAGTCACCATTCCTAAATTTTTTAAACCATCTTTGACATTTCCTCACATGCAGAATATTGTTGCCATAAACGCCCTGAATGTTTCGCGTTGCTTCAGTAGCACTATTCCCTTTTGTGAACTCGTAAAGCATTATATGCCTGATATGCTCTTCTGATACCGCCATGTTTATGAGGGGTTCACATAAAGCAAAACACACGTCTTCACTGGTCAAGGTCTGTAAAGTATGTAGCGAAACATGATAGATCTCCTCTTAGATATAACCTTCGAAAAATTTATGCTTAAACCGAGTAGGACTAGTTTAAACTTAATCTATCGTAAAAACGACATTACTTATGGGATGACCTGATAAAAATCGTTACAAACGTTTGTAAAAACTGATTTGGTTAAACAATAAAATATATAATTTCACCTATATATTTATATACGCAAATACTGCATGTAAAAAAGACACAGAAGGTTGAATTAAAGTCGAATTAAATTCTCTTAAATTCTTTTAAATTCAGGATGAATTAAATTCTCTTTTCCAACAAAAAAAGGTTGAATTAAACTGACTGGCACTTGGAACTGAAACTGACTTGTAACTGACTTGTAACTGACTTGTAACTGACTTGCACTTTTATTCTCTGGGGCGGTTGTCCATCTGGATGCAACCGACTGAATGAAAACTGACTGACTGACTGAAAACTAACTGAAACTGAAACTGGCTGAAAACTGAAATTGACTGCACTCGAACTGCTATCAAGTGAAGTCTATTATTCTCTGGGGCGGTTGTCCCTCTGGATGCAACCAACTAACTTGAACTGCTATCAAGTATCTCTCTATTCTAGTATTCCCTTGGGCGGTCGTCCTCTCTGGATCCAACCGACTGGTTTGAACTGCTATCAAGTATTTCTATAAATCTCTGGGACGGTTGTCCCTCTGGATGCAACCTACTGACTTGAACTGCTATCAAGTGTCTCTATAAACTATAAACTATCTCTTTCTCTATTATAATAATGCACAATAAATGCACAATAATTTCAAGTCAATTCAATTCAATAATTTGAAAAAACTGTAAACAAAAATAAAAACGTAAACAACATTTCACTCGAATGTACGTGAAGGTACGGTAATAGTGACTATAATAGTGAAAATAACTGTTTCAATAAAAAGAAATGTATCACTGATGTAGTAAATGTTCATTGTGTTTCTTTTAAATTCTGGCTTGATATTCATTAACTGTTAATAATACTGACTTCTCAAATGTTTAGAGATTACATTTAAAAAAACGAGTTCTGTACTTAACAAGATTCCTACGGCGAAATCTTGGAGAAGTGTCCTGAAGAAGTGTCTTGCTGGCCACTTGTTCTTGGATGAAAATTAGGCGTGGAGAACTTGGATTCGTGACACACCGGTTCAAGGGTGGATGTGACTAACTGGAAGTCGTGACACGCCGGTCCACTGGATGTTGGTTCTAGTTCCAGGGTCTGGAAGAATCCTGGATGCAGAGTCGCCAGTTTATTCTATTTCCAGGGTCTGAAAGACTGGAAGAATCCTGATGCAGGGTCGCCACATTGTTATCCTGGCAAGGTTCGACAGCTTTATTAATTCTTCTCTTTGTATAGTCTTGGGTTGTTTCGAAGTCGACGGGGGTTCTGGTTAGGAGGCAGCAACGGATTTGTTACTCACAGTAGTTTCTTCTATAATACTCTCCGAGTTCTTCTGTAGTGGTTCGGAGGATTCCGTGAAAACTTACTAAATTCTCTGAAGGTTCCCTGATGCTTCTTATAACGTATCGGGAACTTATGTTTCTCTATTTTATTGACTGAGTTCTCTGGAGAGAGTAAGGCTCGAAGGAGAAGATAAAAAACTTTCTTTGACTGTAATTTACTGCTAAAATGTACAGGTAATGCTCAGCCTCTAGGTTAGATTAGACTTTTACAGGGGGAGAGGTTCGACCTCTTTTGACAATGGCTCAGGCCGGAATTTAAAAGTGTGGATGCGAGGGCCTCCTCAAGGAGGGCTCCTCCTCGCTGAAACGCGATAATAAGGGAATGTCTCTTATTTTAAAAATACAAGCATCATATAAGTCTAAATGTTGGGGGAGCGCAGTTGAAGGTTAACTTCCCCCCCGTTTAATGGAGATCTACGTTAAGCCTAATTTTAAACACATGATCAGAATTTTGAAAGATTCCAAAATAAAACGAAAAAAAAAAAAAAAATAATAATCGTAATATCGCCGAGTATACATTCCTAAATGGCGACAATTTCGGAGTAGTATATTGAGTACAATCTAAGTACATTATTAAGTGCATTGTAATTTTGGTTTACTACAACTATGATTATAATTACGAATTAATTCACATTCACTTATTATTGTCAATTACAGTTTCATTAAAGTACATTAATTACATCATATTAAATTATTACAGTTACTTACAATTCTAGCAAATTGTTAATTGACGTATCTAATACTGAAGTAAAATACGGAAGTACACGGACATTTATGATATAACATAACATAATATAATATAACATACAAAATAACACCTTATGTTATAAATTTGTAGCAGGCGCAAGAGGGATTTCGGGTTCCGAGGCTCGCTTTTTTGGCGACGTCATCGGAATCTGAATATTCGTCTCAGCATCCACGAGTATCTTGCGAGAGGTTAAATAATTAAAAAAAAGGTATACATGTGAACGCACTTACATGTAAGGTAATTATGTACGTCCTCAGTGGACATATACGAATGCATAAACTATTGTACACATATTGATTGTCAGAATAGGTTGACAATAGGTAGCTGAATGAATAATTAATAAAATGACCAAAAGATAAAGGTCAAGAAAGGACATGGATGTATAAATGAACAACATATAAATAATGACGTATAGAGTGTAAAGTTTTTATTATTATGTTAAAGAATTTACCATACATTCTATACTAGAGATATGATGAAGGGGAATTAAAGACGGGAAAATGCGAAGGGAATTAAGCTAAGCCATTCCTCAATTCATAATTAATACGCCATAGTTATTTAATTTGTACGTACAGTACAAGTCATTATATGGAGAAATTAAAAGAAACGAATTAGAGACAAAGAATGAGTGAAACTATTAATTAAATATACGGCAAATATTAAGGAATTGGGTACATTTGAGGAAGAATTAAGTGAATGAATAAAGAAGTACAACTAAGGGTTCCAATCATGCCATATGCAATGTGCATGCATAATCTAATAAAATTTATGGATGAGAGTTAGATGCAAGACAACCATAATTAATTATAATAAATTCTCTAACAAATGAAAAATGGAAATATGGATACGACTAAACCATAGAAATGGTAGGTCGCATGGTTGTGACACTGAAAAAAATAGAAAGCAAAAATCAAAATTCTATCCAAACTCGCATCAGGCGACTTTGATTCCTCATGTAAAAATGAACATTCGAAAATAGAAACCATTCAAACATATTGTAAGTACTGTATGAAGACAATGAATATATGGATCCATATAAGGATTATATATTGATTATATAGGAATTATTCATTGTTCATTTTTACATATATATATATATAGATATGTATATACACCCATCGACTCACCATTAAATAAAATAATATCTCTAATATATACACTTTGAATAATAAAACACCACTACATCATGCTGTTTATTTAGTCGCAAAACCAATTATTTAACATGGAAACAATATTTACCATACATTTATTCGAAAATATATAGGAAATAAATATAGAGAAAATAAATATGCAATCAAAAATAATAATAGTAGAATAAACCTCTATACTCTAAAAAATACACACTTTAAGCGAGAAATAAATATACAATAAAAAATAATAATAGTACAGAAGAAATCTATATACATTAATATATGTACGAGCATCTATACGCTTATATCTAAACATCAAAAATAATAATAGTACAGAAATCTATACACACGTTTAATATATGTACGTGCATCAAAATATACATACTTATATACTAGGGGCACTCAATATATTTTGCCCCACCATTTTTTCTTAGCTAAATAATAGGCCATGCGGCTGAAATGTCTTTTGGGACGTAAGTTTGAACTTTCTGAGCTTCACATAACCGGATTTTTCCAGTTTCAACCTCCCTTCCTTGTATAAAACCGATGGTTAACACACTTTCGAAAATGGCGTCGACAGTGATGTGCGTCATAAACGGTGGACATTATGAAGAAAGGACAAACCATCATCTCAGAGGCATATATTTCTACCCTACAGAGACTCCAGAGACGTATAAAGTGAGTTCGACCGGAGAGAAAACTGGAAGACGTCCTTCTTTTGCACGATAACGCAAGACCACACAGCAGTTTGCAAACAAGAGAGGCCATCATAAAAATGCGCTTGACTGTGTTACCCCATCCTCCATACAGCCCGGATCTGGCAACTTCAGACTTCCATTTGTTTGGGCCAATGAAGGATGCTATTCGTGGAAGAAAGTTTCAGAGTGACGATGGAGTTGTTGATGAGGTTAAGAGGTGGCTCGAGCGAAACCCAGCGGACTTTTACCAGCAAGGAATAAAGGCCCTTGTTTCGAGGTGGAGGAAAGCCGTAGAAAAGAATGGAGACTATGTGGAAAAATAAAAACTTGTAAAAAAGGTATGTAACTGCTTGTGTACAAAAATTTTGGAACTCATAAGGAAACGTGGAAAGAAAAAAAACGTGGGGCAAAATATATTGAGTGGCCCTCGTATAAACTTCAAAAATAATAGTACAGACGAAATCTATATACACGTTTAATATATGTACGCGCATCAAAAAATACATACTTTTATATAAACTTTAAAAATAATAGTGCAGAAGAATGCCAGTATATGGCTAATATATATATATATATATATATATATATATACATAAAAAATACGCGCATTTTATATTCTACCGCGCTTAAATAAAATACTAAACTCTCACGTAATCAAATCCACATTTACATCCTTGTTGCTTTGTACCAGACAATAAATACGATTTACATTATTTCGCCAAAGTATGTGGATGTCTATATTCAATATAAAGGGCTTTCAGATCGTTTTACACACATAGACCCAGTGACTACATATGTAGCCAACGTCATTTTTTGAGGACACATTTTAACACTACAATTTAGGTTGGATCTTAAAAGTGAAATTTTTAAATATTAATTTTCATTTTTTAATTTAAATTTTTGTGTATCAGATAAAAATTAAAAATTAATATTTAAAAATTTCACTTTTAAGTTCTAACCTAAATTTTAGTGTTAAAATGTGTCCTCAAAAAAGAACGCTGGTCGTTACTGGGTTAACACCGTTTTTGTACACACTTTACAATTGGGTGGCAAGTTATCACTCTCTTTAAATAGGGATAGAATACATTCAAAAGCACGCACAAAGAGGTCATCGTTCGCCACATCATTATTACATTCCCGACAACTGACCATTATATAAAGAAATAGTTCTTCAGGGTAAACAGTGTAGGTGAGCTCAGCCCTGTACCGCTCAAGTCCTTTGTACCAAAGTTCACGATATTTCGAAGAGTCTACTGTATACTTTTTAAATACGCATCCAACTCCAAACCATTCTCGCCTTTCTCCTCCCTACACTCGGTAAAACTGTCGAGTAGAGCGGAGTACGTGTATTCGAGAACCGTGTCAAAATAAAATATATTAGTAACACCCGCGTCTAATATAGGTTTTAGTTTGCGGAAACCGACGACTTCCAACATTCTGTCGAGGATGAAACGGTTTCGCGTGGGGATAAGGACGTTATTGTCAGCCGCATTCTTCCACATCAATGCATGGCTGGTTTCGATTTATACACAATGTAGAAATAACGGCGTAGGAGGGTGCATCACTAATCTGCTGTCTTTTTGTGCCTACACCAGCAGGTATTTTATAACGATCATCGCCCCACTTCTCAACCACCACGAAGATTCTGTTCATGTCTTCAACACTTAAATAAATAAAATTCCGTTTACCAGAGTTTGATTGTCTACACGTCGTTTCAAGTACATAATTAACAGCGCCGGTTTTACGACTGAACACACGCACTGACTTCGTCACGGACACATCGTACACGGCATTAAGAACACTGCTCAACGGAAGCTCCATCATTTTCTATTGTGAGGAGAGCACATCCAGTCGGGTCAAGCTCTGAGGTGACTATGAGCCGCTGGTGTGCGGTTCGGCTCGGCGGGAGGTGTGGGGGAATTTGTCACATGGGCGCGTCATACCATAAGTTAGTGATTCGCGTACGGAGTTGGTAAAACATGAAAGAACCGAATATTTGTAGCCCATTATGGCGGGCAATCAGAATTTTTCCGATACATGAAGTAATATTGGCTTTAACGTCTTATCGGAATCTTACATATTCTCTCCATACATTAACATTCCGGCGCTCTTTTTGAAACATGTGTTCATATTTATCCTTTTTGCTTAACAAGCGATACTTATCCCTAAACTCTATTAAAAACTCGCACAAGCCTTTAGCCACACCCTCACTGCGAACCTCATCATGATATATATGAACGTAATGATAAAAATATTTCGGGTTGTCCATAAGCACAAGATTTATATTCTCAGCCGCAGGGTATGCGTACTCGGTATGATATAACATGACATAATACCGCTTGTCACACCAATCATCAACAAGGTTTCCAACCCACACCCGCTATTTCTCTTCTGCACGTGATGTTTCTTTCACTTCGCGGTATATGTGCGCCTTTACGCAGTTTAGTTCGACGACGTAGTCCATTACATCGTTTGAGCCACGAAAGTCCGCAATGTTCTCGCCAGAATATCCATAGAGTATTTTGACCTCCTGCTCCTCACGGTTCGCGCGGTTCAATGTGGCCTTAAAAGCCTCAAAGGAGGGAGGACTAGGGATTCTTTGAGTGTTCACCACAAATGTAGACTTTATCGAATAGCACTTCATGAATGTCGAGCACGCAATATCAAAGGTAGCCATCACTATTTTCCGTCTCCGTGAGAATTCTTCAAAATACACGTCTGAGCTCCACTGCTTGTTGAGGTCAACTGAGCACGCAGGGGCAGAGATATGATCAGCTAGGAGCAGGAGTCACGTGACCCCTTTGATTGATCATACAGTGGGCGGAGCTTAGAATTTTTCCTGCACACACACACACACACACACACACACACACAACACAAGGGAGAAAATGAAATGCCAATGGAAACGTGGTTTACTTTAAATAAATAAACATATCATCAACAAGTAAATAGTCTCTAATTCATGGCATATATTCAAATACACGTAATAAATAAATAAGCATACCGTCAACATGTAAATACACACACACACACACATATATATATATATATATATATATATAGCAAACATTCAACGACCATGGTATCTAAAGGGTACAGTGTCGTAGGTGCCGGGTACCTGGTATCGTTTCCTGTAGGTGTTAGACAAACTTTCGTGCCCCTAAGTTCCTTCACGCCCCCTAATTTCTGTGCTCTGAAGTTGAGTCCCCACAACCAGGTAGGGTGGTTGGTAATTACCATCGTCTTCTAAGCTCACTAGATATTTGAGAGATTCAACGTTAACGATCTGGCGGTTGACATGGTTAGGCGTGATGCCTTCTTTAGCCTTCACAATGTACTCATCCCCCATCCTCACGCGTACACCGTAAGTTTTTGGGCCTGTTGAGACCAAAGAATCGGCGTATGCAATGTCTCCATACTCATCCTTGATCTCATCAGTCAACTCCCCATGAAATTCCCCAATAGTAGGCATATATTCACCTGCCCTCTCCGTGAATATCACACTATCTGTATCAGCGTACAGAATCCGCTGTCCGAGAGAATGCAACAGATGCCACAGCTTGATACGTGCGTGGGCTGTTGTGAAACTGGCTACAGGAATGTTTGTGACACGTGATGTACCTGCAGCCAATTCGGTTCGGTTGTACCTTATTATGTACGTATTACCTACATTCACGATTTCCATAACTTCTTTATCGTTAGCGTTTGCGTAATCTCAGACTTCACTATAGCTTTGTGCTAGATGTACATTCCCCTTTTCTGTATTCTGGCCAAGCTTGCCCCAAAGACAATTTGGGCACGGTCAAGTTGTATCCCTTCACGATCATGGTAGTGTTGAATATACGCCGTTTTCTCATTTTCGGTCTCAACTCCTCGTGGGTATCCTGAGGCTTCTACTTTATCCTTCAAAAAAGTATATATATATATATATATATATATATATATATATATGGTGTGAAAAGGAAGCTTCTGAAACCTCCACAGCTCATATATTCTGTACCTGTGAAGGAGGTATACGCCTCTGATCTTCCTCGGGTTGATCGTGTGATTACTGTTCCCATTATTCTCTGCGCAATTCACACATAGAGGGAACATGAGTTTGTGGTTTATAGCAACAGGCAAGATCGGCATCCATAAATCGCGAGGGGGAAGTACATTTATGAAAGAAAGCCCAAAGTAGCGATCATTCAAGTTAGCTGAGAACTCCTCGATGGTAGGCATAGCTGGGCCCACAAGTTTTTCAGGCGCACCTACGGGGTACGGATTGTTCTTCATCATGTAAGGGTATAATGAGCAGAAATCGTAGTCGTGAAGCTTCACCCCGTCCGTAGGTTGAAAGTAAAGTTTGAAGGGGTTTGTACTTCTCCAAACAAGCTGTCACCGCATTTGAGGGGCTCCACCCCCATTGGACGTTTGATGGCTCTTATTTCTTCGCGATACTGCTCATCGGTTTCCATCCAGGCATCATATTCATGCTCTCACAAAACCTTGTGTGTGAACTTATAAGCTGGTCGCGGGTACGGGTCCATGCTAGGCTGTCGGCTGGGGATCTTCCATGGAGGTCCCCTGTGACGGCACACTCATGGCGTGGATATCCATGCCAGCAGCAACCGTTAAAGATGTACACCGTCTTCTCACCAGTGGTTGGGTCCTCACTTAAGCCGTCCACCTAAAAAATACGACCATTGATCTTAATGGGAACTTCCCCTGTGTTACGAGCTTGTTTTATATATATGCACACACATCTGTCTACTGTTGTATGTGTGTGAGCCAGTAAATACCCTTGTACCCATAACCGCGTGGCGTTTCGATGAATGACGGCCAACGTATCTTTAGGCATGAAGTTATTCTTGAATACAGTAAAACATAATGAGGCGATCGCGGTTGCGGTTTGTAGTGGATCACAGTTGAATCGGGACATGTACATACTTCTAAAAGCTTGAAAGTATACTCTACGTACACGTAGGTTACTTCATTCACACAATAACGTTCACATTCATACGCTATATTGTGAGGGTTATCTTCATTAATGTTGGTGTAGTTGTGGTCAAAACCTTCACGTTCACTTGTACTCATACTTTCATAGTTAATGTGGTCGTGTTTGGGGGGAGCCGACATAATTTAAAGTGCCTTGAGTGAGGAATGTGTAAGGGAAGTACCCTTTTGAGACTTCGGCGTCAACGCCCATCACCTTGTGTAGCCTGGCTAATTTGCAAGGTGTGAAGAACAGGGTGTCTTTAAACTGTACATTCCCCCTTATCTGCATCTGTATAAGTTTGTTCCATCTTTTCAGGGGATCACCCGTGAATATCTCTGATGATTCGTGCTGAAGCAGCTCCTTATAAAGGAACTGAGTGTCAAATTTTGTCGCGTTGTGGGAAAGAATAAACACAGTCACTTTTTCGAACTGATCTGCTAACTTGACAATATAGTTCACAAAGAGTTTCACGGGGAAATCTCCTGCAGACACCTTAAAAATGTCTGTCCGCTTACACATTTGAGGCATTCATCACATTCGATGTTCATGCACTCGTCACAGATAGTCTGACTTACGAGTAAATGTGGAATAACCTCTTTTGTTTCAGGGTTTGTGTAAGTTTCTGTCATAATACACGGTTATACAGGGTTTATTTTTAGGCTTAGCATCTTTCATATAACATACATGCTTTACTCCGTCCGCCTTATACTTTTCATGACATGTAGAACAATGAATTTCATTGCATTTGTTCTCAAACTTTCCTCAACTGTCCACCGTGTGAAACATACCATACTCACAAATCCTCATTTTCCTGCACGTGCCATTCAATTTATGGTCAGCAAAATAGACATTATTAAAAAACATGCGCTTACACACATTACAGTCGCGCTTCTCAGCTTCAACTACCCGACTATCACACCTGGGGCTCTTACACTGATCGCAAACCATGTGACACTCCTTACAATGCTTCAACAGATCATTCGTAAACTCGAGACAACCGTAACATAAATCGTGATGTCTTCCATATTTTCGACTTTTACCATAACTCGCGTAAAGATCCCTTATATTACGGATGGGGAGATACGTTGCCCCGGACAAAAATAAGTACAGGCTTTGTGCGTTCTCTCTCACCACTTTTAAAAACAACTATACGTACACCCATTACCTGCTCAGCCCTTCGTAGCTCTTCAGGCCCCATATTACAGGCAAATTCAAGTCTACAGTCTGCAGCCAGGTTACGTGCAAGCTCCATTACCGTAGGCATACAGATTTTTTGGGCAACTATATTTAACACAGTAAACATATGAGTCAAGACTAATGCTATAAAGCCACAACCACGATCGAAACAGTGTATCTTTTGTATATCTACTAACTGTCAAAGTTAAGGGTATGAGTCGTTGCTTTGTGGCCTACAGGTCGGTAGACATGGTCTATATGAATCGTAAAATTCTCCAAATTAAGCTTGGTGTCGCTTTGAGCGGCCTGCATTATACGCCCCAAAATATACTCTACATCTACGGCGGCGAGACGCCTGTAGGGTATTACTACCCAAAAATCGTCTCTATCGGTATCAGTTGACCCAAACCCGAGCGTCAGACGGATCCTAACTTCACGCCCCTCACTGCTCTGAAGGGCAAAATCCACAATACGGTCAACCATGCGCCGCAGTCCGTGTTCAAAGCCGCCACTATACATGACTCGGCGGTTGACACTGACTATGTACTGGTTTCTAGTCAGGGCTGGAGTGGTGGTAACGTTGCGTAACAGCTTGAATGATATACCATTGCCTACAGGTGTTGCTGCTGATGTGGAGGGTGCGGACGAATTGGCGTAAGTGGGCACAGCTTTATTTGTAGATGGTGGTACTGAAAGAGTCGTGTCGTAAGACGTGGAGTGTTGCGGCTTAATTACTGTGGCTGATGACTTTAGCGCTTTGACGGAGATGTTTCATGCTCCCGCTTTCTTTCTTCTCCTCGAGTTGACGCGTGGGGGCGCTGCGTTTGTCACAACTGCTGGTTCGATGGCGGAGGAGGAGTCTGTAACCTCAACCACACTATCGTAACCAGCAATAGTCATGGTAGGGACATGTTTCTGTACCTCATCATTCTGGGGAAGAAGAAAAACAAGAATATAAGTAGCAACACTTAAAATTTTGCCTTATTTTGTAAAGTCTCCACTTAGGAGTGTGTAGTGTTAGAGATGGATTCTGTTGAATAATTCAGGTTCACAATTCTTTCTACATGTATTATATCCGGCCCTACATGTTATGGCAAAACCGTGTTTATGCTTAAAATCATTAAAGATAAGGACGAACTGTTCTCAAATTTTGTGCACAAAGTCATTGGTGTTATTCGACTTACCAATCCGTATTCAACGAGTACCAAGATGATATTTTGTTGCACATAGATGTTTATGATGTTAGTTCTATAAAGAGTGATGAGCACACACTTATTGTAATTGATGATCTCATGTTAGAAATGAACAAAACGTTTGCCGAGACATTTACGATATTCTCCCACCATCTTAACATAAATGTGTTCTTCATCAATCAAAACCTGTTTTGCAAGAATAAATACATGTGTGATGTATCGCTAAATACGCAATATCTAATCTTATTCGCACATCGTAGAGATGTGGCACAATTTGGAGTATTAGCCAGTCAAATGTTCCCAAATCAGCGTAAGGAGTTTTTGGAAGTTTATAAAGAAGTTACAGGTCAACGTTACGGCTATTTGATGATCTTCGCCCGCGAAACACGTTTCGGATGCTTCCAATAACGAGTATATTCCCAAACGAGCTGAAACGGTATACATCCCAGAATGACAAAGAGGCTAAAGAAATATCGTGAATTAATAAAGATCTACCAATGATTGCCCCGCATTCTCCAACGTCTGTTTGCTAAAAATATTGAACCAGACTTTTTAAAATGTGGCTGTGAAATCTACCTTAACGTTATAAAATGCAATGTACTAATGAAGACCCCTCAGAAGGCACGCTTACGTCGTTACAAGAGCATAATACGTGCGCTCGCTCGTAAAAAGCAAAGTGTCGAAAAGAAAAAGCAAATTATTGTGCAAAAAGGTGGCTCGTTCCTGCCCATCTTGTTTTCAGATTTGGCACCTTTATTGTCTCGTATAATATAATGAAGAAAGTGGTCGTGCTTCCACACGAGGTGTATGCTTCGATGACAAATACAAAGGAATCAGTACTAGATCCTATTAAAAATAGGCGTAAAAGAATGGAGAATGAGTTAGTAAACCTATTAAACAGTGAGAAGCTCCCTGACGAGAAAAGAATTTTATATCAAGAAGCTCTACATAAATTTCTTCAAGAGCTCGAAGATTATAAGAAACCGACCGAGCTCCCCATAGTTATCAGACATAGCGCTCATGATGTTGACGGACCTGGAGCCGAGGCTAGAGACGAACAGTCAAAGAACAGCGGAGAGGAACACATCGAGCACGTATTAAAAAGTAGTCTTCTTCATACATTGAGGAATAAAGGATTAAGTCTTTATAACCTATTGAGTGGGGACCCAATTATACAATGGTCCGATACAGGTGAGGTTATTGTTGGAGGTTCAAAGGTACAAGGCTCGAACATCAGTGATATCGTGCATGATTTGGTGAGAAAGTGGAGTAGACCTTCACCAAGAAGATGGAGACCTAATAAAGCTAGACTACAGCAAATAAACATCCCAAAAACGTTGATAGTTAACCAGAACAGGTTAAAAAGACTTGGGGGAAGCAGCGCAGGTACCACAACTGAACACACCTTCGCCTCCATAGGTAGCATCTCTGAAGAAGAAGAAGAAGAAGAGGCCATCCAGTATACAGGGTGAGTCAAAAGTCTCCATACATAGGCAAAATGGTCATGATAAATAAATGATTACTTATTTTTTATTTTTTTGCAGGTAATGTGCTGAGATGCTTTTGTATGTGCCATCCGTATGTGCATTCAGTGTAATGATGCCCACATAGCTCATATTTTGTGACTTACAAGTGATTGCATAATAAAGTGACCAGTTTGCCTATGTATGGAGACTTTTGACTCACCCTGTATAATAAAGGAGTAGAGAAAAAAGATGTTGAGAGGATTTTGCGTGAACAGGACACTTATACACTACATAAATCAGTGAGAAGAAGGTTTAAAACTGCTAAGACTTTAGCAGCCTCGGTTGATTCTATTTGGCAGGCGGATTTAACAGATATGCAGAGATATTCAGTGTATAATAAAGGGTACAGGTATATTTTGTTCATAATAGACGTCTTCTCTAGATACTTGTGGTTGGTCCCACTGAAGAATAAATCGCTAAAGCGACCAAAGCGCTGATGTTGAAAGAAAACAGGATTCCTGGTTATTTCTGTACAGATTTGGGAAAAGAGTTTATAGGCCGAGTTTATAGACAATCTGGAGCCTCTGGCTTCATCCTACTACCAGTCACGGTATCGCATGAATGGAACATTTCTTAATGAGATTTTAAAAAGAGACTCCCATATAGAGCCTGGTCGTTTCAAAATAAATTATTATGTAAGACTATCACGAGCAGGGAATAAGTTCGCGAAAGGCTTTGATCAAGGATGGACTCAGGAGATTTTTAAAGTTAGATCTATGAGACCAAAAAACGATGTGATGCTGTATTACGATGAAGATTTGAATGGCGAAGAAGTCGAGGGCGGCCTTTATGGCGAGGAGATGCAGAAAGTGATATTTAATTTAGGTAAAAAAGCGTTTAAAATTGAAAACATTTTAGGCAGTAAAGGCACAGGGAAGAGAAAGATGTATCTGGTGAAGTGGCTAGGGTACCCTGAAACCTTCAACTCTTATAAAAAAGCTCAAGCAATAATGAAACTTGAGTAGTATACAAAATGACGCCTAACCACTTCTATGTCACACTGTCCTCTTCCGCCTTTTTGGACGTACAGCATGACAACACCCTGTCCAGCTTTATAACAGAATTGCATGGGCCTATCGAACTGGGGAGTGGATCATACGAGGTCGGTCTGTACGAATTTCAGTAGACCACCAAGTTTTTAAGTATTGAGAAGAAACAAACCTTTTTTCTGGTTCTTAGAAGAATCGATGAGTGTGAAAAATTAGGCATAACTTTAGATGGTACTGTATGTTCAGTCTGGTTCGGCGAGACACAGTACTATAGTACAAAAGTAACACTAGGGCCTGGTCATTATGACACAGCCTCAGATATTGTGGGGGCTTTAAATAAGAGTCTTGAAAGGTCATACCTCACCACCGATTTACTTTTAGAAGTCCTAAACATTAGGGTGCTCCAAAAAGAACATGATTTTGAATATTTACTCCCCAGTTATTTTCTCATTGCTATCATGCTTCTGAATACTTTTGGGAATTTTTAGCTCGATCCTAACATATTAAGCCTTGCCACCAGCCTCATGTAAATTTGAGGTTTTGTGATTTTCGAATTATGCAATTAGGTCTGATTTGTAAGTATTATTACTTAAGATTAAGTTAAATAAACCTCATAAAAATAAATTAGGGTTAATTAGAATTGATTTAAAAATACAAAGCATTGATATAGTATAAGTATATGTGCAAAAAAACAAAAAAACAAAGAGGAGCTTAAAATTTCGTATTTCTTCTTATTTCTAGGGAAATTAGATGAAGATTGGCCTTTACCGAGGTTTATGCCCCCTCACTCCTACGTAATTGTTTATAACTGTAGCCATCAGGTTTATTTTTGTTGTAGCAGGAGTGGGCCTCTTCCTTTTGGCAGTTATAAACAGTCCGTTTTGATCTTATTTTGATTTTACAGAAGATGGTTTAGTGTCCCTTTCTTGAAATCAAGAATTAGTTTCCTGTGGCGCTCTACAACCTGAAGCATGTACTGTATTTGGGGCTCATCCTTGGTAATGTTATTTGAGTAATCTTGAATGAGCTTCACAGCTCTTTCTGCAAGATCATTTACTACTTTGACACTTCTAACATATTCAAATGCTTTTTTATATTCAGAATCTACGTTCCACTCACTTGGGTCCTTTGTCATCCATTCCATATCTATTCCCAGAGTTTGTAAAAGAAACATAGAGTTTACTCCAACCAGCGAAATTAATTTCGTCGAGGAGTTTAATTTAGGGAAAGTGGGAACTCCCATTTTAAAACTGTTTACTTTTTTCATCTTCATAATTTTTTTAGCTATTTGGCGCTTTTCAGAGATCTCAATTTTATTTGAAAACAGTGAAAATGAAGCTAACTCTTCTGTCATATACCAAAAATGTCTTTTAAAGGTTTTTATAGCTGCTGAGGCCACATCTGAATCAATTTTACAATAAGAATTTAAATCGTGCTACAATTTTAGGTCATTTATTGCAGTATCACCTGCATTGGTAGCTGATAACCAGGGTTGTATATAAAAAAGCTATGTGAATGTGCAAAAGCGTTCAAGATTTTTTATTTTTTTGGAATCGTACCCAAGTTGACCACTGAAAGCAAACATTTTAGCCGCATACAAAATGTACGCCATCCACCTTGCATGGTGATATGCTCCTGGGTTTAACCAATGCATACCACAAGACGGAGTCCCTCCCAAGAGAATAAGCATAAGTTCCGCACACCCTTTGTAACTTTCTCTTGGTAATGATTTTTTGTCAGAACTTTGGGTCAACGTTTCTTGAATAAATTTTTTAACATCTTCACAACGAAATTTTAAGGATCGATCTTTAAATTCAAGAATTTTGAAATTTTCTTTGTTGATGGTATTCCAAAACATCTGAAATTTTTTAAAATCTAAATTATTTGGACTACTTGTATCATCGAAAAGTTTTGACCAAACTGCTTGCAAGATTCTTTCCAGTAGTGGTGTCTACAAGCAAAAAAGAAAAGTTTTTTGGGGAATAATTCTTCTAATTTTACATAGGCTCCATTTTTCCAGCCGGAGTTGGACGGCGTAGTGTCAAAAACAAGACCATATATATTGGATTCGACTTTCCATTCAGCTACTAGAGAATGAGTAGCATTCGCTTGTGTATTACCAGTGCCATCAACGATTTTTGGAACGCCAAGGAGCTTTCCCTCTTCATATCCTTGGGCACCAGATATCAGTACTCCTAATCTTTCATCATCTTCATGCAAAATTTTTCCATCCCAATGAAGATTACAAAATTTTGGCCATACAAAATTACTTTTGATTTCTTCGCCTTTTTCTTGCCGCACTATTTTACTTGCTGTCCTCGTACTTGTTTTAGACAACGTGATATTCTCCAAATCAACTCCCCCCCCTCTGTTGCGATGGCAGCCATAAATGCAGTTCTTTGGCCAGAAGATAAATTTAAACGATCAGCCATTTCAGATATTTTTTTACTTTTGAATGGGTTTCGTGGAAGTTCTAGTGTGATAGTTTTCGAACGCTTTCTTTTTGATTTTTTATCAGAATTTGAAATCACATTTTCATCATTATCACTATCATCTAGTTCTAAATAATCTTCATCAACAATGTCTATCTCATCGTTAAGTTCGCTAGTTGAAGCCTCTTGTAGCTTTCTTCTTCGCATGTCTGTCTCCATTCTGAAAGTGAAATTCTCTTCCCTATTCCTTTTAGCTTGAACCTTTTCTGAATACTTTTTATCTTCGGATCCCAAAAGAACTTTTCTACCCTCTTTCATTGCATTTATGAAATCAATATCCTCTTTTTTCTGTTCTGTCGTCCTCAACCGATCAGTTTGAACTCTGCCTTCAGCATCTTTATGGGCAATAAAAAAATAGGAGTCAAGGTCTCTAACAAAATTTTCTTCCTTTATCTTGTTGGAATTGGAACCTTTCTTTTTTTTGGTGTCCTATAATTCTCGTAAAGGTCTAAAATCGTTTTTTTTACTTTATCTTTACGTTGTGTTTCGATTCCTGATTTCATCCACTGCTTTTCTGTATCTTCTAGTACTTTTTCAGCAATTGTACCGTTAAAATTTCTAAATTTCTCTTTCTTCATTAGTCCATCTTTTAGGTAGAAAAAATAGCGTAAAATGTTCCCCTTCGTTGGGATTCGAACATCAGAGAATTTTTCGACTGGCTTTTCTATTAGCCATATTATATCTTTTCTTAAGGAAATATTTGAATTATCCTTTGATTTTTTATTTGGATCATCTTCATTATTATTACCGTTTCCGTCTGCCATTGAAAAGTAATTAATTATTGCTCTTCTTGACAAAAAAATAAGTATTAAATTTTGTAATAATTATTTAAGTTTATATAAACTCAAGTAAAACTACGATTTATTTAATAGATACGCTATTTATGATAGGTAAATCTGAAATTTTTTTTGAAAAAAATGTAAGTATTAAGTATAATAAATTAATTCAATAAAACATATTTTTCAGCTGCCTGGTGGCAAGGCTTAGTATGTTTCAATGTAGGCCCGGGGAGCAAAGTTTTATGAGCTTTTTCAACATCTTTTAATTTTCGGAGCACCCTACTAAACATAGACACACCAGCCCATACTTTGATGCTAAAATCAACGACTAGTAGAGATATTAAGGACAATGAACTGTTCCAAATTATGCCTGTGGACAGACATGGCGGGGCCTTCCAAAGAGACACTTTTCACGAGTCACAGCATGAATTGTCCAGCTTTTTATACCTACTAAATTTACCGAAATTATGTTCTGGACCCACTGCCCCGAGCATGTGTTATGTTTACAGTGATATAGTGAACCACCAATTTCTTGGGGATACCCAGGTGCGTTTGTTACGCATTGTACACATCCCCTATCACAGAGGAAAGAGTTTAAGCATCATATATGATAAACCTCATTATGTCAGAGTTGCACCTAACCTACTAACCAGTATCTCACTATATATATAAGAACGATTGAGAGGAAAAAGTTTCCATTCGGCTATGGGAGCTTATCCGTGAAGGTACACTTCCGGAGTGTTGCGACAGAATGACACAGAGGCCATTTAACGTCTACCGAGGGGTGAGGTACCAGCGTGGAAGTGGCATCGGATCAATTACTACGCACAGCTGTGCCCTTACTGAAGGCCCTACTACGCACAGCTGTGCCCTTACTGAAGGCCCTACAATGAGGACTTAACACATTTGAAGATATAATGACCGGCAACAAACCTAAAGAAGCTTTCAGAAAACACTTACGACGTGCACGCGATGAAATCGTCGATGATGCGAAGAGAAAAATGCGCGGTGGAGAAAGAAAGAAAAACAAAAGGTAGCTATAAGAGGAAGAAAGCGCACTGTACGACAAGGATAAAAAGGAAAGCTAAGCACATAAATCGTGATGTAAAGGGGAGAAGGACTTAAAAAAAATGTTCTAAGCGTATGAAACCGGTCGTGGACTTATTTTTTAAAAACTAATATAAGGTAAATCTGTTACAGAGGACTCTCATAACAGTTTGTACAACTCAAGTGGAAGGGTGCATTAACGGGTACCATGGCTCATTTTATTCAGGCTCATTTTATTCACCCTCACAGTTCGGAATGCTCAAATCCGAGTTAAATCTCTTTGATGTGCCTACGACGCAGACAAGTATTGTGGAGACCGAATTCTTCACAATTCATGGTCTCAACGCTATTGGATCAACGATGGCTCCTATAGAGTTCGTGATTTCTTCGTCAGTTAGTCATTTTTTCAAGCCTTCCAACGCATTTCTTTCCACTAAACTAAAAATTGCGCATTCGGATGGTACAGATTGCGAAGAGGATTACGCAGTACAACCTGAAAACAACTTCCTACACACATCGATAAGTCAGTGTGATGTGTACCTAAATCAAACTAACGTTTCACCTGGGGCTAGCCATCATCTTTATAGAGCCTATTTAGAAACTGTCTTAAACTTTACGAGAGATGCAAAAGAGACACATTTGGCTGCTTAGGGGTATTATACCCCCCAATTGATGCCAGCGTAAAAACTAAATTTAAAAATTCTAAAAAGAAAATATACGATTGCTTCGCGAGACTGAATTCGGATTTTTTATCGCAAGATAAGTTACTTTTGAACGGTGTTGAAATGAGGATTAAAATTACATGTACAGCCCCCTAGATATATTTAAATATGGATGAGGGTAGTGACCAATCTGCCAAACCTGTTGTTGTACACATTTTAGATACATATCTTAGAGTTCGTTGCGTGAAGCTAGCTGCTACGAGGCAGATGGAAATTGAAAAGCGCTTGCTGAAAGATACAGCTAAATACCTGATGAGGTGGGTGATTTTAAAAACGCATACTGACAAGTCAGGTGTAACCACCAAACAAATAGAAAATGTAGCCTTGGGTATTCTCCCACAGCGTGTTGTTTTTGGCATGCTCAACCATAAATCCATGGTCGGCGATTATAAGAAATCAGCCTTCAAATTCCAAAGTTATGGCTTTAAGAGCATAAATTTACATATTAACGGTGCATCTGTTGATGGTGGTTTGGAAGTGGGATATTCTACAGGCCCCGAGTTTTCTTAATGTTCACGCGCGTACCATAATCTAACTCGCGATATTAATGGTTATGATGTTTTGCCTCGGGTATCACTACAGATGAGTTTATAAATGGAAGCACATTGTACGTATTTGATTTGTCAGCTGACCAGTGTAGTAGCGTGACCACGCATTTGAATCCCCAGACACACGGTAGTATCGGCGTAAGATTTGAATTTGCTGAAGCATTAGCTAACCCTATAAGTGTACTGTTTTACTTGGAAAGCCAGAGTGTCATCGAGATTGATCACATCAGAAGTGTATCTGACGATTTTTTAAAACAATGGATGAAATAATTGTACGCGCAGTTATGAACCAGGATTGTTTCACACGAATCATATTCATTGGAACTTATGCGAAAAATTAAAAATTGAAACATCCGATTACGAAAAAAATGATGCATTTATAGTAAACACATACGGACCCACTGGGTAGCCCGGGTACCCACTGGTTCGCGATATTTGTTAGAAACAGAGCATGTGTCTAGTGTTATGATCCCCTGGCAATAAAATTTGGCTCTACCCCGTAATTATGGATTCTTTTAAAAAAGCTACGTGTACAGAGAGTTGTATGGAATCCACAAAGATATCATTCACCTCTCTCAAATATGTGTGGGCACCACTGTCTCTGCTTTATTTAATTTCTCGCTCGCGGGAACAGCTATTCAGATTTCTTAAAAGGCTAGATTTGTGTGATTATGAGGCTAATGCTAACCTCATTTTTAGCGAAGTAGTCCGCAGACTGCCCTTTGTAAATGAAACGCGTATTGTATAGAACATTATATTTATATATATATATATATAATGCGTACCGATGCAATAACCCGATATTATGTAAAAATGTGTTAATGAAGATGTGTTGTGCCAAGAATTATGTGTTCATTTTAAAATGTTGAATGGTATTAATAAAATGCTGAAAATATTTCGTTTATTCTTGCCCCCATCCCACACACACGTAAAAGAAAAAGAATAAAAAACTTACACCACTTCGACAATCTCACGTTCGGGTAACGCCGGCTGATCATCCCTAAAAGGAAAAAATATTATACAGTTGGAACATTCCTAAAAATGTATACATTTAATTATTTTAGTATTGGAGTTTTATTTAGCTCTCCGTAGTAGAATATTTACAACTGCATTTTATTCCGTCTTTCGGAAAAATGTCGAGAATAAAAAGATTTTAAGAATAAAAACGAATTCTTACGCTGTAAGATCGATGGTCTAGAATCTAGAGTCCAGCGTTGCTTCGTACGCCAGTACACACCGAAGAAGGTCCACATCAGGACTTTTAAAAATAGAGGGTGCAATAAAGATCTTAGAGCTAATTCTCTTAAAACTGCATATATATATATATATATATATATATATATATATTACGAGAAAATGTGGCGTATACCTTAAATGAAATTCATTGACCACTCAAATACTCAAATTGCATCAGCTATATCGATAGAGAAAAACCTTAGCATCATTAAATAATATTCCGCACACAAGAATAAAAACTTACAGCGTTTCTCCTATAATTTCACATTCGGGGTGGACGTCCCTCAAAAGAGTAAAATAATATACAGTCGAAACATTCCTTACAATAAAAATATTGATAGAGTATAAAGGGTGTTTATTATAAATGTTCTATTCGTTTAAAAAAAAAGGTTTTATGTTAAGGTGAAAAGCCGGATGAGGCACACCTTAATAGAGTGAATTACTTACACGATGTAATCGACGCCGTTCGAGTCGGAGTTACTCTCGTAGCGCAA